>MNCI01008733.1:73044-153666 GCA_015680685.1 Gnetum montanum
TTTATGCAAAATTTTACTTGTTACAAGCAGGTATTATAGGGACCGCGTAGACTAGGTAGTTGAACAAAATAGGAAACTTTCAATAACTCACAGTACTTGATAAAGTTGGCTGAATCTCTTAAAGTAAGTCATTTGTATTTCACACACACGCAATCGTTACATTGTACACAACTGCACGCCGCAACAGCACACACACATACTCACATTAACTACTGAGTTATTTGGAGGTATCTGGGCCTTGGTGTTGCCAGAGACCAGCAGGCACCTAAATCCTGTTCGAGGACACTCGTTGGCGGTTGCGTCCCAAACGGTCGCCAACACATTTCTTAGCATAGTGTCGTCCAAAAGGACCTTTATGAGCATCTTAGAGCACATGTAGTTGATCAGCATCAGGGACACATGGACAAACTAGGCCATCGGCACACACCTTATAGAGGTGTTCATAGCTTTAGTTGGTGAAGAAACTATTACCTCCTTCAATGGTCCAACCCTTGTGGCATCTCTCGAGTGAGAAGATAGGTGAGAATGCTATCATACCATTTTGTCTCATTAGGAATTTGTTTAGTTATTGCTCTAGCAAAGAGGAGTTCATCAGGAAACATATCGGATAATGGGCTTTCTTCCTCTTTGTCATCCCATCATAGCCAAGACAAGTGATCAATGACCACATTCTTAGTGCCCTTCCAATCTATCATTGTATGATCAAACTCTTGCAAGATCACTAGCCACTATATGACATGAGGGCTCATTTCTGGCTTATTCACTAGAAAGTGGATGGTACTATGATCTGTGCGTACAAACACCTTGTATCTAAGCACATAGTGCCCGAACTTCTCTAGAGCAAACACCACTACCATCAATTCATTTTTTGTAGTGGTGTAGTTTTATTGTGCATCCATAATGCTTCAATTGGCATAGTGGATGTAGTATGGATGTTTCTTATCATCTAATTATATCAAAAAAACTTCCAAAGCATAATTTGATGCATCTTTCATGATATGAAATAGTCTAGATCATTCAGGTGCTTGTAGAATTGGAGTTTCTACAAGCTTTTCTTTCAGGTGTTGGAATACTTTTTCACATTCCAAGTCTAGAAAAAAGGAGCATCTTTCTTTGATAGTTTAACCAACAGTTTTACAATCTTAGAAAAATTCTCTATGAATTACTGGTAGTAGACAGTGTGTCCAAGGAATTACCAAACATCTTTAACTATTTCTAATTGATGGGTTATTCCTTGGATCACCCTTATTTTTTCAAGGTCCATCTCAATTCTTGCTTGTGATATTTTGTGCTCCAATATAATGCCCTCTTGGACCATGAGGTGACTTTTCTGAGTTGCAAGTTAGTTTTGATACATCATTTTAGCACTTGCTCAAGGTAGTCGAGGGCTTGCTCAAATGTAGCTCCATAGGTGGAGAAGTCATCTGTGAAGACTTCTATACCACTATCAATATGCTATTGAAAGATGCTCAGGACCAAGCATTGAAATGCGGTAGGGGCATTGCATAGACCAAAAAACATCTTACAATATGAAAAATTCCTCTAAGGACTTGTGAACATTGTTATTTCTTGGTCCTCTGGTGTAATTTGAATTTTGTTATAGCCACTATAACCATCTAGGAAGCTGTAGTAGTAATGCCCTGATATTGTGTTGAGCACCTGGATAACAAATTGTAATCGAAAGTGATCCTTGAATGTTGCCATATTCAATAGCTTGAAATTGATGTAGAGTCACCACTTGCCACCTTTTTTTGTTACAATTATGAGTGGAATGACCCACTCACTATTAGAAATGAGATAGATGAACCCCGCCTTGAAGAATTGCTTGATTTTCTTCTTGATGATTTGCTTTAATTTGGGGTTCAACCACCTTTGTGGTTGTCATTTTGGCTTCATGAATAGGTTAGTGTAAATGTGATGCTGACATATCCTAGGATTAGTCCTTGTGAGTTTAGGATATGACCAAGAAAAAGCTATTGACCATCTTTCAACTACCTTCAAAAGCATCACTTTCTATTCTAGAGCAAGTCTTGTGTTGATTATAATCGACTTCTTATTTTTAAAAAATACATATTCCATTCCAACTAGTAGTGTTTTCAGTTCAAGGGGTTGTTGCTTGAAGTTCTCAGAAATTTTCAACTCTTCCCAATAGGTATCATCATTTGTATCATCAAAGAGTTAGTGATGAACTTACTCTAGTTCATCCATGATTGTGACATATTCACATGTCCAGCTCTCAATTGGTTCCATGCACAGTGTGCTGCTTTCTAAATCAATGGTTAGCCACTAGACACCCTCTTATTTTGTGACTACTACATACAAACACCTTTGAATTTCTCGTTCTAGCACATACTACTTGCATGTAGAGATGGATGCTTGCTTGATGGCCCAAATTTTTTGCACAAATTGCACCTGCTATCGCTATATGCGATGCATGGAACTCTCTTCTTCTCAATATTTCCAAATGCATTTTCTTTAGATACTTCCAAAGAAATATCTCTAATGCCCATTCTTGCATCTATGGTGCTCAGCCATGCTTTTACGATGATGATTGGAAATTCCCCTTTGCAGTTCTTCACTTTGATTACTAGGAAGTTGGTAAATAAGACCATCCATAGACAGTGGTCATAATGTCTTCTACCAGTATGAATGAAATAGTCATGGACTAGTCTATCGATTCTAATCTAATGTTTCTCTTCTTAAGAAGAGTCAAGGTTCAAGTAGTGTACATGTCATGAGAAATCAAATTAACACTAGAACCTAAATTAGGAAGAGCCTTACATAGTTTGTTCCCAACAATTTGCAAATAAATTAGAGGAATTCCAGGATCAGCTAATTTCCTAGGAAGGTTTCTTGGATGGATCCAATCAAACATTGTGTGAGTAAGCATTATAGTATGGATCCTTGGTAGAGTTTGGTTTGAAGGAGGCTTGAAGGAATCTGATATGTAGGAAGAGGTAGGAGTAGGGTTGTCATCTATGGGTGTAGGTGAGGGCTTAGGTGGACTACACGGTTGAAAGAAAGGTCTCTCCTTTAATTAGGCATTTCACCCCTCTGATTGATGATTAGGTTAATAGCCCTCATAACATTGCATTGTTGTAGTTGAGTGGGCAGTTCACCCTGCATTGGTGGAGAAGGTGGTAGCTATGCAACTAGAGGAGAAGTGTGTGTAGGGATAGGAGGAGGATAAGAATAGGGGGTAGTGTCCCTTATTGCATGTAGATATGGAGTTCAATAATAGTTATAAGGGTGGTAGTAAGGCTATAATTGAGAAATGTGATTGAAAGAGTCACGTGGAGACATGGGCTGCTAAACATGATAACCATATGGATCAGGCTGCTGGTAAGGGTATTGTTGCCTTGGTGGTGCAAGCGTCCATGATTGTGGTTGCTTCCATTGTTGGTATTATTTTTATGATTGTGGTGGAGCTCTTCTTGGATAATACAATTATTTTTGATGGAACTTCTTGAGATTACCTTGAGGATAAAGTAATCTTTTAGATGTTTACCTTTGTGAAAGTCATGGATGTAAGGCATACACCCTAGACTACTAAAGATGTGACACAACAAGCCAACATCACTTAAGATGTTCATAGTGGTAGACATCACATCCATGATCATCATTTGATTCACTATCCACAACCTCTTCTATTGTAGCAATTTTGTCCTTACCTTTGTAATATGCATGTTTAGCTTCCTTACACATCTTGAGCTCATGATCACTACCTTGTTTTCTAGACTCTTTAGCAATTTTGAGGATAGCTTAAAATCTACTATCCATGGAGTCTCTTAAATAACTAACCTTGGCCATAAGTTCAAATTAGAATTGTTAAAGTGGCAAAGCTTTTTCATGCATCCCCTCATCAAATATGGATTCATCCTCGTTGTCACAAAATTGAACCTCTTGCTTGAGGATTGAAGGATCATGGTAGTAGTCCTCTGCATTTTCTCTTTTTCTAAGTTCACCCTTGTCTTTGGTGACTTTCTCTATTAACTTTTGTATTTGATGGGCAGTTAGTTCTGACAAGCATCCTTGGGCATGGACAACAAGGGTTTTCCTCATGTCATTACGAAGCCTATCTACAATGTGGTGGAGTTGAGCCAATTGAGAAAAATCATGGCTAGGGAATTTATGCATCAAGCCATAGTATCGGTCAATGCTAGCATCTAGGGGTTTGTGTGCTCCTTTTTTCCATCCTTAAATTTGCTTCCTTATGTTGGATACCTAGGACAACATTTGATACTTATCATTGATCATTTCAAGCATGGTACTCCATCATCTGATAGATTTTGGTTCTAAGGATGAGTACCAATTCTTAGCTTCTTTGATAAGTGTCTTGGGAAAAAACTTTAGTTTCTACCATTCATTCTCTATGTTTTGCAGATCAGAGTTATATCCCCCTTCAAATCAAGGAATATTGTTCATGTGTAAGCATTTGATCCAACTATCTCTCACATGCCTTGTTGGAATTTTGACTTACTTTATGATGTTAAGCATACTTTGGGTAGCAAATAGAGGCTCATAAAGGCCTTGATCATGGTTCCTAAAATGCTCTCTACTACCCCTTCATTCGTGATGATGTGCTTCTCCTGAATGTCTATATCCTTGATCTTGGCTATCTTGACGGTCCTGTTGGTCATTTCATTCATTTCAATTACCTCCATAATGATCTTGCCTTTTGCGATCATGGTCAAAGCTAGAAGAAGAAGAAGAAGATGAAGAAGTAGCAGGAGAAGGAGAACTAGCACCATCACGGTTCCTACAACTGCCTCTTTGGTGTTCTTGCCTACATTCCTGTTTTGACTTGCCTCTCTAGATCCTTCTTTGTTGTTGAATCCCTTGTTACTAGAATTAAGATTATGAACTGTGGAGTGCAAATTCTGGTCTTAACCTTCATCATCAAAGTTAAATAGAGGATCATCATTGAGTAGAAGATCCTCACTAGCTTATTAGTACAATAGGAATAGAGAATTGTTAAGTCCTTTTCCCTTCAAAAGTTCATAGCACTACTCTAGATGTCGATCTCGTAGGCGTTGTGCTTTGGTGGGATGATAATCTATAGCATTGACATCTTCCACGATATATTCCCCATGGTAGTCTTGAAGATCATATCATGCAAGCATTTGATAGAGCAGCAGGATTGGATGGCAACATAATGTTGCACTCCATGTCACACCACTACAATTGTTCATCTTGCTGAAAGATGAAGGTGAATTTTGGCACATACTCATTAGGATGAGTATATGTAATTTAGTACAATTGAGGCTTTGATGGATGAACATTATCAAGCTTGGGTGGAGAAGTGCTCTTGTAAGAAGAAGACATTGTCAATTAGCAAAAAAAAATAAAATCATACTATGCTATGGGAATTTGATGTAGTAATTATAACATAAGATATGACTCTAAGGTTTATTCCAAAAATTTAAATACTTTTACCAGATCTTAGATAGTCCACAAAATAAAAAAAATATCCCTAGTAATGGTGCCAATGATGAGCAGTGAGGTAACCCTACGCCAAACCATATGAATCACTAAGGTGTTACGTGTAATCCAGTCAAATTCCATGGACCTATAGTTATCTCATACACTAGTTCCTCTAGGAAGTGAAATGGTGTTGAGAATGTTCATTGTCTTCCCAATTACACTTGTGAGGCTCAAGGGTATTGTTTAAGTGTAACTGAGGTATATGAATCTTTATCATTTTATATTTTATGGATGTAATTACCTACAACAAGAATAAGGGTAGAGTAGATTGAAACCAATGTGTATTGCTTAGCTAGCCTAACACAAGTAACAATCCCACTTTCCTAGACACATCTTGAACACATATAGCACTACTGGGCTACCAAACATTAAGCATTGCTAGGTTACCAAGTACAATATGAATACTCAAAGTGGTCATGCTCGTGTTCATTAACTGCTAGAATTAAATTGCTTAATCAAATGCATTAAAGTAAAGAATAAGAAATTAGAATGCATTAAAGAAAATATTAAGCTATTCTTAGTGCTACAAGGATTGTCAAAAGAGTTCATTTTATTTCCATCATACTGCTATGCTCAGGTACATTAGTGCTTGAATAAAGAACCATACACACTTTAGACACCTTCTATGGGCACTTAGAAAATATTCTAACTCTAGGGAGAAGAAATAGCAAGAGCTTTTATACCTTTCTTGAAAATTAAAAATTGACTAATGAATTACTTGTCAAAACTAGAGTCTAAGTTTGGTGTTTATAGACTTAGGGTATATACCCCAATGTCGGATCCAGGCCCCAACATTGCATACCCAACATCACAGCCATGAAAAAATGGTGATTCTTTAGTGGTGGAGGCTCCTAAGGTACCTTTGATAGCTTTGAGCATGTGCAGTGGCTGAGGTAGCTATGGTTGTCTTACTATAGCTGCAATTTCTGGTGGAAGGTGGAAGGTGAAAGGCATATATTAATGCCTTCATCTTCTCCTCCTTACTCTAGGGATCAGTCATTGTGCACATAGCCTCGCCAATGTGGGCTGGAATGGGAATATCCCATAGATAGGGCATTATTGTGAAGAACTCCTTAGCATTAACAAAATAGGTAGCAAACTGTTTATGTTTGACATCAAATGCCCTAACTATGTTTTGCTGCACTTAATAGTTTTTCATCCTTTTGACCAAGTTCTTGGTAGTAGATCTTTGATCAGTGTATTTTACCTTAAGAACTTTGAGTTTAGGATTTTCCACCACAAGCTTTTGCTTAGTGTCCTTGTGATGTGTGAACTCAACCTTGTATAGCAAGTATGAGCTGGCCACCTACTTCTCTAGTTTTGACTACAACTGTCCAATAGTCAACATAGCTAGATTTGCATATCAGAGATTGAAAAGATCCATGTATTCTATTATCTCTTTAATTTACAACTCCTTCATGCATATTTTAGCTTTATTATAGGCATCTATCCCATCAATGATATGTTGCCATATTCTCTTCCTTATTGGAGTTGTTGGAGGGTTTCATTAACTTTCATCTTCATTAACTAGATGTGCTTTTTGTTAACTTCTTTCTGTATATTGACCTGATTTCTATAATGATATTTGACTCTTGCAAATTTGAGAGCCTTTGATTTCTAGGTAGCTACCTCAATTGTAGTCTTTTGGCAAAGGGTGCTACCCTTGTCCATGGAGAGGTTTATATTTTCAGTTGGTAATCTCCTCAGCTTTGCATTCACTTTGGCTAGTT
The DNA here is from genome assembly GCA_015680685.1 of Gnetum montanum. Classification (NCBI taxonomy): domain Eukaryota; kingdom Viridiplantae; phylum Streptophyta; class Gnetopsida; order Gnetales; family Gnetaceae; genus Gnetum; species Gnetum montanum. The sequence continues at coordinate 80,259 of MNCI01008733.1, forward strand.
GTTCATGTTGTTGATGGATAAAGTTCGTTAATAGTTGTTTATGCTCATCCACATTTTGTAGGCGATGGTTCTCCATGGTTAGTTATACATTCTCTTTGCAGGTTTGATCCAAGGCCTTCTAAATTTTGTACTATGCAACATCTACCAAGGATCAATAGAACACTACTATCTCCATTGCATTCTCAACCCCTTTCAGTCTAGTGTAAAGCTATTCAAGAGCTTCATCTCTTGTCAATGCTAGGTTGAGAAAGGTCGGGTTGATAATTTAGGCTCTTAATTCAGCAAATTTAGTAGTCAAGTGTTCATTTAGCTCCTTGTTCATTTCAAGTTGTCCTTCCAAGATGATGTTTTTCCCTTTGCCTCTAGCAGCTTTGACTAGGTTACGGTGATACTATCTAGAAGATCAATGACATCTAAAAGTGGTTACCCAATTCCCACTAGTTAGTATAGTAGTTCTTCATGTTGTACTAAATTTAATCTATTTCTTATGATTCCTATGGACATCTACATATCTTTGAGTGTAGTGATGTCTAGTACAAATGTTGCAAGTGCATTGAGTATTTTAGCAATCCTGTTAGCAACCACCTCTACTACTGTCTCTTATCCTTTGTGATACATCACTAACACTATTTCCCTCTCACCTTCTGTCAAGTGTACTAAGAAGGTCATGACATTCCTAGAGATTTCTAGGAGTGATTGCTATTTTACGAGAGATACCGTAACCTCTCTAGTATTAGGATTCAACCTTGTAGCTAACTGTGTTCTTTGGGTTGAGAAAATGAATCCACCTCTATTCATCAGGCTAATTGTTTGGGCCACCTCATTTAGATGAATCATTATTGGTTGGTACACAAATGGATCCCCACCACTCATGCTTACTTATTGCTCTTGTTCACTCAAGAGCCATTCTCAGTATTCACACAACCCTTGGACTATTGCAATGATGTCTAGTATAGTTGTTCGAGTGATAGGTGGAGGTGATGGCTACTACTCCTATTCTTGAATGGTTATTATAGGCATTTTATCTTTTATCATCTCCACCTAATTAGCAATCGTAGCATGCCTGATAGCATCATTTATATAACAAACTATTCCTCCCCTCCGATAGAGTTTTCTAATGAGACATGGAAAGGGATGTGCCTTTCTTCCACATTCATTTTCTTTAAATCACTTCTTAATCTCTAGATAGATCAACTCTAGAAGGTTAACAAGGAATCTCCCACTCAAAGTGGTGTATGCATGGGCAAAAAATATAGTGATTTTGCTAGGCCTCACCATGGGATTTAGGTGAAAGGTCACAATCTTGTAGTGGATACTTTTTGCTAGTGTGAGCACATCAAACTTCTTATGGTTGACACCATAGTATCATTGCATCCATTATTTCTTGATGTTGGGGCCTACTTGCATTAGAATCTTAGTGAGATTCACTCCTATCTCTAGCAATTTAAGCACTTTAGCAATGGCCTACACTGAATAGGACACTGAGATATCCTTAATTTTGACCATTGATCCAACCTACATGTTGTTCTAGAATAAAGATGTTTCTCTCATGTACCACTCCTCGATGGAAGCAATGATTGGCCACATGGAAGAGGCCTTCAGTTGGTCCCATAATTCTTTCAATGCTTGCTCTTAGGAAAGCGCCAAAGTTTAACTTTTGGAGCACTATTTTTTGGACCTCCCTTAATTTGATTTGGTTTATGCAGGTTTTTGTCAAGGTTACCTTAAGGTTTTCTTGCTATGCTAGTGCCTCATCCTAGTGGGAATGTTCTGTTGTTACTGCTAGTTCTAGAATTTGACGAATAGATTCCACCTCAGCCTCTTCCCTAAGAGGACCCATGGCATGGGTTGCAAGTGGTTCTTCTTAGGCTTGTTCTTGGCCCCTTTCCCATTCTAGGCCATTTCTTCCTTGGTTGAGACAATCCTCCTTTTTATGTGTGGTTTCCTTTCGATGCCATTTGTGGTTGTAACACATCCATGGAGTAGTAGATATAACATGTAATGTTGAATATTTTGAGTACCTTATCTCATCGATTAGTTATACTTGGCTAAGGTTGGACCATGAAAGATTGATATTTTATTAATTAATTTCATTATAAGTGTCAATGGAGCTTGTTGGAAGAGTTTAACTTAATAATTTATTATTTAAATTTTGATTTTTGAGTTAGACCTTTGTGGGAGTTAGAAAAATGGCAAGAAATTTTCTATCAAAAATGGTACATTTGTAGCCCCAATGACTAAGAGCTTAACTTTGGTAGCTATAGGGTCAAAGAACGAAGTGATTTGAATAAACAGTTAGAAGTTATGGGTTTTGGAATGTTCTGGGCTCTAAAAATTTGAAAATCTCCCTTAATGTTTGTGAGAAAATGTGAAAATTTCAATGTGGGGTCACACATATATATACTTTTTTTCACTAAATCAATGGGGCCTTGTATACATGTCTACTTCGTTGGCAAGGCCTCGTATATGGAGCCCATAGGAAAACTTTTTAAATTTGAATATCTTAAAAAATAAAAAAAAGTTTAAATGAATTTGGAATCCATGAAGTCCTAGAAAAGCCAAGAATATGAGGAAATCATTGAAGAGGATCTTTGAAATGTCAAAAATTCAAAAATTTAATGGAAAATGTGTTTATTGAACAAAATATGCAAAGGAGAACATGGTTTGATGTAGAAGATGTATGTACAAAAGATTTTGATTCCAAGAATGCCTAAGGATAAGGTACTTAACAAACCCAACAAAGAGATATGCATGTGGGTCCTCTCCATAGCAAGAACATGCCTTGTTTTCCTTTACATAACCTCAAGCTAAGGGGTCCATGGGCCCCATAGGTGATTAATGGTCAATGGAAGTTAAAGACCAAAACTTGAAAGAGTCTACTAAAGAATTCAACTATGTTAGACCAATATACTAAATTAAGATCATGGACATTGATAGTGAGGTGAGTTATAGATAACATAGATGGATGATAGAGAAGGTGGAATGGAATTATAAATTGAGGTCATAAGAAGTCCCTTATGGAGTTGTATTTAAAATGACTTGAGAAGGTCCATCCTTAGTCTAGATCAAAACCATCCTATTTTAGTGATGTTGCATTGCCACTCCAAGACCAATCCACCTCCTTAAGAAACAAGAGTACTCCCATAGAACAACCACTATTCCATAAAGGGAAGAATAGAAAACAAGAATTGAGAGAGGGCCTTAGTTAGAGGGGACTTTCAAGCATGGGTAACATGTCTTTCTAGTCCCATAACCAATGCTTGCAGCTTTTTTATTTATCTAAGGGTATGATTTGAATTTCCATAATTTTTTTTATTTTTTTTATTCTCCCTTTTTCCTTTTCTCTTGGATGGGAACCACATCATGCAAAGACTTTATTTAACTTCCTATTATTGGTTAACGTGGAATGGTAAGAAGTTTATGAAAACACTCATGCACTTGAGAAAGTAAAAGAGTACAAAGAGTATTAAGTCCCCTTGAACTCACACCTTGTGCAAACCTTTGAATCCTTCTTAATTTTGAAAACTACCAAGGTCACAAATTTATTAAAAGTTTATTTAATGAAATGGATCTCAAATTTCCAAAACAAGAAAAATCATAGAGTTTGTGGATGGGTGGATGTGTTGGAGTCATTGCCTGCTCCATGAAAAAGAAACCATGACTTGGCCATTAGTAGAAAAATCCAGAAATAAAAACTAGACATTAGCAAACAAAACATTAAGCACAAATAATGATTAGTAGCAGCTATAGCACCACCATGTCCTATTGGAAAAAAGCACATTTATTAGGAAAAAATTAGAAAATAACAAAATAAAAATAAAGTAAAATATATAGGAAAGTGTAAAATATTCAAGAAAGATTTAAATGTACTAGTGATGGTGTAAACAAAAATGGTGTAAAATAGGAAAAAGTTTGAAAATGAAAATAGTGTAAAAGAAATAAATTGCAAAGATAAAAATGTGTAAAATAAAAACTAAAAACACTAAGGAGCCATGTGAATGATTATTATGGATGTCCATCTTTCCCATGATTGAGTTGGAAGGAGGAGATCTAGAAAATTGAGCATGGTTGCCCATTTGTTGGGTTATTTGTTGCATTGGCTTACTTTAGCTTGTGGAAATGCTTTACTTGTTGGATGTTGAACAACTACTTTTCATTTGGGCTCTTGGGTTTATATATGATCATAGACCCATAAGAAAAGGTTTGATCAATTATAGAAGGCCCTTCCCACAACATTTGAAATTTAGTTTTTTGAGGTACATATATGGGATTCTAGTAAAGAACCTTATCTCCTAACTAAAATTTCATTTTTTGTATTCTAAGTTCATGTTGTTGTTTATTGAATGACTTGTGCACTTTATTCAAGGATAAGGCTACTAGTTGATTTTCATCTAGCACATTTAGTTTGATCAATCTTTCTGTTTGTGCTAGACTTAGTTCAAGATCTAGGTCATAGGCTGTTGAGAGTGTATGGAGCTCTACTTGTTAGTTACCTCTACTTGACTATTGGCTTGGGGGTGATAGGGTGTTGTTAATTTATGTTCAACCCCCAAGCGTTGCATGAGTTTTCAAAAAGTGACACTTGTAAAGTGGGTTCCATTGTTAGAAATTAGTGCATGTGGCACCTTGAACCTATTCACAACATTTTGTTATACAAATTGAGCAATAGTGGATGATCTATAGTTGGTGATGGCTGCTACTTCTATCCATTTAGTATAGTAGTCAATAGCAACAAATATATACACATTCCCATTGGACATGGGTGTTATGGGACCCATGAAATCTATGCCCCATATGTCAAAGGATTCTAATGGCTAAATCCACTATTGAGGATCCTTTATTCATGTAGTTATCTCACCATCTCATTGATAATGGTCATAGGATTAGACAAATTGATGGGCATCCTTGAAGATTATGGGCTAATAATATCCTGCCATCAGGATTTTTATGACTATGCATCCCCTAGCATAGTGGCCTCCACAAGGGCCTTCATGAGCATCTTGGACTACTCGCAATTGATTTTCATTAGGGACATGCCAATGAACGAAGCCATTAGCACACACCTTGTAAAGATATCCATTGATTTTCATGAAGCGCTTAGCTTGATGAAGAAATTTTTATTTCTTTCTATGATCTATATCTTATGGCATCTCTTGAGTAAGAAGATAAGTGAGAATGCTGTCATACCATTTTGGTTCTATAGGCATTTGTTCATTTATTATAGCAGCAAAGAGAAGTTCATCATGAAATAGATTAGATAATGGGATTTCCTCCTCTTTTCTATTCCATCACAACCAAGGCAAGTGATCAGTGACCACATTCTTAGTTCCCTTTTGATCTAAGATCAAATTCCTGCAAGATCACTAGTCATCATATGACACAAGGGCTCATCATTGGCTTGTTTATGAGGAAGTGGATGATACTATGATTAGTGTGCACAAACATTTTATATCTAAGCACATAGTGTCTAAACTTTTCCAAAGCATACACCACTGCCATGAGTTCTTTTTTCATGGTGGTGTAATTCAATTGTGAATCTACAATGCTTCAAATTGCATGGTGGATGTAATATGGATGTTTCTTATTGTCTAACTATGTAAGTATGACTCCTAAGGTATAGTTAGATGCATATGTTATGATATGGAATGGTTTGGACCAATCAGGTGCTCATAGAATCAAAGTCTATATGAGCTTTGATTGAGGCTTTGGAATGTATTTTTCACATTGCTTGGTCTAAATGAAGGAAGCATCTTTCTTTGTTAGTTCAACCAATGGCTTCATGATCTTAGAGAAATTATTTATAAATTTCTGGTAGTAACCAGTGTGTCCAAGGAATGATTGAACATCTTTGATAGTTTCTAGTTGATGAGTCATTCCTTAGATGATCCTTATCTTTTTAGGGTCTACCTCGATCACTTCTTGTGAAATTTGATGTTCTAATACAATGCCCTCTTAGGGCATGAGATGACATCTTTTTAATACTTGCTCAAGGAAATTTAAGGCTTGCTCCAATGTAGCACCATAAGTGGAGAAGTCATCTATGAAGACTTCTACTCTGCTATTTATTCATTGTTGAAAGATACTTAAGACCAGGTGTTGGAAAGTGGTAGGAGGATTACATAGATCAAAAGGTATCTTACGATATGCAAAGGTTCCACAAGGGCTTGTGAATGTTGTTTTGACCTAATCTTCTAATGCAATTTGGATTTAGTTATAGCCACTATGACCATCTAGAAAACTATAATAGCAATGTCCAGATATGGTGTCTAGCACTTGATTAATGAATGATAATGGAAAATGATCTTTGAATGTTGCCATTTTAATAGCTTGAAGTCAATTTAAATCCACCATTTACCATTTCTCTTTAGCCCAATGACAAGTGGATTGACCCACTCACTATCCACAATGGGGCAAATGAACCTTGCTTTAAGGTGTTGGTCAATCTCCTCCTTGATAATTTGTTTCAATTTTGGGTTCAACTACCATTGTGGTTGCCTCATTGGCATCATGGATGGATTAGTGTAAATGTAATGTTGGCATATCCATGACTCAATTACAATGAGTTTAGGATATGACTAGGCCATTTATTGATCACTTTCAATAGTTTTTCTTTCTATTCAAGACTAGGTAGCTTTCCATTTTTAAGAATGCATAATCTAGATCGATAGGTAACATTTTCAACTCTAGGGGCTCCTAGTTAAAATTCTTAGGGATTTCCAACTCTTCCCAATTGGTATCAAAATTTTCATCATCAGAGAGTTTGTGATGAACTTGCTCAAGTTCATCCATGCTTGCAACATAGGTATATGTCAAGCTCTTAGTAGGTTCCATGCACATTGTATTACTATCAGAATCAATGGTTAGCTACTAGGTGTCCTCTTGTTTTGTGGTTGTTGTATACAAATGCCTTTGAATATCTACTTCATGTACACATTGCTTGCATGCAAAGATAGATGCTTGTTTTATAGACCAAAGCTTTTACATGCAATTTCACCATGTATTGCTATACATAATGCATAGAACTCATCTCTTCTTCATCTTTTTAAATGCATGTTCTTTTGATATCTCCAAGGAAAGATATCTAATGTCCATTCGTGCATCAACAGTGCTTAACCATGTCCTTCCCATAACGATTGGGAATTCCTCCTTCTAGTTTTCAACTTTGATTACTAAGAAATTGATAGGATAAGATCATCCATAAATAGTGGCAATGTCTTCAACTAGTCCCATCTACCAATTCTAATATGATATTACTCTTCTTGAGAGGCGGTAGGTTTTGAGAGGTGTACATCTCATGAGAAATTAAGTTCACACTAGAACTTGAATTAAGAAGAGCCTTACATAATTCATTCCTAGCAATCTGTAGATAAATAAGAGGGCTTTTAGGATCATCTAATTTCCTAAGAAGGTTGCCAACCTAGATTCAATCAGATATGACATGGGTGAGCATAATAGTATGGATTTTTGGCAACATTTAGTTTGAAGGGGACTTGATGGAATGATTTGCAGAGGATGAAGCAAGAGTAGGATGATTAGTTACCTAATTCTATGACTTAGTAGGATAATTGGGTTGAAAGAAGGATATTTTACAAGCATGAGATTCTAAACCCCTTGGTTGATGAATCGATTGTAGATTGATGGCCCTAGTAGCATTACATTGCTACAGCTGGGCTGGAAGTTTTCCCTACATAGATGGAGTAGGTGGTAGTTGGGTTAAGGATGGAGGAATAGGTGCATAAATAGGAGGAGGATAAGGAGAAAATGTGGCACCCTCTCAAAATGTGGAGAATGATCTCTATAGTACTCAAGAGGGTAGTGGTGATGCTAATAGGGAGAAGCATGATTGGAAGAGTCATGTGGAGACAATCATTGTTAAACATAATATCCATATGAATCTAGTTGCCTGCAAGGGTATTTCTACCTTCGTGGTGGCATTCCCCACAAATGTGGTTGGTTCCATTATTGGTATTACTTGTATGGTTGTGGTGGCACTTCACTTGGATAATATTGCTACTATTAATAAAACTACCTATGGTTTCCTTGAGGATAAGGTAACCTTTTGGGTGCTTTCCTTCTTGTTAGTTATGGATTTAGAGCATAAACCCTAGATTCCTATAAGTGTGACACAATGGGGTAACATCCTTGAAGATGTTCATATTGGAAAATGTCATAATCACCATCATCATCTAACTCAGTTTCCACAACTTCATCCACTACAGTAATCTTACCCTTATCCCTTTGGTAGGCACATTCAGCTTCTTTTCACCTCTTGCAATTGTGATCACTACTCTACTCTCTTGATTCTTCAATGATTTTTAGAGTAGTTTGGAATTTTTCATTCAAAAAATCCCACATTTTGTCCACCTTAGTTAAAATTTCAGACATAGGCTTTTGGATCAATAAGGTTTTTCTATTTACCACCTCATCAAGTGGTGATTCTTCCTCACTATCACAAAATTAGAGTTCCCTCTTCTTGATGGAGGGATTCCTATTGTATTCCTTTGCACTTTCAGATTTTCTCAGCTCTCATTCTTCTTTTTCTACTTACTTAATTAGCCTTTGAATTTGATGGGCTATGAGTTTTGATAGTCTTCCTTGGGTATAGACCCTAAGAATTCTTCTCATTTCTGATCTAAGTCCATCTATGGTATGGTGAAGTTGTTCCCAAGGAGAATAATCATGGCCAAGGCATCAATGTATGAGAAAATAGTATCTATCCTTGGTGGCATCCAAGGGTTCATTGTTTCCTTTCTTTCATACTTGGATCTACCTTCTTAGATTAGACACTCTATAGTACATATGATACTTATTATTAAATAGCTCAAGTATTGTACTCCACCTATAGATAGATTATGGCTCTAAGGACTAGTATTAGCCTTTTACTTCCTTGATGACTATCCTAGGAAATAACTTTAATTTCTACTAATCATTTTCAATATTTTATAAAGCATAAGCATCGTGAAAAGCTTGAATATGTGTTTGTGGATTAGAATTATATCTACCCTCAAATCTAGGAATATTATTCATATCAAGCCATTTGATTTGATTGTCTTTCATATGCTTGGTTGAAATTTTTATAACCTCTACAATATTTAGCATGCTTCAAGTTGCCAATAAAGGTTCATCATCATCATTATTTTATTGTCACTAATGATGTCCTCTATTACCCATTTGTTCATTATGGGCTTTGCAATCATCATTGTTATCCCATTGTTCATCATCATCATAGGTTTTCTTTGTATGGTGTCTATTAGAACCAAAAGAGGAAGAAGAAGATGCAAATGAAGAGGGAAAAGAGGGAGGAGGACTACCACCACCATGGTATCTACCAATTTCCTTTTAGTTTTCACGACCATGTTTATCAATTTTCCTATCATCTTGATGCTTGTCTAAGTCCTTGCCTTGACTACCATGTTTACTTGAACTCAGGTTGTTGATAGTGGAGTTTAGATTCAGGGTTACACCCCCTCACCAGTAACAAGGGATGGAGAATTTTCATGTTGAAATACCCTAGAGAGAGGGTCCTCATTGTCATCTTAGTTAAGCAAGAAAAAGGGATTGGTAAAACATTTTCCCTTGACAAACTCATGGTGCTTCTTCTAGTGTTAATCTCTCTTACATTGTGTTTCAGTGAGATAGTAGTCTTAGTAGTTGTAATCATGCACAACATACTCCTCTTGAAGATCTTTGATGCCCAACTTCTTAAGAGTTTGAGGTAGCATCATGGGCACATATTGATCAAGAGGCATTACAATGTTGCCTTCCATGTCATGACATTGTAGCTATTCATCTTGGTGCAGGATGAAAATGAAATTAGGCACATACTCACCTGGATGAGTATATACCACCTTACATTCTTGAGGGACCAACAGTTTAGCATCATCACACTTGTGAGAAGAAGATATTTTGCAATAAAAATAAAATATTAGTGTGCTTATGTAATTATATTTATGATGAGAATGATGTTGATCTTAGGGTTTATCCAATGGTGTTAATGATATTCACCAAACTTGGATAGCACATGTTTCAAACAAAAAGAGTCTCTGACAATGGTGCCAATGATGACTGATGAAGGGTACCCCTACACCCAACCATATGAATCATGAAGCGTTCACACACAATCTAGTTGAATTTCATGGACTCTATGTCTTCCAATACACTAGTTTTTTAGGAAGTGAACCTTACCCTAATAGTTATTCATTATCTTCCCAATTACAGTTGTGATGTACAAAGGTATGTTTAAGTGTAATCGAGGCATATGATTTTTATTATTTTATGTTTTATGTTCCTTGGTGGTTAAAGTAGAGAGATGAGGTAATTTAATAACTAATTTAATTTAACTACCTAACTAATCTCTAACTAGTCCTAACATACTTATCTAGTCCCACTTTTCGTACATGTCTTGAACCCACGTACCCACTACTAGGACTACCAAGCACCATGCTACTAGGTACACCAAGAAATAACATTGCTAGGGCTACCAAGTAAATGTGTTTACGCTCAAACTGGTCATACTTATGTGTTTAATCTATTTAGCTTAATTAAATAACTAATCGCTTGAAGGCTAATTTAGCTTAAGTAATTGCATAATTAATGAAAATAATAAATGCATAAATAAATCACTAATCTATTCTAAGTGCTACAAGGTTTGATCAAAAACCTCATCTTTATTTTTGTTTACACTAGTGTGGTTAAGGTAAAATAGTGCTTGAATAAAGATTTATACGCTTTCTAACTCCTGCTACAGGCACTCAAAGAAATATTGTAACTCTCAAATGGAAAAACTATAAGAAATTTACTACAACTATCACATCACTTCCCATAAACATGGCTGTGAACTTGTATTTATAGTTTTTATTTTTGGTTTGCATCACTGGGACCCCATAGATGCAGCTGCGTTGACAGAGCAACACCACATAGATAGGGTTGTGTTGATGGGGCCTCATCGACAAGGCCACATCAATGAGAACTCATCAATGTGACACTTTCATGCTCATCACTTGGTCTAACTTCAACATTAGTTGGATAGATTTTATGTTACTTTCACAAAGTTAAAATGTTTTAACATTAGTGTCACTTCTCTAAAGTTAGAACTTGTTTAGCTCCAATGTCAATCCTAAGATACTTAGCCAAAATAGCCTTGTTTTGTTTTTGAATTGATTCTAAACAACATTTACAAATTTTTCATAGATCTCCTCATGATTTAGAGGTTTAGTTTCATCCTTCAAAATTTCTTTTTGGCTACAAATTATGTTTTAATTATCAATTTTATTTCACTTACATTTTTTACAAACACTTGTAGTCTAGCCTTTCATAGGAGGCCAACACTTTCTTTCAATAATAAAACATTTTTTTTTGAGAAGGGAACCAAAACCATTTTTTTCCTACACCATAGCTTCCTATATTTTAGTATTTTACATTGTTTTATTTTTATCACTATATTTAGATTTTATTTCATTTGTGGTAAATCATCTTTGATACTTAGTTTTATTTTCAGCAATAATCTCTTAGTCAATTTTATTACTTCAACCTATTGTTTCTACCATTATCCTATCTTTCCTAATTCATGTGTGGTAAGTGTAAGTCCATATTTGATTAGAGATTTGTATCCCATTATGTCAAAATCATTAGCTTATTGAAGGTTATATCAAATCAAAGATCATTTTTGGTCATAGATCAACTACTTTAAAACTTAATTTATGAAGGTATTCTTGTAAGATTGAGAAAGAAAAATTTCATAGGAAAAAACAAATTTCATACTTATGTACTATCTTGTATGTTAAATTTGATATGTACTTACTTTATTATGCTTTGATATATATATATAAGTTATTTTAAACTATTTTGAACTATATGCCCATATTACTTAGAAGACCTACTTAGCTTTTTCTTCAATTAGCTTGAGATTTCAATTCTCATATACTTTACTTTGATAATCAATTTTTATTTAGGCTTTATGCTACTCACTCATTATCAATTTTTTAGACATCACCAAAAAGATAAACATTGTTTATCTATCTTATGTTTTAATCGTCTAAAAAATAGACAATGGAGAAGTGTTTTATGGTTTCTCTTGTGTTTCATGGATTGACCATGTTGATTAGCATAAAGATAAAGTGGATTCAAGTGATTTAGATTAAGGATCCCAAGATGTTTGAAAGAAAGGATTGATCATATTTACTCAACCTAGAATGTAATCGATATGTCCAAGTTTCATCATAGATGTTCCAGCAAAGAATAGGCCAAGTTTAGAGTTTGTCTTCCATTGAACCCAAATGTCCAGGTTTCATGGTAAATGTTAATGTAGAGAATAGTTCAAGTTCATAGTTTTTCTTTGACTAAGCTTAGAAGTCTAAGGCCAAAGTTAATACATCTTAGTTATGGATGTTGAAGGCCAAAGGAAGGATGTCCCAATTGTGAATGTCTCAGTTTCAATTTTGGACATCCTACCATAGTATCAATAGTTGTTAGGGTGGATGTTCCAACTTATCCAAGAAATCTAGCCCAAGAGTTAGGCTTCTTTCACTAGACATCCATGCCTCTATTGGGACATCTCAGGTATTCATTAAAGTAAATAAAAAAGCTGTTTCTTTTCATTTTCCTAACTTCAATTTGAAGAAGAAAACTTGAATGGTATGAAGATTATAAAGAAAAGCACCTAGATTTATTCCTCCAGAAAAATATAATTGTAATCATTGACATAACATATTAGATTAGGGTTCTTATTCTTTTCTAGTTGTTGTAAGGATTGAAAGATTATTTTTTAGAGCTAGATTATCATTGCTAGATTCTTCTCGTAGGGTTTTGATTAATTTATTAAATACATGAGTATGCGTTAATTAGATGCATTTCTTATTCCTTGCTATATCATGTGCATTTGGATTTCATTTTAGGGTTGTTCTTTTCATTATCTTAGTATGACAAAGATTGGTATGGATCTGATTCAAAGAATCATCTACCCACACATCATTTCATATGATATTCATTCTGATCTTTGCAAAGCATGGCTTGTCTTTGCAAGGAGCTCTATATTAAAATCCTAAAGAATTCAAGTGTTTAGCATTTCACATCAACTCTGAGGGGTATGTGAGTGTTTCTTATGAGAGCATCACAAATTGTTAGTTGATCTTGCAAGGTTCTTGGGAGTCCTATGGGATACCAAGATTGTTCATCCTATGAAAATTTTGTGTCATCCAAGGATCTACCACACTGGCACATTCAACCATATTTTCAATTCAAGAAAATTCTAAGATAATGAACTTTATCACATACATCAATGAGTTTGTTGCATTGGGTAATTAGTTAATATTTTTAGCAATTTTATTTATAATTTTAATTTTATATTCATAGAAAGAAGTTCTCCAAGTGTTTGGTATCAATTTATTTGATCATGTTAATATTTATTATGATAATAATGTAGCAATTGCTATTTCTAAAAATCTAGTATTTTATGGTAGAATTAAATCTATAGAGATAAAATTTTGTTTTTACATATCAACTAAAGTTACAAATAGTAAGTCTATCATATATTACATCAAAGGTATAAAGAGTTAAAATATTTATGAAAGCCTTAACCAAGGACATGTTCACATATTTAAAAATATTTTTTTTGGAATAATAATGCTTTGTAGAAACAACTATAATATTTTTTTTCTGCTACATTAGTTTAGGATATACTAATAAGATTCAATGTAGGAAGAACAACTAACATTTTATATAGGTAGAGCAAATAATTCATGAGGCATATGAGGCTACTATTGAGGTAGAATTAGCTGAATCATTATAGGCATAACCAATGGATTCACACATTCATTTATAGGGATCATGACTAGAAATTTTTTTTGACTCTAGATTTATATCCATGCATGAAAGATGAAGTAGATATAAAATATCATGAGTGATGAGTTGCAAGGTACCTCTACACCCAATCATATGAATACGAGAATTCACACACGATTCGGTCAAACTCTAAAGATTAAGTGCTTATGCACCTATGCAAAACAAGGATGAGTTATGGAGTCGTTGTCTTCCCAGGCATACTTATAAGGCATAATTGTATGGTTAAGTAAACTCGAGGTATATGATTTTTTATGTTTTTTATATTTTCTATCTTGGTCTCCTAAGTGTGTGAAATGGAAAGATTTAGTTAACTAATTGGATTTTTGTAAGTCTAATGTTTAATCAAATCCTAACACTAGCATCCATTCCCACTCTCCGAACACATTTTGAATCAGTGTAACACTATTGGGATTACCAAATGCTAGTCGTTACTGGGTTACCAAGTGTTACACATATGCTCGAAGTGGTCATGCTAAGTGTGCTAATTCATTTTTAATTAATAATTCTATAGAAATAACATTAATTAACTAATGAGAGTATCAAATAATAGTAAATAACATTAAATGCAATAGTTAAGCTATTCTGAATGTTGCAAAATTTATCACAAAGTTCGTCTTTATTTCCAGAGACAAGGTGTGCTCAGGTACACAATGATTGAATAAAGATCTATTCACTCTATGATTCCTACTATGGGAACTCAAAAATAATTCTAACTCTAGAAGAGAAAAATTGCAAGAGTTCGGCTAAAGGATTGAAAAATTACTACTAAAACCAAGCATCCTTGTCTCTTATTTATAGGTAACAAGACAAGCTCTAACATTGCATGTTCAATGTTGGGGATTCGATTTGATATTGCATATTTGATATTGGACACATGATATTAGGAATCATCACAACCCCACGATGGAATGAAAACTCATCCTTGAGTTCCTTACAAAATATTGGGAAGGTATGGGATTATTGACCGAATGATAACTAATGGTGACATAGAATGACAAACTCAAAGTTCCTAGTGAAAATATCGACAAACATATTATAGCATTGGTTTTCATAAGCATTGTGGTGAACATTATACATAGATGACATCCAGACCCTCATTTGATAGCTTGAAGAGAGAGAGAGAAAAGAAAACAAGGCACAATATTGCCGATGTCAAAAATATGCATGTCATTGTTCATCCATGGCCACATGACTAAGTTTGTTCCTTACGTAAATGCTCTTGCTCTAGTCCATCCTAAGTGCTCCCTCCTATTCCATTCCATTATTCATGTGATTACTATCTACACACAACACAATAATGAATTAGCAAAGATAGATAAGATATAATGCAGTTGATACCTTACCTCAATATCAAGCACATTGACTAGGTTGTGGGTATGGTAGATACTAGATTATAGGTTTGTAACTAAGAACTAACCAAGGTGTATTGATGAGATAAGTAATGGAATGGAAAAATTTGTGATAGGCCCCCATGACTAAGAGCAAACCTCTGATAGCAATAGGATGGAAAATGAAAGGAACATGAAGATAAGAGAAATAACAACGATGAAGCTAATAATAAATGCATAGAAGGGAAGAGAAAAATAAAAAAGGATGTCATGGATGGGGTGAAATAAGAAATATTTGACTACGAGATATGTTTAAGGAAAAGAACTTAACAATTGCACCAAAAAGAAATGCCAATGGGTTCTCCCCAAAGTAGGCTCATGCCCTTAATGCCTTGACAAACCCACAAACCAAAGAGTCTGTAGGCTCTAGGAATGACATATGGAAACAATAGTTAAGAATTCACCCATAAGATTTTACCAAAGAATAACAATGCATCGACCAAAATATAATCTAATCATAAAACTAGCAATGAGGTAGAATACAGGAAGCAATATGGAAAGAGAAGAGAGAATGGAATGGAATCCCAAAATTAAGGTTTTGTAAAGTTCCTTGTGTATTATGTGGTTAAGGTGACTTAATAAAATTCAATCCAAATCCATATTAAAACTAACCATATCTAGTGACCTCGCATGAACACACTTGACCAACCCATCCTCCTAAAATAACAAGAATGCTTTCATAGAGCAACCACCATCCCAAAAAAGGAAGTGAGAAAGGGCCTTAGTTAGAGGGAACCTGTAGGCATGGATAAAATGTCTTTCTAGTGTCATAACCAGTGCTTGTAGCCCATGTTCCTTTAGTATGTCTAAGGAATGTGCTTTGAATTCCCACCAGGTTTTTTTGAAGTGGGAACCATATCATGGAAAGACTTATTTGATTCATTCAACTTCCTGATATTAGTCAACAATGGAAGGGTAGAAAACCTATGAAAAAAATCCCAGTACCCAAGAGAATAGCCATCATAAATGTGTCAAATCCCTTTAAAGTCACATCCTTTTCAAGCCATTTGAATCTTTCCTTGTTTTGAAGAATATTGAGACACAAATTCATTAATAGGTTTGATTAGAAAAAGGGATAGTACAGTTCCAAAACAAAGGGAGACCATAGAATTGAATGGATGAATGGATGACGTGGACTCATTGCCTATTTTATCAAAAGAAACCATATCTTAATATCAACATTAAAAGTCAAAGGTAAAAACCAAACATTAGCAATCAACACTATTATAGTACAACCCACCATCATAAGCACTTATTAAGTGATGAGTCAGAATAAATCAAACAAAAGGTAAAAGAAAAAGAAATAGTAAAAATATTAACGATGGTGTAAAACAAAAACAAGTAAAGATGAAAAATGTGTGAAACCAAGAAAGATAAACAAAACTAAGAGCTTAAAATAACTAGCATTGGTGGCCATCTCCCCCATGACTGAGTTTGAAGAAGGAGATCTGAAATAATGAGTAGGGCTATTCATCAATAGAGGTAGTGTTAGTACTATTCATTTTGGGATCATGGAAAGGTTTGGTTTGCTAGATATTAACAAATAATTTCTTATCTAGGCTTCTAGGTTTATAGATCATCATGTCCCTGTACTATCCGAAATTGTCAGTGAGAGGCTAGAATGAATGGACACCGAGAGATCTACGGATGAAATAGTAAGACCCTACCTTCACTTGAGGGCAAGATGGAAATCAATGGAGGTAGGGTGCATTGAATGGTCCACACACGGATCAAAAGAGGACTTCCCCAAACATACAAAATTGCAATGCGTTGGATTATACATAAAAAAATGCAAAACTAAATGTAAACGAATGAAAACGAATGTAAACTGTTTAAATGATAAATAATGAAAATAGAAAAAATGTGAATAGGAACAATAATTTAAACTATAAGGATCTAGGAAATAATGCAAACTTTTTATGTTGATAAACAATTAAAATGTGCATCGGTCAGAACGTAGTTGCAGAGTGCTCGCAAGGTGGATGTTTAGCCCTGATGGATCTGAATGGATGCTGGGGAATACAAGTTTTTGGTTGTAGGTTCTGTAGCATGACCAAGATTTCCCTTACTCAACATAATCAAGTTTGATACCTCGCGTATGAGAGTGATGCCCAGATTTCTTAAGTGTGTGAGATTCCAATTTTTCAAACCTTGATCTAGTGAAAAAATAGGAGATTTAAAGGATCTTGGGCACGAGATTCAGATTTGGGAGAAGATTAGTGGTTGCAGGGTGAGAAAACTTCAAATTGGTTGATAGGTGTGTGCATTGACTGGATGCACGAAATGTTACAATGTACAGTGTGCAGCATGACCAAGATCTCTTATGTTGACATGTGTAATCCACAACGTAAGATCTTGATACGCTGAAAAATGCGAAATGTACAAAGAATGTTAAAGTACAAGAGTGGATCTAGATGTTTAGCCTCTGGATCTATAGATCTATGCTAGTGTCATCATTTGGCATCAGTGTCTGGCATCCAACATCCCAGGTGTCCACGTGACCATCATCACAGGGTGTCAGCGTGACCATCGTCCTAGGGTGTTAGCGTGGCCATCAACGTGTCGAATGTTTATGATGCATTTTGAGCCCATTTTTGACCTGGGAGACCCATTTTTGAAGTGTATCTGCATTCCTAAGGTCTAGAGGGTATTGCTTGTCAAGTTTGAGCTCATTCAGAGGCTTTTTTGGCTCTATTTTGGTTGGTGACGCTGATCCTTATGCTGTTAGAAGCATGTCAGCGTGACTAACAAAAAATGACCTAAAAATAGTACATTTTATACCCATTTTGACCTATGAGACACATTTTCGAAGTGGATTTGAATGCCATAGGTCATGAGGGTTCTTTGTGCCAAATTTGGGCTGATCTGGATGTCGTTTTGACCCTATTTTGGTTGATGATGTTGGTCCTTACGTTGTGCAGCGTCTGAAACATAAACCCAACATCACCAAGTCAAAATGGCATATTTAAGGCCCAAATCTTAATTTTCTAGAGGTTGGGACCTACTAGGGACCTTGGTGAAGGTCATGGGGGATCCTTATGCTTAATTTTGGCTCAGTTTTGGGGCTCCAAAATTTGGTGATGCTGAGCCTTACGCTGTGCAGCGTAAGAAAATGTAACCAAAGTATACTTAGCCAAAACCAAGCATTTTGAGATGAAAATTTTGATTTTAGATGCTGAAAGCAAGTGTAGTTTCTTGTGGATCCCAAGGGGATCTTGCCTATTGAATCGTGAACCATCGGGGGCTATTTTGGAGGCCTCCAAGTTTGGTCATGCTATACTCATGCTTGGGCAGCTACATGACTTAACTTGAATCTTGTCTGAAAGTGCTAGGCCAAAATTTTTGTGGTGTTTTTGTTGGCCCCTATTTGTTGATGTTTGGAGGAATCTACCCAAGAGGCATCGACAAAGAAGTACAAAACACCACAAGAAACTGGAGATTAAGCATTATTCTTTGGCATTTGACTAGATATCATCGCATCGTGTTCAAAAGTACATGAGATTGGGAAATGAGGTTTTGAGATGTATAGGGAGAAGGTTTGTTACTGTGAGATCGGGGAATGATGAAGGGATGATTTTGTTTAACTATGGGAAGGGGAATGCTATTATTTGAACACATCATGTTGGCCCTTGTCAATATCCAGTATTTAGCAGACTTGGGACCAAGGCATGGGATGTGCATCCTTTGGAGGAACGAGACTCTTGTATCCTGCTTAAGAGAACTTGTTGTCACAACCAAAGACACGCGATGAGGTGGTGCATTTTTTGGAGAAATAGGACCCTTGTTGAGTGTCAAAGGGAACCCATTTTCCAACAACCAAAGCCACACGGTGGGATGCAACATGATTATTTAAGACATGAGTGTTTTCTTCCAAGACAAGTACCTTCCCGCCTGGGGCTTGTATGGGAAGTGCCAAGGGTTTTGTGATGGATTTTGCTCTTTGATTTTTTTAATATATATATATTTTTATTTTATTTTTGTTTTCTTGTTTTTAATTTTTGTGGAAAGAGCATTTTTTTTGTTAATGTTGTGCTCGTGCTCCTGTGCTTGTGATTGTATCATGGGCTATGCTGTGTTGCACAATTGCCTGAAGAGTTACAATGTGCAACAGTGTGGTTCAAGTTTTGGGGTGACTAGGATGTATCTGGGAAATGTAATTGAATAGAGTAGAGAGAACATGCTAGGGAATGAGGGACATTTGGGGAACTGTGAATGTACTTGTGAACGGTTTGATTAACCTAGTTACATGCATCAAGAACAATGTGGTACCTTGTTGATTTGATGAAGTGCATCCATGTACGAACACCTCTGGGTGTCATCCTACAAACACAACTTCAAGAAGACAAGGAAACCATGAGTGAAAGAGTTAGCTTAACACTTTAAACATAGATACAACCGATGTGATGGAGACATCACGTGCAACCGTAGGCAAACAAAATTGAGCAGGGACAATGTTGTCAGAGTCCATGTGATGAATTCATGTAGCAGGTTGATGAAGACATGTCATTTGAATACAGCAACAGATTAGTAGGAAAGTGAAGAAGTTGCTAGTTTATAGTCTTGACAGACTATTGTAGATTAGATTTACATCATAACCTGTTGGACGTTGCTAGTTTAGTGTCGTAGCATACAGTGAAATGCTAGTTTATAGTCGTGCCAGACTATGGAGAGGCGAGCTAGTTTATAGTATTAGCAGACTATGTCAAATGAGAGTGTGGTAGTTTATTGTCATTCCGGATGATCTGTGGTATCAGTTTACCATCATGATTCTAGGACGATGTGTGGATGCATGCACGTACGTCAAGGTGATCCTGCAAAAGAAGACACTAGAGAACACAATGTCAAGTAGTAACTGTTGAAAACAGAACCTAAATGCACAATAAAAATAGAAAACAATGCAAAAAGTAGTAGTTTAGGGAATTTTCAGGCCGTGCATGGTAGTTTAAAGCCGTACCAGGCCATGTGTTAGTTTAAGGCCTTTTCGGACCACATGCTAGTTTAAGGCCTTTTTAGGCCACATGTAAATGCATAAGCTAGTACAATGAAAATGAAGGTGACATATGCACAATGAACAAAGGTGAAGAGTGGGTGGGGATCAAACGTGTTTTTAGTTGCAGGGGAGCCTTGATCGTGTGGTTGTTTCCTAGCCAGGCGTGGTCTAGGAGGTGTGCTAGGTTTTGGTTGCTCTGGGAGGCTTTCGATTTTTACCACTCGTTCGGGCGTTTTAGCTCAAGGTGTTGCATTTGTTGCCATGGGTGTTCTATCGAGAGACTCTTCTTTCAAGAATTATGACATGTCTATGTTATGGATGGCTTGAAAGGGAGTGTTATCACCATCTATGATGACTTGTCCACCTTCATATGGAAGGTGGATTTCTTAATGAATCAATGAGGAAACAGCCCGTTGTTGGGCTAGCCAAGGTCTGCTAAGAAGCATGTTGAAACTTGGCATCTCGTCTATGACAGTGAACTCTATGCTGGTGGGGAATTATTCTCCTACCACAAAGGCTAAGTTGACTATGCCCTTAACTGTGACACGTGATCTGTTAAAGGATTTTAAACATGTGGTTTTTGTTAGCATGATCTTGTTTGCCATGTCTAGTTTATTGATGATGGAGTATGAAGCTACGTTTGTTGCCACACTATCATCAACATGCACTTTGTAAATGGTACATTGTCTAACATGTACACGAATCGACAATGGAGCTGTTATGACTTCCCCTCGTTCAGGGTTATGTTTAACTACATCATCACGGTGTGAACCCAATCCTTGTGGTGTGTGTTGTGAAATTGTTGCATGGATGGATTTCATGTTAGCAGGGATGTCCTTTGTAATAGGAATGGATGCTAATGTTTGCGCTAAGGCTTCCTAATGAACTGGTGATGTCATGACTAGGTCGTACAAGCTCCTGGTTGTGTTCTTTTGTTTGAGCATTTGTTTCACCTGGGCCAGTGTAGCTACAAAGTCTGTGTTGTTTGCCATTGTGTTGGTTGCCTTTATATGGGCCGAGGGCTTGGGCCTAGTTTATTTGGGATTAGGGGTAGGGCACCCAGCATTCGGTTGTTGTGTACTAGGTGTGGCCTTTGCTTTGGCTATGGGTGTTGTTCGTTCGTCCTCTTCTATTTCCATTTGGTTTACTTACCTATGTTGCCTATGTTTGGGCTTTGGGTAGGTGAGGGTCCATCGCATGATGGCAGCTTTATGACAAATGGTAGTTTAGGAGGTGTCATTGTTATTTGACTAGCTTGTTGTGGCATCTTGATAATGAAAGGTTTCTTTGCTGTTGTCATTGATGCATCGTGCCAGTTTAACGTCTTAGCAGACGACTGCAGGGATTCTTGCCAGTTTAATATCTTAGTGAACGATGACGCTTCCTTCTAGTTTAACGTCTTAGTGGATGATGACACTTCCTTCTAGTTTAACGTCGTAGTGGATGACTATGGTGATACTTTGACCACAAAGGGTGTCTTCGGTGCTTGGGATTGCGTTGAATCTTGCTAGTTTAACATCTTAGCAGACATGTGAGGTGGTGGTGCTTTGACCATGAAAGATGTCATCGATGCTCTAGGTGACACCTTGATGATGATGAGAGGCCTCTTGCTCGTGGAGGCATAGGGGATTGTTGCCTTGCTAGGAAGCACACGGATCACAAAAGGTTGCCACACAGGTTTAGGCTTACTATCTATGCCAATGGAGTTTATGACATAGGAAGCATCATCTGTGCTAGGTTGACTCAGGGTGTTGATGTTGAGTTGGCCCTATTCTATCATTGTTTGAAGATCATTCTGTAAGGCATGGTAGTTGTTGGTATTGTGACCAAACATCTGGTGGTAGTGACAAAATTCATCTAACTTGAAGTGTCGTGGGACCGGGGGCTCATTTGGTGCTGCTAAGATGGGGTTCCTTAGTAGCTCGCAGTACCTATCATGTCTTCGATGGGCATTCTCCACCACTTTTTTGTATTGGATTTTCCAAGTTTTGAGGAGTTGCTGTAGTAGTTCAGAGGGTTGTGTGGGTAGCAACGTATACTTACAGCGATCCTTGCACTGAAACTTGGGCCTTGGGGTGGCCCCTATCATTGTAGGCGGGTTGGTACTAGTGTTTGTTGTTTTTGTGCTTGCGGCTACAGTTTTTGTTGTTGTCTGTTGTTTGGCAATGTGTTGGTTCTTGTAAGCCACATAGGTAGGATCATTACTGGTTTGTGTAGCTTGTTCAATGTTCTTGATCTGTGTGAATGTTTGGCTCAATGTTTGAGTGCATAGGTAGTACAAATTTAACTTAACAAAGTCATTCATGGCTCCCTTTAGAATTGTAAGCAAATAAGTTTCAGGGATGGGCTCATGAAGTTCGTTCAGGGCTGCACTCCATCGTTGGATGAACTTCTACACTGGCTCAAGTGGTGCTTGTTTCACCTGTATCAGAGTGTCTAGTGTTGCTTCAGGCTTCAGGTTGTACTCAAACCTGGTAAAAAACTGGTGTAACAGATCCTCAAGAGAGGATATGGAGTTACATGGTAGGGCTCGGTAGCAGTCTAAGGCTATGCCTGTTAAGGACATAGCGAACATGCACAAGATTGCGTGGGGCCAAGCTTGAAGCAATAGAGTTTCTGATCGAAACGTGACTAAGTGAGCATTCAGATCTTCCTTCCCATTGTACTTGGTTAACTGGGGCAGTGTGATTCCCTTGGATAAAGCTAATGGTGGCACTGAAGAGTTAATTGGATCATCATGGTAGAAGTCCAGTACTTTAACTACTTCGGTGTTGGCGGTTTTGAGGTGCTTTACCTTGTCAGCTAATGCTTGCATCCATCTTTTTGCTTCTGCCCACTCTTGAGCGGTAGGCAAATTAGTTGGTTGGGGATATTGTGTCGTCAGTTGCTGCTATGGAGCAACGTTTGGAGTTGGTATTGTAGGGTGTGGCATGATGAAGTAAGTGGGTTGTTGAACAAGGGATGTGGTTCCTTATCTAGCCACTAATTGTGGGGTGACACCTTGAATGTGTGGGGCCAATGTAATGAAAGTGGCCTTGTGTGTTTGCACTGGTGGCATGTACTGGGTGGATGTGAACGTGGGTAGTCCATGTCAGGACATTAGTGCTTGTGTGCTCGTTGATGCGTGAAGATGAATCATCTATCCCACGCATGAGTGGAATGATGGGTTAACATGGGCATGGGGACTGAGGGTGTTGTATGGATCCTCAGGTTTATATTGTGCCTTGAATTCATCTACATCATGTTGATTTTAGGGCTCCTCAGTGGATCACCGTGTGTTTTGTCTCCTTGCCAGAAGGAGCTGAGAGATGAGTTGGTGGTGAGGCTTAGAAAGGGGGATGATGTCATATACAGAGGGGATGAATTCATGACCTCCCATGTATATGCGCTTGAAGTTTCATTTTGCCTTCTATTCTATGGTGTCAAGGGGAAGGTTGGCCTAAATCTTCACAGAGATAAAGTTGTACTGTTCCCATGTGAGGATTACAAAGGTGCGTGCGTTAGAGTTCTAAGATGACTCCATGGTGATATGTGATAGGGCAGCGTATGGGCTGGCTAACAAGTGCTGAGTGTGTTTGAGGCTTAGTGTGCAGCATGTGTAGCGTATGGTCAGGGCTAAGTGTGGAGTATGACCAGTGTGCAGCGTGTGCAAAATTGCAGCATGTGAAATCTACAACATGTGAAATTTAAGTTGCCAAAAATTTTGTAAGTGTCCAGGATAAGAAAAAATTTTCTAAGTGTGCAACGTAAAAAAAATTTTTCTAAGTGTCCAATGTAAGAAAAAATTTTCTAAGTGTCCTGTGTAAGAAAAAAATTTCTAAGTGTCCAACGTAAGAAATTTTTTTTTAAGTGTCCAGTGTAAGAACCCCATAGCGTACAAGGAGTTTAAGAGGTATAACATATAATTAATGTGCACAACATATAAGATAGGGTGAGGACTAGCGTGACCAACGTCATCTTGACCAACGTCAGCGTGACCAACGTCAGCATGACCAACGTCAACTTGACCAAAGTCAGCTTCACCAAAGTCAGCTTGACCAATGTTAGCATGACGAAACATCAGCTTGAACAAAGTCAACATTACCAAATGTCAGTGTGACCAAATGTCAACTTGACCAACGTCTGGGTAAGAAAACTAAGTATTGGACGTAGCGTCTGAGAAGAAAACTTAGATCTAGATGTTGTGAATAGCATCAGAAAAGAAAGATAAGGATGATGGACACTGTAAACAATGTTCAAAACTAGTAGGGAGTGTAGGACACTAAGTGTAGTGTCTGGATCTGAGAAGGGAAGGTGCAAGACGCTATGATTCAAGCAGGAATGTGTCTAGAAAAATCTGAAACAATGTTTGGACTGGATAATAGGATTTATGAGTAGGAAACAACACCTGAATGCTAGGAACAAGGTAGGGGAGGAATGCTAACAATCACAACAGCGTGTGAACATTGGATCTGGGATGCTAAGAGGCAGATCTAATAGAGAAATGCCCTCCTTCTAGCGTCATTTTACTGTACCATCTGAAATTATCGGTGAGAGGCTAGAATGAACAGACACTGAGAGATCTACGGATGAAATAGTAAGATCCTACCTTCACTTGAGGGAAAGCTAGAAATCAATGGAGGCAGAGTACCTTGAATGGTCCACACGTGGATCAAACGAGGACTTCCCTGAATGTACGCAATTGCGATGCATTGGGTTATACGTAAAAAAATGCAAAACTAAACATAAACGAATGAAAACAAATGTAAACTGTTTAAATGATAAATAATGAAAATAGAAAAAATGTGAATAGGAACAATAATGTAAATTGTAAGGATCTAGGCAATAACGCAAACTGTTTGTGTTGATAAATAATTAAAATGTGCACTGGTCAGAACGTAGTTGCAGAGTGGTTGCAAGGCAAACGTTTAGCCCCAATGGATGTGAATGGATGTTGGGGAATACAGGTTTCTGGTTGCAGGTTCTGCAGCATGACCAAGATTGCCCTTGCTTAGCGTAACCAAGTCTGATACCCCGCATATGAGATTAATGCCTAGATTTCTTAAGTGTGTGAGATTCCAATTTTTCAAACCTTGATCTAGTGGAAAAACATGAGATTTATAGGATCTTGCGTGCGAGATTTGGATCTGGGAGAAGATGAGTGGCTGTGGGGTGAGAAAACTTTGGATAGGGTGATAGGTGTGTGCATTGACTGGATGTAGGAAATGTTACAATGTACAGTGTGCAGCATGACCAAGATCTCTTACGCTACCGTGTGTAATCCACAACGTAAGAGCTTGATATGCTGAAACATGCAAAATATACAAAGAATGTTAAAGTACAAGAGTGGATCTCAATGTCTGGCCTCCAGATCTATAGATCTATGCTGGTGTCAGCATTTGGAATTAGCATCTGGCATCCAGCATACCAGGGTATCAGCATGACCATCGTCCACGGGAGTCAGCGTGACCATCGTCCCAGGGTGTCAGCGTGACCATCAACATGTACAATGTTTATGATGCATTTTGAGCCCATTTTTGACCTGGAAGACCCATTTTTGAAGTGGATCTACATGGTTAAGGTCTAGAGGATGCTTCTTGTCAAGTTTGAGCTGATTCAGAGACATTTTTGGCTTTGTTTTGGTTGGTGACGCTAATCCTTACGCTGCTGGAAGCATGTCAGCATGACTAACAGCAAATGACCTGAAACTAATGCATTTTGAACCATTTTTTGACATATGAGACCCATTTTTATAGTGTATTTTCATGCCATGAGTCATGAGGGTTCTGTGTGCCAAATTTGGGCTGATTTGGATGTTGTTTTAGTCCTGTTTTGGTTGATGATGCTGATCCTTACGCTGTGCAGCATCCGAAAAGTAACACCAGTGTCACCAATTCAAAATGGCATATTTAAGGCCAAATCTTGATTTTTTGGAGGTTGGGACCTATTGGGGAACTTGGCGAAGGTCATGGGGGATACTTGTGCTCAATTTCATCCTGGTTTGGCTCAGTTTTGGGGCTCCAAAAGTTGGTGACGCTGAGCCTTACGCTGTGCAGTGTAAGAAAATGTAACCAAAGTATACTTAGCCAAAACCAATTATTTTGAGCCCAAATTTTTTTTGATTTTGGATGCCAAAAGCTTGTGCAGTTGCCTGTTGCCCCAGGGGAATCTTGCTTATTGAATCGTGAACCATCGGGGGCTATTTCGGAGGCCTCCAAGTTTGGTCATGCTGTACTCATGCTTGGGCAGCTGCATGACTTAACTTGAATCTTGTCTAAAAGTGTTAGGCAAAAATTTTTGTGCTGTTTTCAGGCCCTTGAAGAAGAATTTTCATGGAATTATATAATGTCCTTCCCATAGTGTTTGAAATTTGGTTCGTTGTGGCACATGTGTGGGATTCCAATAAAGAATCCTATATCTTTGTTGGTATTTGAATTTTCTAATTCTTAGGTCATGACATTGTTTGTTCAAGGCCTTGTGTAGTTCATTAGATGATAGGGTAGCTAATCAATTTTCATCTTGCAAGTTAGGATTCATTAACCATTATTTCTATGCTAGACTAAGGTCAAGGTTAAGATCACATGCTATAGATAGTGTATGGAGCTCAACTTGGATAGGAAGTGTTGGAAGTTTACTGACACTAACTAATAGGGAGAATAGCCTATAGGGAGTTTCCATGTGGAGCAGTAGGCCAAAAGAGCATCATTTAGTTTGGTGCTCTAGTCTCAACTATATTTGCTAATGGTTCATGTCAAGATTTTTGTGATTTCCCTATTAGTGACTTCTACTTGACCATTCTCTTGAGGATGATATGGTGTAGTGAGTTTATGCTCAACTCCTCAGCATTGCATCAACTTCTAAAAAGTTGCACCTCTAAAATGTGTATCATTATCAGAAATAAGTACATGAGGTATGCCAAACCTGTTTATTATTTGTTTTTGAATAAATTATGAAGCGGTAGAAGATGTAGAGTTGGCAATGGTGGCTACTTCTATCCATTTTGTAAAATAATCAATAGCAGCAACAATGTATGCTTTTCCATTAGACATTGGTGTAATAGGCCCCATAAAATCAATACCCCATATGTCAAATAGTTTTAAGGGTTGAATCCATTGTTGTGGATCCTCCATTCTAGTAGTCATTCCCCCATCGTGTTGGCAGCACTCACACAAGATTGGACAAAATGATGAGTGCCCCAAAATAATGTAGGCCAATAATATCCTGCAAGAAATATTTTAATGGTTGTTTGCCTCCTAATGTAATGATCCAAGGGCCCTCATGAGCATCTTGGAGAAGTCACAATTAATCTGCATTGAGAACACACCATCAAACCATGACATTAGAAAACACCTCATAGAGGTGTCTAGTTATTTCCATAAAATGTTTGACTTAGTGGAGAAATTCTTGTTTCTTTTTATTATCAAGCCCTTGTGGTGTTTCTTGTGTAAGAAAATAAGTAAGAATGCTACTATACCAATTTGTATCTACAAAGAATGGCTTGTGATTATTTATTACACCTACAAAGAGGAGTTCATCAAGGAAGCAATCAGAAATTGGGTATTCATCCTCTTTGTTGTCCCATTGCAACTGAGATAAATGATCAACGACAACATTCTCAATGCCTTTATGATCTACTATTATGAGATTGAACTCTTGCAAGATCATAAGCCATTGTATGATGCGAGGGCTCACCATTGGTTTATTCATAAGGAATTGGATCTCACTATGATATGTGTGTACAAATACCTTATAGCCTAACACATAGTTCCTGAATTTCTCTAATGCAAACACCATGGTCATTAATTCTTTTTCTGTTGTGGTATAGTTGAGTTGTGCACCAACAATGCTTCAACTTGCACAGTGAATGTAATAGGAACATTTTTGGTCATCTAATTGTGTAAGTATGACTCCTAAAGCAAGATTGAACGTGTCAATCATTATATGGAATGGTTTGAACTAGTCAGGAGCTAGTAGAATGGGTGTTTTTACGAGCTTCTACTTCAAGGTTTGGAAAGCTAACTCACATTCCCTAGTCCATTCAAAGGGTACATCCTTTTTCATTAACTCTACCAATGGTTTTGCAATCTTTGAAAAGTTCTCAATGAAATGTCCATAATAGCTAGTATCTCTAAGGAATGATCAGACATCTTTTATAGTTTCAAGTTGATGAGTGATTTCTTGGATGACTTTAATTTTTTCACGATCTACCTCTATCCTTGTTTGTGAAATTTTATGCCCTAATACAATGTCCACTTGGACCATTAAGTGGCTTTTCTACCAATTGAGCCTTAGGTTTGTTTCAACACATCATTTTAGCACTTGCTCTAATTGGTCCAATGTTATTCAAAGTCCACTCTATAGGTGGAGAAATCATCCATAAAAACCTCCACACCATTCCCTATTTGTTGTTGAAATATACTGAGAACCAAATGTTGAAATGTTGCTGGACTTGTAAATGTAGTTTTGGCTTGGTCTTCTGGTGCTATTTGGATTTGATTGTACCCACTGTAATGATCTAGAAAACTATAATAACAATTCCCTTCTATGGTATCTAAGACTTGGTCAATGAATGACAATGGAAAATGATTTTTACATGTTGCCATGTTTAATAGGTTGAAGTCTATACACATCCTCCATTTACTACCTTTTCTAGGCATAATGATTAATGGACTTATCCATTCATTATCAGAAATGGGGTAGATGAACCTGGGCTTTAGAAATTGTTCAATTTCATCCTTAACTACTTACTTAAGCTTTGGATTCAATAATCTTTGTAGTTGCTTTTGAGGCTTCATAGAGGGGTCAATGTAAATTCTATGTTAGCATATCCTAGGATCTATTCTAGTTAATTCAAGATATAACCAATTAAAGGATTTTGAGCATTTTTTTTACCATCTTCAGTAGTCCTTATTTTTTTTGAGGAGCAAGCTTAGCATTAATGATTATGATTTTTCCATTCTTGAGAAATGCATACTCCATACTGGTGGATAATGGTTTTAATTCAAGGGGCTCTTGCTTGAACTTGTCAGGGATTTCCAACATCCTCTAGTTGATATCTTTGGTGTCAGTACTTGGAAGTTGGCAATGGACTTTCTCTAATGCATCTATGCTATCAATATAGGAACAAGTCAAGCTCTCAGTTGGTTCCATGCATAAAGTTAAATTACTCTCTAGCTCAACTATCAGCCATTGGATGCCTTCCTATCTTATTGCAACTGCATACATGCATCTTTGTATGTTAGATACTTGTGCATATTGGTTGCATGTAGGCAATGTTGAGCGTTGTATAAACCAAGAATTCTACATGTAGTTGCACCATGCGTCATTATATGTGATGCATGGAACTTTTTTCTTTTTGATCTTTCCAAATGCATTTTCTTGTGATATCTCTAGGGAAAGATCACATATTCCTAGGTGCACATCAATCGTACTTAGCCATGCTCTTTCAGTTATGATTGGGAGGTCCCCCTTGCACTTGTTGACTTAGATCATTAGGAAATCAGCTGGATACGACCACCCACAAATAGTGGTAACAATGTCCTTTAGTAATCCTAATGGAATAGTTATGGACTAGTTAGCCAACTCTAAATGAATGTTACTCTTCTTTAGTGGAGGTAGGTTCTAGGCTTTATACATTTCCTAGGAGATCAAATTAATACTAGAACCTGAATTCAAAAGAGCTTTACAAGGCTTGTTTCCAATGATTTGTAAATAAATAAGAGGACTTCCAGGATTAGAGAATTTCCTAGGAAGATGGTGAACTTTAATCTAATCAGTGATGGCGTGAGTCAACATGATAGTGTGCGTTGAGTGTGATTTTTGGTTCAAAGGAAGCTCTGAAGATTCAAATGATGATGTGGCATTTGAATAATTAGCTACTTGTGGTTGTAAGAACTTGGTTGGACTATTGGTTCTAAAGAAAGTTCTCCTCTTTAAACAATTATTTGAACCAATAGTAGGTTGAAGATTGCTAGCTCTTATAGTGTTATGTTGCTACGGCTGGGCAGGAAGCCCACCCTGCATAGTTGGAGTAGGTGGTAATGGAGTTGAGGGTGGAAGAGATGTAGATAGATGATAAGGGTAATGCATATTTTTGAGCATCACCATTATAAGAAGAAGAAGTTCTATAGTACTTGAGGGTCTGGTATTGAGGTTGAAGAGTGTCATGACTAGTCGAGTCACATGCAGAGATTGGCTACTAAATGTAATACCTGTATGGATCAAGTTGATAGTAAGGGTACTGTTGATATGGTAGTAGCATTCCCCATGAATATGGGTGTTGCCACTATTAATACTATTCATTCAGTTGTGGTGGAGCTCCACTTGGATAATATGTCAAGGGTTGGTGGAATTGCCTTGGGTTACCTTGAGGATAAGGTAACCTTTTAGGTGTTTGTTGTCTATTTAATCATGGAGTTAGTGCATACATCCTAGACTCTTGTAGATGTGACACTACTAGGAAAAATCCCTTAGGATGGTCATACTAGCAAATCTCACATCCACCATCATCATCTGTGTCGAAATCCACAACTTCTTCAATGATGGAAACCTTGCCCTTATCCTTGTTATGTGCATACTCACCTTCTTTCTTTTTCCTTCTCTCTTGATCAATATTTTGTTCTCTAGAATTATCTACTATTTTAGGATAGTTTGAAATTTGTCATCTAGGGAGTTTCACATTTGATCCACCTTTGTTAATAGTTTTGATGCAAATTCTTGAATGGGCAAAGTCTTTCTATTCACCATCTCTTCAAGTGGTGACTCTTCTTCATCTTCACAAAATCTCACTTTCTTCTTTTAGAGGGAAGGATCTCTATTGTACTCCTCCACACTTTCTCTTTTCCTCAACTCATCTTCCTCCTTGGCAACTCACTCCAACAATCTTTGTATTTGATGGGCTCTGAGCTCGTATACCCTTCCTTGGGCATAAGTCCCAAGGGTTCTTCATGTTTTGTACCTAATCCCATCTACGAGATGGCATAGTTGTTCCTTTTGTGAGTAACCATGGCTAGGGAAATGATGTAATAATGAATAATATCAGCCAATGGTAGCATCCAAGGGTTTGTGTCCTCCTTTTTTCCATCCTTGGATTTGCTTACATAGGTTGGACACTCGAGAGTACATTTGATACTTATTATTAAATAGCTCCAACATGGTACTCCATCGATCAGTGGATTTCAATTCTAAGGATTAGTACCAGCTTTCTAGTTCCTTGATCAGTCTCCATGAAAACAACTTTAGATTTTTCCACTTCTTTTCTATATTTTGCAAGGCACATGCATCATGGAATGCTTGTAAATGGTTTCAAGGATCAGCATTATATTCCCCTTCAAATCATGGGATGTTGTTCATGTCTAGTCTTTTGATTCTATTATCTTTCTGGTGCCTTGTTGGAATCCTAATAGCCTTTGCTATATTTAACATACTTTGGGTGGTGAGTAGGGTTTCATCATGATCATGTTGCCTATGGCATCTATGATGCCTATGCTATTCCCTACTCTCCCTTATTTCGTGATGTGTCTCTTTGGAATTCCCTTGCCCCCTTTCTCTACTATTTTGTTGATGATTTCTATTTCACCTACCACTGTTATTATGGTCTCACCCTCTATGACTGCATTTAGATCGTGAAGGAGACGAGGAAGAAGATGCTGAAGATGAGGAGGAAGGAGGATTGGCATCATGTTTGTGCCTACCACATTCTCTTCGATGGTTGTGGCCTTGGTCACAGTTACGACCATGATTTCCATCATTGTCATGCATTTGTGTTCCTTTTCTTGATCTTTTATGTCCATTGGTACTAGAACTTAGGTTATGAATAGTTGATTGAAGATTCTAATATCCAACTCCTTGACCAAAGCCAAAGAGAGGAACATAATTTTGTGGAAAACCTCCCGAGACAAGTTCACCATCGTTGTTTTTACCTACGACATATGGGACATCCTAAGACCACTTCCCCTTCATGAATTAATAATGTCTCTCCTATTTTAGATCCCTCTAGTGTTGTGCCTCCATGGGTTGATAACTTCTCAAATCTTGTTCATGCACAACGTACTCTGACTATAACTATTGCATACCAATTCATGTGAGAGCATGAAGAAGCATGCCCAAGATTGAGTGATCGGGGGCTAACACTATGTTACCTTCTAAATCATGTCATCAAAACTATTCATCCTGGTGGAGGATAAAGGTAAAGTCTGGTACATACTCATCAGGATGAGCGTATACCATGAAAAACTATTGGGGCACTAGCAGATCATCTTGTCCACCTTGCCTATGATTGTTCATGGTATCAAACCTAGTTGATGAAGCACTCTCATAAGAAGAAGGAGACATGATTGATTACTTAGTGTGCAGTACCCTTTTTTAGTTATTGTAGGATAGTTAACCTTAATGGTTTGTTCCAATGATGGAAGGATTTCCTAAGTTCTACTGAGCCAACATACAACAAAATCCCCAACAACGATGCTAATGATGAGTAGCAAGGTACCCCTACATATAATCATATGAATACAAGCATTCATGTGTGATCTAGTCAAACTCTGAGGATTAAGTGCTTATGCACCTATGCATAACAAGGATGAGTTATGTAGTCATTGTCTTTCCAAACTTACTTGTAAGACAAAAGTGTATGGTTTAGTAGCCTTAAGGTATATGATTTTTTATGTTTTTTATATTTTCTATCTTAGTCTCATAAGTGTGTGAAATGGAAAGATTTAGTTAACTAATGGGCTTTTTGTAACTCTAATGTTTAATCAAATCTTAACACCAACATCCGTTCCCACTCTTCGAACACATCTTGAACTAGTGTAACACTACTGGGATTACCAAACACTAGTCATTACTAGGTTACGAAGTGTTCTACATATGCTCGAAGTGTTTGTGCTAAGTGTGCTAATTCGTTGTTAATTAATAATTCTATAGAAATAACATTAATTAACAAATGGGAGCATCAAATAATAGTAAATAACATTAAATGCAATAGTTAAGCTATTCTGAATGTTGCAAGGTTTAGCATCTTTATTTCCAGACACAAGGTGTGCTCAGGTACACAATGCTCGAATAAAGATTCATTCACTCAATGACTCCTATTGTGGGTACTCAGAAATAATTCTAACTCTAGAAGAGAAAAATTGCAAGAGTTCTGTTAAATGACTGAAAATTTACTACTAAGACCAAGTGCCCTTGTCTCTTATTTATAGGCAATGAGACAGGCTCGAACATCACATGTTTGATGTTGGGGATTCAATCTGATATTGTGTATCTGATATCAAACACACAATATCAGGACTCATCAATGAGTAAAGTACAATGTTTTGATATCCTCCGTACTTTATTCCATTCTCTCTTCTAATATCCTATTTGCTATGGTTGCTTGTCTAGCCTACTTTAAATATTACTACTACTTGTAATACATGATTCACTTAACCTCCTTACTAAAATTTCCATGTGCTTTTTACTTGACTTTACTTCTTGCAAGCTCTATCCTTGCTTGAGTATTTTCCAATGCTCCAGCTCTCTCTTCTTCTATTACTCTCAATTGCTAATCTAAATATCTAAAATCCTCTTTATTCATCTAAAACTATTTGTAGATATTCATCCTTGTGTTACATGCCTATAATATGTGATTGTTATGTTACTAAATTATTATATTTATAGTATCTCCTTCTCTCTATGAATTGTATGACCAAAAAGTTGTCTCTCTACTATGTATTTTGTGTATGACTTACTACTTGTTTAACTAGCTGCTTACATTTTGTATGGTCGCTTAAATTTTTTTGATAAAAAATGGGAGCACTTTGATCATATAATTGTGATCTAGGTGTTTTATTTAAAAATAATGTGTTCAAAAGTATTTTTTGGTGGGATTGTACTTTGCTTAACCATTGTGGATGTTCTTTACTTGACTAAACTTATTCTTTCTAACATTGGCTTAGTTTAGTTTCTATTTTTTTGGTCATGGATTGGGTATTTGATTTTACTAGATACTTTGGCCTTCTATTCTTTTTCAGTGAGTATGATTATTGCTTCATCTGGGTAATAAGTGCTGTGAGCTTAGTGTTATTTGATTTTTTTTCTTCATTTCCAAAGCTCAAAAAGGAATTTTTTGAAGCTATTTAAGTAATAAAATGAATGATATTTTAGCTAATTTGATTTTTTTTTCATTTATCATATGAATGTTTTATTACTTCCATAATAATGTGAATGAAAAATGTTTTCAAACAATAGCCATATTACCTTTAGTTAAAAGTCACTCAATGACATCATTTTCTAATGTCATATATTGATTATCCTTTGTTTAAATTTTTTCAATTCTTTCTTTTTGAATTACCATATCATGTAATATGGTGATTCTAAATTGTAAAGGTTGATGTTATATGATATCGGTCCTTGGTACACTGATTTTATTTTTACATTTTTTTCTTAGATCGTTGTATGACGTTATCAATGTTAGTGCTCAAGTCCTTCAGATAGGCTTATGGTTTCATGTTCTATTTCACTTCCCTTCCCAAGCTCCATATGATGACTATCAAATTTTGATGATCTTCATGAAATTTCAAATAGTATTTTGATGATTTTCCTAAGCTTCATATGATGATTATCAAATTTTGATGATCTTTATGAACTTTCAAATAGTATTTTGATGATTTTGTGTCTTTAGTTGAATATGGAGTATTTTGATGATGTCATGTCATTAGTTGAATATGGTGGTGACCACAATGATGAAGTCATGATACATTATATGGTAACACTATAATTTTCTAAATGGTGATATACTTAGCCAATGTTAATGTTTCATTGACATGGTAATGTATTCTATATGCTTTAATGTAATGACTTTTTCAATGTTTTTAATCATATTATAATATTCTTTAATAGTGGGAATGTTGGAACCTGAAATAAATGAAATATAAGTATTTAATATAGGTACACCCCAAGATATATAGTTTAATTAGAACTTTATATAACTGAGCATTACCTACTGGAATCAAACCCTAAATCAATTTTCGTACCACTAGGTTAACACCTCATTATTTTTTATTTTTCTCTAATAGTGACAAGCTTTGTATGTTTAATTTAAATAGTGGTGAGCTAGAGACATTTTAATTACACATAGAAATAATCCTTATATGCTAAAACTCAAATGTAGGGTGTTGGAAACCTAAAATAATTGTAATATAGGTACACCCTAAGATATATAATCTAGTTAGAATTTTGTAACTTAGCATTGCTTGCTATAATTAAATCCATGACTTAGAGCTTTCAAATTAAGAGCCTTACCACTAGGCTAAGACTCAAATGTGGTACAATGATCATATGTATGTATTTTTTAAAAGCTAATATCCATTTCACTTGATAATTTCTCCCATTTAATTCATCTTAATGTGATCTTTTTTTCTCTTCTAGGTAAGTGTGTGACTGTGTTGGTACTCCAAAATTATGTACACTTTAAGATATATAGTTAAATTAGAAATTTTTAGGGTGTTGGAACCACCAAATAATTGCAATATAGTTCAATTAGATATATAACATAGTGTTCTCCATTATAATTAAACCTAAGGCTTGGAGCTTGCAAATCAAAAGTCTTACCACTAGGTAAAGTAATAACAAGTTTTTTTTTTGTTTTTCCTCAAAATTAAAGTAGAATTCTATATTCAGTTCACTTTAAGATACTAGTGGGACGATAGATATTTATGAAAAGTAATGTGTTCATGCTTTTTTTATTTTCAAAAATAAGTGAATCTAGGTACAAAGTCCTCCAAATAAAGTTTGCATAGTAAAGTAAGATTACACTCCACGGTTTCTAAAACTCATATTTCTCTCATTTCAAAAATGTAAAATGTATCTTAGAATATTTGATTATGTTCAAAGTTTTATATAAAGATAAAAGTGCCCTTCATGTGGACTCAACTTAAGACCTTTGTTAGATATGAAACAAAATTTTATTTAAACAAAGGGATGATCTTGGAAGGATCTCAACTCATATACTCTTATGTGTTGTATAAAAATAAATTTTTATACCTAGTGTATCTCTATAAAAATTAATCTATAAAGTATAAGAGAAACTTACTTAAGGTATAAGGTATATAATTTAATTAGAACTTTATATAACTTATCATTGTTCATTGAAATTGAATGCATGACCTAAAACTTCCAAATCAAGGAACCCAAAATAAGTGAAACATAAGTACAACCTAATGTATATAATTTAATTAAAACTTTATATAACTAAACATTGCTAATTAAAATCAAATGCATGACCTAAAACTTCCAACTAAAGTGTCTTACTACAAGGCTAACACCTCATCATTAAAGCTTACATGATTTTGAATCTAGAAATTGTAAATGGGTTAATGAAATAAAAGCTATGATCAAAGTGGAAACTTGAGTACAAGACATGTGGTTGTTTAACACTTGTAACTATTGCTTAAGAAATTCTCTTGAGAAAATTTTGTTACAAGCGAAGTTACTTGAAGACCATTATTGATAGGAACAACTTGACTTGATGGACTTCTTTCTCTATGTTAGCTTTAATTGCTAATACAACTTATTAGTAATAAAAGAAAGTGAAAAAATCCTCAAGGTTTTTCTTTTATTAATTGATTTTAATTAGTTGGTTTCTAACAAGCATTTGAGATCTCTAAATCACAATAATGTAAAAGACCTCAACGAGGTTATTTTTGCTACCTTTGTTCTCTTAGAAAATTCTTCTTTCTCAATCTTCTCTTTGTTTTTAAAAAAACTTGTATTATGTACTATTGAATTGATACAAAAACATAGCAAATTCTTCTTTCTCAATATTCTTTGTTTTGAACAAAACTTGTATTATGTGCTACTAAAGTGCTATAGAAACGAAAATTTTATATTGGTTATCAACTTTTTATTTGATTAATAAATTACTCTACACTTTAAGATTTTATAGAATGAATGTAGATCAACCTATCTAGGGGAGAGTTTTGGGATGGATGTGTAGGGTTTGTTTTATGCTTCTTTCTCTAGTGTAGGTTTTAGCATTTGTTTTGATTTAAGAAAATTCAATTTTTGAGCATATTATTTTAATAGTTGTGATTCACCTTCTCCCCTCTCCTAAATCTTCCCTTCCCCCCAACCTTATCTTATCACATTATTCAAACGTGTGATTTACAACATACATATAAAATATGGAAAGAATGTTATTCTTGTGGTTCTTGTTGAAATTTATGTGTTGGCTAGGGGTTCCTTGGGGATCTCAAAATAAATAGTAGGCTATCTAATAAGATAATAAGCTAATCATTTGAATAATTCAAGCATTTTGTTAAATGGATAAGTAGTTTTCATAATATAATTATAATGTGTATCCAATACGTATTTTAGTTTTATAATAAAATCTAGTCCTTATTTAAATAATTAAAAAAATGTGATGGTAAAAGTATAAAAATAATGTTGTAGTAACATAGGTTTTAGAACCATGAAATTTTTCATGGGAGAGAGGCCAACCACTAGTCATAAATCTATAATGGGAAATAATATTTTGTCTATGACAATGTTTTTTCATTGAGCTATAGGGAGAGTCTATGGGTAAAGATAAATATTCTTTCGTTCATAACTTTTCATGGAGAGGCTAGAAGTAACCCTACTAATATTTCATATTTAACATCAACATATTTGCTACAAGTAGATCCATAGTGTGTAACTATTGGCCATTTTATCCATTTCATGGAGCAATGGTTTATTATTTAAAAGGAGTGGTGATTGAAAATTTTTATTAACACCAATATGGCTTAAAATAATTTATTAGATTAAAATGAGTGAATGAGCATTCATTGATTAAAAGATGGTAGAAAGATTGCGTTATTTACAAAGACCCATAAAAATCTATCTAAGATAGATCTCTTTGGATAATTGATGAGATAAAGTCATATGGGTGGAATCAAATTTTCAAAGCATAGTACAAGCAGTTTTCTTAGAACATTATGGATCAGCCACTTTCTCTAAGGTGAATTATAGTGATTCTTGTTAAAACAATGAGCAACAAAGGGTTTTCTATAATAGTTGTTATTTTTTCTACATTGTACAATTTTGAAAACAAGAATTAAGTATAGCAAAAGTGAAGTAAAATAGACTTGATATATATATATAGTGAGATATATGGGATGGACTACATGTATAAGCATTTAAAAAAGAATTAGAAGAAGAAGAGTCAATAGCTAAATTAAAGATGGAGGCCATTATCACTGACATCTATGTAACATTGTTAAGAAGATAAGATTTTTGAAAACAATTTATTATGATTATGGCCAACAATCATATCTTTACAAACAATGATAAAGTAAGTCTCTGTACTTAGGAATTACTTCAATGAAATAAATGATCCATAAAAATAATATAGTGATAAAAATCTAGAAATGTTAAAACTTATGAAGGTTCAACATATTTCTCACAAAAGTTTTGGAGTTTAATTCTTGTACCATTAATTAAACTTTCATACTTTGGGGAAGTTAATTTTCCTAAGTTTATTCCCTATACCAAAATTTTGAAAATTTTGAAAAGAAAGAAAATATATACATCTTTGCAAAACCATCTAGATGGCAAAACCAAGAATTCTAAAGAATGATGCTAGTTGAATCTTCTCTAGAGAAATGGTGGATTTGAATCAAGTTCATAACATTGAGTCATTTGGATTATATTTTTCTAATCAAGTTGAGGAAAACCTCAAATCAAATGGCTCAAGAAACATACATAAAGGACTCATAAAATTGAGCCATAAAATTTTGTTGCATGCTTGATCAATACCTCAAATAAACCTGCTATTGTTAAAACACAATCTTTCTCTTCATTAGTGTTGAAATCATTGTTGGAAGAATTTTAGAGGCTTTGTAAAAATGAAGGAAATTTACCAAAACCCTCAAAAATTTTGTTGAGGCAACATTTGAAAATTTGTAGGTTCTTACCTTTGGAGATGCTGAAAAAGAGAGATGCATTGACATACCAAGTAGTTGGCCATAATTGTTTGCAGTTTGGTTGTTGAGTGGAGATTGCAACAAAACCCACTATTGTAGGACACCAGTATTATAGTTTCTTGGATAGATATAGTGGGTACAATGAAATTCTCTTTGCACTAGAAGATCAAGAGAAGACCATATTGACCAGCCCATGAGGGATATTTGCATACAAGAAAATGTCCTTTGGATTGTGTAATGCCCCTACTACCTTCCAGAGACTTTTTCTAAGCATTTTCTAGAAATAAACTAGAAATGAAGTTGAAGTCTTTATAGATGATTTCTTCACATATGGGATAGATTTTAAA
Organism: Gnetum montanum; assembly: GCA_015680685.1. Lineage (NCBI taxonomy): Eukaryota > Viridiplantae > Streptophyta > Gnetopsida > Gnetales > Gnetaceae > Gnetum > Gnetum montanum. The sequence goes on from MNCI01008733.1 coordinate 119,740, forward strand.
TAAGTCTTCAACCATTTAGAGAAAGTATTGAAAATATGTATAGAAACTAATCTAAAGCTCAATTGGTAGAAAATCCACATAATGATTGAAGATGGTGTAGTTCTAAGACACAATGTATCTCACAAAGGAATAGAAGTAGATAAAGAAAATATTAGAGTTATTTAGAATATTTCATAAAGGCCACAAACTATTAAGGATGGTAGGACCAGCTAGGTGGGCTCTTAATTCCATAACTTCAGTAGCCAAGAATTGATTTTCAATTCTGGCTATTTCAAGTTGGGCATTGGCGATGATGTACTTGCCCCTAGCCTCAAGTAGTTTTGAATGGATTACTATGATGGTGTTTGGAAGATTAAAGATCTCTAGAACTAATTTCCTAGTTCCCACTAGTTGGTCCAACATTTCTTCATGTTGGGCTACACTAAATCTTCCACTTGCTACTCTTGTAGATGTTTCCATGTCCCTAAGTGTAGCAACATCTGGCATAGAGGTCATAGGAGGATTGAGTGCTTCTATCACTATATTAGCCATCACTTCTATAGTTTTTTTCTATCCTTGGTGTTGCATCACCAACATAGTTGTGCCCTCATCCTTCTCTAGGCACAGCAAAAAAGTTGTGGCATTCCTAGAGATCTCTCAAAATTATTGTTGTCATTAAAGGAACAACATTACTTCTTGGGTGTTAGGATTTGATCTCGTGGGAACTTGCATTATTTGGCTAGAACATAGTGGATTAGCCCCCTCCATCCTATTGATGGTTCTTATCACTTGATTGAGATGGCTCAATGTTGGTTAATAGATGGAGGGTTCACCACCACTTGATCTTGCCTACTACTACTATAGGATTTGCTCATAGAGTTCACTCAAGCACTCAGTGGCAACATGGGCCTTTGACATTATTTCATGAGTGGGTGGTGGTGGTGGTTTCTCCTCTTCTTGTACTTTTGGCAGCACCTTGTCTTTCATCATTTCTACCTAAGAGGAGGTAAGAGCATGCTAAAGATTATCATTTTAATAGTAAGCTATTCCTTCCCTTTTGCACAATTTGCTAAAGAAGAAAGAGAATGAGAGTGCCTTTCTTCCATGCTCATTTTCCTTGAAGTGATTTTTGATCTCTAAATAGATCACTTGTGGGAGATTTACCAAGAATTTTCCCATCAAAGTAGCACATGCACAGGTAGAGAAGATTGTCACTTTGCTTGGCTTCACTATTGGATTGAGATGATAGGTCATGATTTTGAAATACACTCTCTCTGCCTTAGTGAGCACACCATACTCCTTACAATCAATCCTATAGCATCACTAAATCCACTTCATCTTCACCTCTACCTTTGCTTGTGTTGAGATCTCTACCAAAGATGCCCTAGTTTTTGGTAACTCAAGGGCCTGAGAGATGGCCTTCATTGAGTAGGACACACTAATTTTCTTGATCTTCATAGTGGTATCATCTTGCCTATTATTTCATAAGAGGAATGTTTCCTCATGTACCATTCTCCACAAGAAGTAAGAATGGGTCACATGGGAGAATTCTGCAGTTGAGTTTTGACTTCTTCTAAGTAAATTCCAAGAAAGGACCAAAGTTCAGCTCTTAGAGAACTAAACTTTGGATCTCGTCTGGATGAATTTTCCTAAGGGAGGTATCTATCAAAGTGACCTCAAGATTTTTCCTCGGTGCTAGTGCCTCACCCTAGTGGGATTGCTCTATTTTAGCTTTGAGAATCTAATGAATAGATTTCACTTTATGCTCCTCTTGAAGAGGTCCCTTGCATGTATTTTAACTACTTGTCCCTGGGACTACTTTAGTTTTTTGCCCCTTCTAGTTCTTGGCCACTTATCCCTTGGTTGGAATAGTCCTACCTCTACCCCATGTTTAGGTCTTGGTTCCATCTATAATCACAACATGATCAGACATTAGCATTTGATGTGTAACATAGATCACTTGGATACCTTATGTCTTTTGATCTATTACACTTCAACTATGTTGTGATTATGGTAGATTGATTATCTTAGTATTATTTTACTTAGATGGCTACCAAAGTTCATTGGAAAGGTTTAACTCTCACAGATTAGTGATTTTAATATTATTTTATTAGTTAAGTCTTGTGGAAGTTAGAAAATTCTCAAAAACAATTTCATCAAAAACCTAGGGTTTGTGGCCCCCATGACGTAAAGCTCAGCTCCAATAGCTATAGGAATGAAGAATGGGGTTAATCGAAGAAGTGTTGTGAAAGTTATGGGCTTTGGAATGTTCTAAGCTCTAAAAAAAGTAAAAACCCCTTCCTCATTTGAAAGAAAATGGCAAAAAATTCACTAAGTGTTCATAGTATATGTAGACTTATAGTGTTGCATTGATGGGATGATGTTGAGCTATGTTGATGGGGTTATGTCAAGTTGTGTTGATGTGGTTTCATCGATGCAACTGTAGGTCAAAATTTTTCACCATTAAACATGTAGAAAAAAGAAAGAGTTTTAACATAAAATTGAAGTTCATAGGGAGCTAGAAAAGCCAACATCATGAAGGAATGCTTGAAGAGGGTAAGAATATGCACAAAAAGGAGATTTAATTAGGAGAAACTTAGCTAAGGAGTTGAAAATTGGTTGGGATTGATGTGGAATGCATAAGATTTGAAAGTAAAAATTCCTAAGAGATGAGGAACTTAACCAATCCAACTAAGGAGTATGCAAGTGGGTTCTCCTCATAATAGGGTCATGCCCTTGATGCCCTTGCATGCCCTGAAACTAAGAAGTCCATGGACCCTGTGGATGATTAATGGTCAAGGTTAGTTGAGGACCAAATCACTAAAGAAACCATTAGAGAAATTTGATAGTATCAAACAAATACATTGAAACAAACATGAGGAAGGTAGTCAGGTGAGTGATGGAGAGCATAGGTGGATGAGAGTGTAGAATGAAGTCCTATATCATGATCCCATGAAATCCCCTATGGACTATGTTGTTAATATGACCTAATAAAATGCATCCTTAGTTTGAATTAATACCAACCACTTTCAATGACTTTGCATTAATACTCTTAAACTAGTCCATCCTCCAAGGTGCAAGAATATCCCCATAGATTAATCACCATTCCAAAGAGAGAAGAAAAGAGAACCAAGAAGTGAGAGGGGCCTTAGTTAGAGGGATGCCTTCAGGCATGGGTAACATGTCTTTCTAACCCCATAACCAGTGCTTGTAGCCTATTATTGAGTTTAAGGGATGTGCTTTGAATTTTCATTATTATTATCTTTTTCTCTCCATTTTTAATATTTTCTATTTTTATTTTTAATGGGAACCACACCATGCAAAGACTTAGCTTCTTGTTATTGATCAACATAAGAATTGCAAAGGACCTATGAAGATATAGATGCATTCTAAAAGATAGGCAACTACAAAAAATTATTAAATCCCCTTGAAATCACATCATTGTCTATCCATTTAATCCATTCCAAGTTTCAAAACAATCAAGGTCACAAATTCATTATAAGTTTCATTTAAGAAGGGACCTCATATTTTCAAAACAAAGGAACACCATAGAGTTATGTGGATTGGTGGTAGACATGGACTCATTACCTATTATCATGAAAAGGAATCATGTCTTAGTTATTAATATCAAAATTCAAATATAGAATCTTGACATTCATAATCAAATAACATTATAAAGTATAAACCACCATTAATTGATAGCTATAGCTACACGAAGTCCTAGCAGTAATAAAGAAAAAGGAGAAAAATTTAAGAAAAACAAAAAGAAAATAAAGTAAAATATAGAAAAAATTGAAAAGTATTTAAGGAAATGGAAAGCATATGAAGAATAGTGTAAAACAAAAAATGAAAAAGTACTTATTAGTTGTTGGTTTTAAGATGTGAGATCTTTCCCATCACTAAGCTCATAACCAGGACAAGGACTAACGATGAGTAGTGAAGGGTACCCCTACATCCAACCATATGAATCACAAAGTGCTCATGTGTGATCTAGTCAAATTCCATGGACTCTCTAGTTTCTAGTGTAGTAGTCTTCTAGGAAGTCAATTTTACCCTAATGGTTATTCATTATCTTCCCAATTACACTTGTCAAGTACAAAGGTATAGTTAAGTGTAATCAAGGCATATGATTTTTATCATTTTATGTTTTATGTCCTTTGGAGCTTAAATAGAGAGAAAAAATTATTTAATGACAGATTTGATTTAACTAACTAACTGATCTCTAACTAGTCCTAACATAAGCATCTAGTCCCACTTTCCCTACATGTGCTAAACCCATATCTCCACTAATGGGTTACCAAGTGCTACGCTACTAGATGTATCAAGTAATAATGCTACTAGGATTACCAAGTGAATATGTGTTACGCTTGAACTAGAATATTTATGTATTTAATCTATCAAGCTTCTCTTGCTTAATTTTATTAATTACTAGAAAACATTAAATAAACAACTAAAAACATTAAATGCACGAATAAAACATCTAAACTATTTGAAATGTTACAAGGTTTATTAAGAAGCTCATATTTATTGTCATATACATTGTCATCCTCAGGTACAACAATGCTTGAATAAAGATCTATACACTTAATGACTCCTATTGCAAGCACTCAAGAAAATATTCTAACTTTCAAATAAAAAAACTGCAAGAGCTTTGCTACTACTATGATTTTTTTTTACCATAAATGCAACTGGTGAGTGTGTATTTATATGTAAGAATAGACCTTGCATTGATGGGGCCTCATCAACGTAGCCAACTATAACTCATCATATCACCATGACTAAATGAAAACTCATCCTTGAGTTCTTTTACAACATTGGAAAGGTATGGGATTATTGACTAACTCTTAACAAAACAAACTAACTATACAAAACTGAGTTCCTAAGTGTACAGTTCAACACATTACAAAAATTGTGATGTTCATGACACAAAGTTGAACACCATGACATGACTTTGTAAAATTTTGACAGCACTTCCATTGATGACATGAAGGTGGTAGAGAAGATCAAATAGTCCCAGGTGCTGAAGGTTCTTGAGGCTTTGAAGGACCTTCACAAGCTTTAGGCATGTGCAATGGTTGAGGCATTTGTGGCTATTCTACTACTGTTGCAACTTCTAGTGGGAGGCGAAAAGCATCTAACAAGGCTTTCATTTTCTCCTCCTTACTCCTAGGATCATGCATGATCCACATAGCTTCATTAATGTGGGCTAAAATGGGCACATCCTAAGGACAAGGAATTGTTGAGAATAGCTCCTTGGCATTGATGAACTAGGTAGTGAATTATTTGTGCTTGATGTCAAATGCTTTGAGTACATCTTTTAGCTCCTAGTAATCATTCATTCTCTTAGTCAAGTTCTTGTCAGTTGATGATTGATTATTGAATCATGACCTTAGAACTTTGAGTTTAGCGTTTGCCATCTTAAGCTTTTCCTTAGTTTCCTTATGGTGCTTGAACTTGGCCTCGTATAGCAAGTATGAGCTAGGCACCTACTTTTTGAGTTCTGGCCATGACCATCTAATGATCAGCATCATTAGGTTTTCATAGCAAATATTGGCCAATTCCATATACTATGTCATTTCTTCAATTTTCAACTCCTTTAAGTGGATCTTCGCTCTATTATAGGCATCTATTCCATCAATGATGGGCTACCATACCTCTTTTCCTTGCTAGAGTTGTTGGAGGACCTCATTTAATTTTTCCTTAGCCATTTTAATATGCTTCTCATTTACTTCCTTCTATAGGCTGACCTAATCTCTATAGTAATTCTTAACTCTTTCATATTTGAGAGCCTCATTTTTCTAGGTAGTAATCTCAATGGTAGATTTCTGTTGTAAGGCTCAAACTTTCTCCATAGATAGATTATGAATTTTTATGGCCAATTTCCTTAATTCTATGTTTACCTTGTGAGTTGCTCCTATTTTTAATGAATGAGTTCCTGTATCTATTGTTTTTGTGCATCAACATTGCACATGCAATGATTTTCTATGATTAGTAATTTATTTTCTTAGCACATTTGAACCAATTTTTTTTAACTAAGTAGATTTTTGATTTTACTATGCACTGGTTGAATATGGTCATCACCATTTCCTCCTTAGCTTGTTCTCATCATCGTTGAAGCTATTGAAAAGCATCATCTCTGGTTATTGCTATGTTAAGGAGTGTGAGATCAAAAAAATAGGCATATAATTTGGCAACTTCCATGGCCAATTGTTGCTTTTGTGCTTGAGCCATTTCAAGTTGTTCTTCCAAAATGATGCATTTTCGCTATGCTTCCGACAACTTTGACTAGGTTGTACTAATGTTGTTTAGAAAATCAAAGATATCTAGAATTGCTTGCTTCGTTTCCACCAGTTAGTCCAACAACTCTTTGTGCTAGGCTACATTCAATCTTTCACTGATCATGCTTATAAACATTTACATGTCTTGAAGTGTAGATATGTCTAGTACAAACATCATAGGTGTGTTAAATGCTTCTGTGATTCAATAAGCAACTACTTCAGTAGCAGTCTCCTACCCTTGGTGTTGCATCACCAATACAGTTGCTCCCTTGCCCTTCTCCAAGCACATCAAAAAGGAGGTGACATTCCTAGAGATTTCTAGGAATAAATTATGTTGAGATAGAGACACCATCACCTCATGGCACTAGGATTTGATCTCATGGGAAACTGCATTCATTGGGAAAATAATATTAGTCCACCTCTTTCCATCTTACTAGTTGTTCGAGCCACCTCATTAAGGTGACTCATCATAGGTTGATATATAGATAGGTCTTTGCCACTCATTCCTACACACTACTCCTACTCACATAAGAGTTGTTCTCAGATTTCATGTAAGCACTCAATGGCTATATAGGAGTCTAGTGTTTTTTTTTAAGTAGGTATTAAAGGTGGTGGTTGCTGCTCCTCTTATTTAGACATAGTAGATGTCTTGTCCTTCATCATTTCAGATCATGAGGCTATAGGAGAATGCTTGATCTTTTCATTTGCATAGCAGACAATCCTTGCCCTTTTGCAATGTTTTTTGATGAGGCATGGAGATTGTAGGGTTTTCTTTTCATGTTCATTCTCTTTAAAGCACTTCTTAGTCTCTAAATAGATCAATTGTGGAAGGTTCACCAAAAATCTCCTACTTAGCACGATGCATGCTCAGGCAGAAAAGGTAGTCACCTTGTTGGGCCTCATCCTTAGATTGAGGTGATAAGCTACTATCTTAAAGTATATGTGTTCTACTAGTATGAGTACACTGAATTCCTTATAGTCAACCTCATAACACCATTGGGTCCACTTATTTTTGGCCTTAGGGTAAGCTTTTGTAGACATCTCTACTAATTGTGTTCCAAAATTAGGCAAGCCAAGAACTTTTTTGATAACTTCAGCTGAGTAGGACACTTGGATGTTCTTGACCTTCACTGTGGAGCCTACCATTCTATTTTTCTAGAAGAGGTACATCTCTCCCATTTATTACTTCCCCCTAAAATTGATGATTGGCCACATGAGAGAGATTTGCAATTGTGTTTTCATGTTTGCTAGAGAATGCTCTAAAAATGATCCAAAGTTCAATTCTTGGATAGCTAAGTGTTGGATATCACAAGGCATGATGGTGTTGAGGTAGGCTTATGTCAGTATGACTTCAAACCTTGATATGGATCCTAGTGTTTCCCCATGCTGCGATTGTTTTGTTGCAACTTCTTCTTTGGGAATCTATCAAATAGATTCCACTTTGGGCTTCTCTTGAAGACGTCCCATTACATGGGTTTCTTCTTGCTAAACTTGGGCCTATTCTTATTGGCCCCTTTTAGGTCTTCCTTATTTGTGATGGTCCTCCCTCTTGCATTCATTTTCGTCTTTGCACCATCTATAATCATGACATGACTATGGGTTAGAAATTGTTGTGTAACATGAAACAATTGGGATATCTCATCTCCTTGGAATAGTTACACTTGGATAAGTTGTGATTATGGCTGATTTAATCAATTTTAATCATTATTTTATATGTGTTTTAATATTAATAAGTCATTTTGGAGGATTTTGGAAGGGTTAACTCTAAAAAATTGATGGTTTCATATCATGGTATTCATTAACCCTTTAGGGAAGTTAGAAAAATTGTCAAAAATTTTCATCAAAAACCTTAAGGTTTGTGGCCCCCATGATAAAGAGCTTACCTCCAGTAGCTACAGGATCAAAGAATGAAGTGATGTGGAAAAATAGTTGGAAAGTTATGGGCTTTGAAAAATGGCAAAAACTCCCCTCTTGTTACGAAGAAAATGACAAAAAATTGCAAAGTATGCATTAGTATATATAGAGTTTTTAGCTTGTGTTGACTAGGCCTAGTTGTTGGGGTTGGTTGCATCGACTAGGCCTAGTCGATGTGGTTGTAGATCACCATTGACTTTTGTTGACTTTCATTGACTTTGCTAAAACATTGAAAATATAAGGAGTTTTCAAGTGAAATTGTAGTCAAATGGAAGCCTAGAAAGTTACGAACATGAGGAAAATAGTAGAAGAGGATGCTGAAGCTCAAAAAATTAAAAAATTTAAGAAAATGGTTTAGAGAATGAATTTAATGAGAGTTTAAGAAGCACAAAACAGGATACACAATGAAATATGTCAAAGATAGGATTATAGCGATGTCTAAGCTAAGGGACCTAACTATCCAAACTAAGAGATATGTAAGTGGGTCCTCACCATAGCAAGCACATGTCCTTTTTACCCTTGCATAACCTCAACTATGGAGTCCATGGGCCCTACAATCAATTTAATGGTCATGAAAAGTTAAGGACCAACCCAGAAGAATCTATCCAAGAATTCCAATATATCAAACTAAGACATCGAGCATGACACAAAAACTAGTAGTGAGATGAGTTATGGCAACATCGGTGGATGATTAAGAAGGTGGGATGGAATCTTGAATTGAGATCATAAGAAGTCCCTTGTGGAATTTGTGTTTAAAATGACCTAAGAAAATCCATCCTTAGTCCAAACCAAAACCAGCCTCTTTCGGTGACTTTGCATTGCGACTCCAAGACCGATCCACCTCCTCGAGACACAAGAGTGCTCCCACAAAACAATCACCATTCCATAAAGAGAAGAAAGGAGAAGTAAGAACTGAGAGAGGGCCTTAGTTAGAGGGGACGTTTAGGCATGGGTAACATGTCTTTCTAGTCCCATAAGCTATGCTTGTAGCTTGTTTATTTGTCTAAGAAGTGTTCTTTGAATTCCTATTATGTCTTTTTTCTTTTTGAATTGGAACCACACCATGCAAAGAATTTATTTAACTTCATGCAGTGGTTGACATGGAATGGTATGTAGTCTATGAGAAACACCCAAGCACTCAAGCAAGTAGAGGAGTAGAAAGAGTATTAAGTCCCCTTGAAGTCACACATTATACAAAACGTTGAATCCTTCCTAAGTCTAGAAACTATAAGGTCACAAAGTTATTAAAAGTTTCTTTAATGAAAGGAACCTCAAAATTCAAAAATAAGGAAAACCATAGAGTTTTTGGATGGGTGGATGATGTGGACTCACTACCTGTTCCATGAAAAATAAACCATGCCATAGTTATCAAATGTCAGAATTCAAGAATAGAAACCATACACTAACAAATCATGACATTAAGTACAAATAATCATTAGCAAACAACAATAGTGACATTGTGTCCTACAGTAATAAATCACTTTTATTAGAAAAATAGTGAAAATTCATACACAAAAATAAAATAAAATAAGTAGAGTATATAAAAAATATAAAATATTATAGAAAGATAAAACACACTAATGATGTTGTAAAATAAAAATCTAGAAAATGGATAAAAATCAACAAAGTGTAATACAAAAATTTCTTAAAAAAAAGATGAAAAAAGGGTGAAAAAATAAGGAGCCATGTGTGTGATTAGTATGGGTGGCCATCTCGCCCACAACTAGGTTGGAAGGATGAGATTCGAAAAATTGAACATGGATGTCCATCTGTTGAGGTATTTGTTGCATTGGCTTGCTTGGGCTCATGGAAAAGCTTTACTTTTTATAGCATGTTATTAATTTATGTTTAAACCCTAAACCTATAAAGTGAGTTCCATTGTTAGAAATTAGTGCATGTGGCATCCCAAACCTATTTACAAAATTTTGTTATAAAAATCTAGTAGCAGTGGATGATGTACAATCAGTGACAGTTGTTGCTTCTATCCATTTGGTGCAATAGTCAATTACTATGATGATATATGCCTTTTTATTGGAAATGGGTGTGATGGGACTCATAAAGTCTATGTTCCATATGTCAAAGGGCTCTAGTAGTTGAATCCACTGTTAAGGATCCTCCATTTGAGCGATCATCCCACCATCTCTTTGGTAGCATTTATAAGATTGGACAAACTAGTGGACATCCCTAAAGATTATAGGCCAATAGTATCCTACCATTAGGATTTTTGTGGCCATGCATCTCCCTACATAGTGGCCTCTTCAAGGGTCTTTGTGAGCATATTAGAGAACACGTAGTTGATCTAGATCAGGGACATACCAATGAATCAAGCCATTGGTGCACACCTTGTAGAGGTATCCATTGATTTCCATGAAGTACTTTGCCAAATGAAGAAATTTTTGTTTCCTTCTAAATCTAGACATTGTGGCATCTCCTAAGTGAGAAGGTAAGTGTGAATGCCATTGTACAATTTTCTTTCTATGGGAACTTGCTCATTTATTGCTCTTGTAAAGAGGAGTTCATATGAAAATTGATCAGAGAGTGGTCTCTCCTCCTCTTTGTTATCCCATATTAACTAAGAGAGGTGGTCAGTGATCACATTCTTAGTCCCTTTTTGACTTATCATTGTGAGATTGAATTTCTATAAGATCATGAGCCACTATATGATACGAAGGTTCACCATTGGCTTATTCATTAGGAAGCAGATGGCACTATGATCTATGTGCATAAATACTTTGTATCCAAGCACATAGTGCTTGAACATTTTGAGAGCATACACAACTACCATTAGTTCTTTCTCAATTGTGGTGTAATTTAACTATGCATCCACAATGCTTCATCTTACGTAGTGGATGTAATATTAACATTTCTTATCATCCAACTACATAAGCATGATGCCAAAAGTGTAATTAGATGCATCCGTCATTATGTGGAATGGTCTAAACTAGTCTAGTACCCATAGAAATGGAGTTTCTATGAGTTTTTCCTTCAACTATTGGAATGCCTGGTCACACTTCTTGGTCTAGATGAATGGAGCATATTTCTTTGTAAGCTTGACTAATAGCTTTGGAATCTTAGAGAAATTATCTATGAATCATTGGTAGTAGCTAGTGTGTCCAAGAAATGATCAAACATCTTAACTATCTTTAGCTAGCATGTGATTTTTTGGATGACCCTTATTTTTTCTAGGTCTACCTCAAACCTTGCCTAAGTAATTCTATGTCCCAATACTATGCCTTCTTGGACCATTAAATGGCATTTTTGCTAATTGAGCCTAAGGCTTGTTTCAACACATCTCTTCAGTACTTGGTCAAGGTGACCCAAGGCTTGCTCAAATGTAACCTCATAGGTAGAGAAGTCAACCATGAAGAGTTCTACATTGCTACCAATTTTCTATTGGAAAATACTAAGGATCAACTGTTGAAATGTTGTAGGGAAATTACATAGACGAAATGGCATCTTACAATATGAAAAAGTCCCTCAAGAACTCTTGAATGTTGTCTTGACCTAATCTTCTAGCACAATTTGGATTTGGTTATAGCTACTAGAACCATCCAAGAAGCTATAATAGCAATGCCCAGAGATAGTGTCCAACACTTGGTCCAAAAATGGCAATGGGAAATGATCTTTAAATATTGTCATATTCAATAGCCTAAATTCCATGCAAAGACAACACTTACCACCTTTCTTTGGCATAATTACAAGTGGGCTAATCCACTCACTATTCATGATGGGATAAATGAACCACGCCTTGAGGATTTGTTCTATTTCCTCCTTGATGATCTACTTCAATTTGGAATTCAGTCACCTCTATGGTTGCCTTCTTGAATTCATGATTGGGTTGGTGTAAATGCAATGCTAGCATATGCTTGGATCAATTTTAGTTAGCTCAGGATATGACCAAGCAAAGGTAGTTGGCCATTTGCTGACTACCTGCAATAACTTATCTTTTTGTCTAGGAGCGAGATTTGCATTTATGATAACCAACTTTCCATTGTTTAAAAATGCATATTCCATGTTGGTTGCTAGAGTTTTTAACTCTAGGAGCTTCTACTTGAAATTATCAGGACTTCCAACTCTTCCCAATAGGTATCATCATCTTCATAATTGAAGAGTTGGTGATGAACTTGCTCATGTTCATCAATGTAGTTGACATAAGCACATGTCAAGCTCTTAGTAGGTTCCATGCATAGTGTGCTACCATTTGAGTTAGTTGTTAGCCACTAGGTGCCCTCCTATTTTGTGGATGCTATGTATAGGAAACTTTGGATATTTGTGTTTTGTGCATACTGATTACATGCCTTAATGTATGTACTTTTGATGGACTAGATATTTTTCACATAGTTGCACCCATTAATTGTTTTATGTGATGCATGGAGCATGCTTCTTCTCCAACATTCTAAATTCATTTCCTTGAAGATTTCCATGGAGAGGTTCCTAATATCCATTCATGCATCAATTATGCTTAACCATGCTCTTCCCATAATGATGGGGAAGTTACCTTTGCAATTTTCCATCTTGATCACTGAAAAATTGGTAGGATAGGACCATCCACAAACTATGATCACAATGTCCTTCACTAATCCTACAGGAATAGTGATTGACTGAGCTATCAATTCTAAATGAATGTTGCTCATTTTGAGAGGTTGTAGGTTCTAGGCTTTACACATGTCATGGGAGATGAGATTGACACAAGAACTAGAATCAAGAAAAGCCTTGAATGACTCATGTATAGATATTGTAAGTAAATGAGAGGACTTCTTGGGTTAGTTCTTTTCATGGAAAGATTTCCAACCTTGATCCAATCGAAAATAGCATGAGTTAATATCATAGTGCAAATCGAACGTGGAATTTGGTTTGAAGAGCACTCAAATATGTTTGATGTAGAGGATGAGGGTGTTGGAGATATAGGGAGACCAACTGCATTAGGTTGTGAGGGTTTGGAAGGACTCTTGGGTCAAAAAAAGGATCGATTATCTGAACCACATGGTTGGAAGTTTGGTTGCGAATGTACAACCCTTGTAACATTTTGTTAATATGGCTATATAGGAATTTTATCTTACATGGATGAAACAAGAGGTAATTGGATTGAGGGTGGAGGGATGTGTGTAGATGAATGAAAAGGATGCTATGGATATGAGGTCTTCGCTCAAGTGGATGGTGAATGAGTTCAATGGTACTCTAGAGGGTAATAGTGATGCTAGAATGTGGTGTGTCTTCTTGAACTTCATGGAGAAATGGGTTGCTGAATATAGTATCCATATGGATCTGGTTACTTGTAAGCATACTACTGTCTTGGCAGTGGCATTCCTCATTACTGTAGTTGGTGCCATTCTTGATATTATTCATATGGTTGTGGTGGAGCTCCACTTGGATAGGAAGCTTGATGTTGCTAGTGGAACTACCTTAGATTTCCTTGAGGATAAGATAATCGTCTGGGTGCTTGCATCCATGCTAATTGAAGATTAAATATATATACCCTAGACTCTTTTAAGTATGAAACCACAAGGCAAGATCCCTTAGGAAGTTCATATTGGCAAATGTCACATCCAACATCATCATTAGAGTCTATCTCCACAACTTCTTCCACTATAGCAGCTTTTCCCTTACCTCTTTGGTAGGCACATTCAACTTTGGTCTACCTCCTATGGTTATGATTACTATTTTTCTCTTTGGATTCTTTAGTAATCTTCATAGCAGTTTGGAATTTTTCTTCCAAAGAGTCCCATAATTTGTCAACCTTTGCTAAAATATTAGAAATAGATTTTTGGATGGGTAAGGTTTTCCTATTCACTAATTTATCAAGTAGTGACTCCTCCTCATCATAGAATTAGACCTTCTTTTTCCTTATGGAAAGGTCCCTATTATATTCTTCTACACTTTCTCTTTTTTAGAACTCATCTTCTTCTTTGGCTACCTATTCTATTAGCCTTTGTATTTGATGAGCTCTTAGTTTAGATATCTTTCTTAGGTGCAAACCCCAAGAGTTCTATTGATTTTTTCTTTAAGCCCATATATGATGTGATAGAGTTGTTCCTTCTAAAAATAACCATGGCTAGGGCATTAATGTAAAAGATAATAGTATCTATTCATGGAAACATCTAAGGGTTCATGTGTTTCTTATTTCTAGCCTTGGATCTACCTTCTCAGATTAGACATTCTGGAGTACGTCTGATATTTTTCATTAAATAGTTCTACCATGGTACTCCATCTATGAATGGATTCTAGATTCAAGAACTGGTACTAGCCTTTGACTTTCTTAATGAGTGTCCTAGGAAATAGCTTGAGTTTATAATAATCATTCTCAATGTTTTATAATGAGAAGGCATCATGAAAGGCTTGTAGATGATTTTGCATATTAGAGTTATATCCTCTCTCAAATCTTAAGATATTATTCATGTCTAAGCACTTGATCTGACCATCTTTCACATGCCTAGTTGGGATCTTAACTACCTCTATGATGTTAAGCATACTTTGAGTCACTAACAAAGGCTCATAATCATCATTATTTCATTATCATCGATGATGTCCTCTATTACCTCTTTAATTATTATGGGCATGAAGATTAGTATTATTGCCTCGATGCTCACCTCCATCATAGTTATTCCTTTTGTAGTGTCTTTTAGAATCAAAAGAGGAAGTAGAAGTAGATGTAGATGAAGAGGACAAAGAGGGAGGAGGGCTACCACCACCATGATGTTTGACAATTCCCCTTGGGTTATCATGACCACATTCATCAATTTTCCCATTATCGTGATGCTTGTTTGAACCCTTGCCTTGACTACCATCTTTCCGTGAACCTAAACTGTGGATTGTAGACTATAGATTCAGGGTTACACCCTCATCACTAGTAACAAAGGGTAGAGAATCTTCATGTTGAGAGCCCTTAGAACAAGGGATTTGTGAACCATTTTCCCTTTGAATCCTTATGATGCCTCTCTTGATGTCAATCTCACCAATGCTATGTTTTAGTAAGATATTAGTCCTAAGTGTCACAAACATTTACAACATATTCCTCTTGAATATTTGAGATGCCTAACTTCTTCAGAGTTTGAAGTAGAATCCAAGGCATATATCGATCAGGAGGAAATACAATGCTACCTTCCATGTCACGCCATCGTACTTAATCATCTTGATGTAGGATGAAGGTGAAATAAGGCACAAACTCATTTTGATGAGTATATATCACTTTGCACTTTTGTGGAACTAGCAGTTTTGTATCATTTTGCCCATGAGAAGAAGACACTTTGCAAAAAATTATAGTATTAGTGTGCTTTTGTAGTTATATTATTTGGGAATGATATTGATCTTGGGATTCATCCAATGATATTAATGATATCCACTAAACTTAGATAGCACACCTTTCAATAAATAAAGTTCCTAGCAATGATGCTAATGATGAGTAGTGAAGGATACCTATATGCCCAACCATATGAATCACATAGTGCTCATGTGTGATCTAGTCAAATTCTATGGACTCTCTAGTTTCTAGTGCACTAGTCTTCTAGGAAGTGAATTTTACCCTAATGATCGTTCATTGTCTTCCAAATTACACTTGTAAAGTACAAAGGTATGATTAAGCATAATTGAGGCATATGATTTTTATCATTTTATGTTTTATGTTCTTTGGAGCTTAAAGAGAGAGAAAATTAATTTAATAACTAATTTGATTTAACTAACTAACTAATCTCTAACTAGTCCTAACATAAGCATTCAATCCTACTTTATGTACATGTCCTAAATCCACATATCCACTGCTAGGTTAGCAAGCACTATGTTACTGGGTGTACCAAGCAACAACACTATTGGGATTACCAAGAGAATACGTGTTATGCTCAAAGCAGTCATCCTTATGTATTTAATATATCTAAGTTATTTTGCTTAATTAGCTTAATTATTGGAAAACACTAAATGCCAGAATAATATAGCTAAACTATCTAGAATGTTTCAAGGTTCATCAAGAAGCTCATCTTTATTGTCGTGCACACTATCATGCTCAGGTATAATAATGCTTGAATAAAGATCTATACACTCAATGACTTCTACTACAAGCACTTGGGAAAATATTATAACTTTTGAATGGAAAATTTGCAAGAGCTCTACTACTACTATGAATCTATTTTCATAAATTTGTCTAGTAAGCACATATTTATAGGCAAGAATAGACCCTGTGTCGATAGGTCCTAGTTAACACATGAAACAATGTGTCAATGGGGCCTCATCAATGCATCCAAATGCAACTCATCAACTAATAAGTAAGTTGGATGTTTGCATGCATTTTGTGAATGGTTCATCATTCTTATTCTTGAGCCACTGGGTGTCTCTTAGTTTAGTGGCTACTATGTAGACATGGTCATGTACACACATTTGTTCCCTAAGTTTGTTGTGGATTGGTGTAGGGATCATGTTGATGCTTTGACCTTTCAACCCATAACTACACCCTTTATTACTATTTGCAATGCATGGAGCTTTATTTCTTTCCATAATGATAGGTTAATCTTTTATATTTTATGTTGGAGTAGTGATAGCTATTGGCTTTTGCATAGGATTGGAAGACATTGTATCTACAAGAAAGGATGTTGTCCCATATTAGCCTTGTGCTGGTGTTGATGAGCTAGTAGACCTTCAAGTTTTATTTGCATGAGTGAGAACTATCCTAAAGAAAAGACATTTTTAAGACTTTTGTGAAGACCTATTAACATTATTGTTTGATTTTATGCTCACAGCACAAGTGACATTCTTCTATTGAGATTTTACTGCGAATCCTTCTTGCATTATTGGTGTTGACATATGATGGACGAAATTACAAGAGTAGTGAGGATGTGATGAAGGATCAAAGGTATGAGATGGTGATCCCAATGGATATGTTGTGGGTTGATGATATTGAGGAGAGTGGTAGTAACAATTTGAAGTAGAGGAAGTAGAACTAATTGGAAAAATAGTTTGTTGAACATAGTAGCCATGAGGGTCTTATTGGAAATAAAGGTATTGCTGATATGCTGATGGCCTCCCTCATGACTATGGATTTTTCCACTATTATTGATAGTAGTGTTGAGGTTGATAGGAGGTCCCACTAGGATAGTATTGTTGATTGTAGGATTGTCTATAATTGCCTTGTATACTATACATAAGTACACAAGTAAGGGTATATAATGATTACTTTGATAGTGATAATTTATGCATAACACTTGCATAAAACCAAAGAGAATGAAGTTTTCTTATAGCCTTGAATTTTTCAAAATCCCCTTAGAATTTGTGCAATGGCTATCTAATGGCTAGGGGTGATTTCTTCTTCAAGATTGGAACATCTCACTGTAGTAGAGTTCAATTCTGGGGAGATGTATCTTTTGTAAAGGAGATGCCTCTAAGGAGATGTCTTCCCTTGAAAGAAGACATCTCCTATTTTTAGGAGACATCTTCTCTAGAATTTCTCTACTTCCGGCAAGACATTTTCTGCTTTTGGGAGACATCTTCTCATCATTTGAACTTTTCTTTCTGAAGCTTCCTCTCATTGAATTGACTTTTTCTCCACCGTTGGAGCATGTGGATTTTGCTGTAGTCTTCTTCTTTGTCCTTTCTCCAACTTTTCTAATGAAGTCCTTGTGCAAGCTCTCTTGAGTAGTCCTCAATTTGACATCTTGTTGTAGCTCTCATTCCTTGAGTCTTCATTCATGTCTAGCAAGTTCTTGTTATTTCCACTTTGACATATCTTTGTAGATGTCATCTCTTGAGCTCTCCTTCATGCCCTACAACAACATCACATTTTACAAAACATTCTATGTTGTTCATTTTTCTTAAGGTTTTGACATACCAAAAGGTTAATAATATCCCCCTTTTTGGTGATGTTCAAAGCCTAAGAAAATGGGTTAGTAGTCTCTAGAAGGAATCAAGACATATATTTTTAATTTTTCTTATAACATTAGTCATGTCACATCATAATACTAATATCAACCATGTCAGATCAAACTAATCCTCATCCCCCCCCCCCTTTTGACATCATAAAAAATGAGTGAAGATAGAGTTGCAAACTACCATAAGGAATACATATGGACTTGAGTATTCTAAGAAGATATAAATGGCCATTAAGCCAAGGAAGAATAATCCATAGAAAGTGCATATTGCTTGGTCTTCAATGTATAGGGCTTATGATGATAAGCAATGAAGAGCTACCCCTTATTTGTCAACAAAGTTTGAGCATCATGTAACCTATCTTATGAACCAACAAGCCATTAGTAACCAATATCCCATAGGTCTTTAACCATCCAAAATTCTCCTTCTTTTGAAGCAACAATAAATGGACAAGAAATAGCAGTTATAGAGTAAAAATATGCATATTCATCTTTCAAGACAAAACACCACATAATCATGCTCAATAGTATTTCTTAACTTATAATTGCAATAACTAATAATCATGATGAGACTAGCATATATATATCATTCCTTACCATTTCTTACCAAAGGAGGTCATGAGCACCTACAATTTTTAGTATTTCTTAACTTATAATTGCAATAAGTACCATAGGTATTAAAATGATACATTCAAATGAATATGTTCTTCCTTGCTTATTTTCTAAAAAATATACTATAGATTGGAATTATGTAGTTATATTATCATATCTTTGAGAGAACCAGTTAGGACTCCCCTTGCATATATGCTTGTATTTCTTCCTAGTCTCTTTGTTCACAACACATATTTTGTAGAGAGATTTGTATTTGTCCCTTAAGCCTTTTAGGATCATCATGCTACATAGAAAAACTAGGATCTCCCATTAATGAATCCTTTTAAAGTTTTATTGTAGGCAATCAAGAAGTCTCTTTTCAAATGCAAATTTTTTTGAAATGTATCAAATCATAAATCAAAATATTAAAAAAGAAATTGAACTTAATGATTTCAACATGAAGCATAAAACCATCTCACAATTCACATAGTGAAAGATCAAAATGAAACCTTTGGTTCATAAAATATATGCAAGAGTTTTAGGCCCTTAGAAACCAATACATTCTAGTTAAGAGTTCAAAATATTTTTAAAAAACCTTTAGAAGCAGCACAAGCTTCCAATGATGAAAATAGACTAGTCAAGTTATTACATCACAAAAGATAGCAATTTTATAATCAAACATTCTAGTAAATCCCTATTAATAACTTCGTTTACATAAGAGCTTAACTTAAGAGTTGTAGAACCTAGAGCTAAATTTCATGGTCTAAAGATCAAGAATTCACAATAAATCATTGGCATAAATTTTAGTAAGTAAGGAAATAAAAACTTATCATATCATACCTTATGTGCGTTTAAGAGGTGAAAGACTAATGAAGTTTGAGATGAGGTCCTCCATCATGAAGTACCTCTTTACCTTTTGATTTTCTATCATTAGATCTTTTGTATGATGACTCTATTTGTTCATGTTCATTATGAATGAATTCTTGATCACCTATTGTATCATCTGTCTCTTTGAGGAAATTTTCAATTCTCCACTTCTTTTCGTTTTTAGCTATTTTTGTCTGCAAAATATCCTTACTAGGAACTTTTTGGCAAGACCAAGTATCAATGTTATACTTATCAACATGAGAATATTCAAATTTTTTTTTATTTCTAAAATTTTTATAAATAAATAAATAATTTCTCTCATGTATGGGATTATCAAACTTGGTTATGATTGTATCCTCTTGTGTGACTTCTTCATTCTTATGTTTTTTTTAATGAGCCTCTTTTTCTTGAATGCCTATGCATTTTTTTTGGTTCATCAGTAGCTTGTTGTAGTGTATTTTCATTTGTGTTCCATATATATGAGCTAAGAATCTTTGGTAGAGTCATATGCTTCTTCTTCACTTTACTTACCATTATCCCAACTTGTATAGATATTGGTCTTTTTCCAACTCTTTGTCATTTCTATACTTTCACTACCACCTGCTATTACTAGGACATTCGGAGGTCACATGGCCTTTTCCACTACATACCCAACATTCTATAGAGGAAAAATCAAAATTAGAATTGGAAAAATTTTACTTCTTTCCTTACCTCTTTGTTGATTGAAGCTTTTTCTTCTATTTTCCATGAGCCTTTGTAGCCCTATTGAGAGAAAAGCTATCTTCTCTTTATTGCTCATATCTTGCTCTATAGGTTTCTTTTCCTTGGTGGTTGATTTTATGGTAATGGGATTTTCTTATATTGCTCTTCTACTTATGAATTCATTTCATAAGCAATGAGAGAAATTTGAAGCTCTTCAAATTTAAGGGCTGAAAAATCTCTAATTTCCTCCATTTCCATGACCTTTGGTCTAAATTCTAATTGGAGAGTTCTAATCATGTTTATTATGGCATCACTCTTAGGTAGATCTTTACCTATATCTCTAATGGCCACAACAAGATCATTTTCTCTTGAAAAGAATCTTTTATTTTCTCTCCTTATATCATTTTAATCTTACCATAATCACTTTGCAAAACTAAAAATTTAGATTTCTTAACTATAGAATTTTCTTCATAGGTGGCCTCTAAATTTTCCAAAAATCCTTTGGTTGTTTTATAGCCACCTATCCTATTAAATTCTGATTTATTCAAAGCACAATATAAACAATTTTTTTCTTTTGAATCAAATATGGACTTATCTTTTTCTTCTTACATCCATTTGTTTCAAGGCTTGATGGTTTTTGTGGGACTATTGATGAACGATGTGTAGCCTTTGAGAATAGACTCCCATACTTCAAACTCCATTGATTCAAAGAAGCCTTGCATCCTCACTTCCTAATAGGCAAAGTTGAATCCATCAAATATTGGTAGATTTTTGTATGAAGTTGCCTCCATTGTTCACTCTTCAAGATGATGTATAAGAAATAGTACCAAGCTCTCATACCAATTGAGAATTGTAAAACTTAAAAGGGGGGATGAATAAGTTCTCCAAATCAAAATTTAAGACAAAAAACACAACCAAATTTAACATGATTCCCCAACTTGGATACTCCACACTTAGAGGGTAGTTCACTTACACACCTTTAGATTTTTTTTCTCTAAAATGTGAGTTGAAGGGCATCACACCCTTTAAAAGCTCTAAGGTCCACTCTAGAGTATTTTGTCATAATGAAACCACACAACTTAGCTAGGTCTCAACAAGCTCAATGATGATGTCTTTTCACAAGAAGCATATCATCCCCAGTGATGCAACAAAAAGAGAAAAAAAATC
Organism: Gnetum montanum; assembly: GCA_015680685.1. Taxonomy (NCBI): domain Eukaryota; kingdom Viridiplantae; phylum Streptophyta; class Gnetopsida; order Gnetales; family Gnetaceae; genus Gnetum; species Gnetum montanum. The sequence continues at coordinate 141,083 of MNCI01008733.1, forward strand.
ATAAGAAAAGAATGTAACTAATTTATAGATCCTTAACTTTGAGGCATAGTATAATAGCATAGATGACATGACAATGAAGTACAATACATAAGCAAATAATATGAAAAATTAGATATACATGTACAATATACAAAGATTTCTTTGATAGTGATAATTTATGCACAACACTTACACAAAACCTAAGAGAATGAAGTCTTCTTATAGTCTTAAAGTTTCCAAAATCACCTTGGAATTCATGTAACAACTTTCTAACAGCTAGAGAAAATGTCTTCTTTGAGATTGGCATGTCTCATTGTAGTAGACTTCAATTCTAGGAAGTCGTCTCATAGAAGAGACATCTCTAACCAGTTGTCTTCTGTTGTAAGAAGATGTCCTCATGGAGAATTCTTCTCCTGAAAGAAGAAACTCTCATGGAGACTTCTTCTCTTGAAAGAAGACATGTCCTTATTTTAGAAGTTATCTTCTTAGGAATTTCTCTACTTTGGTCAAGATGTTTTCTACTTCTGAGATATACCTTCTCGTCTTTTGAACTTTGCTTCTTGAAGCTTCCTCTCATTGATTTGAATTCTTCTCAACCCTCAGAGCATATTGATTTTGTTGTAGTTTTCTTGTTTTCCCTTACTCCCACTTTTCTAATGAAGTCCTTGTCCAAGCTCTCTTTAGTCCTTGTAGTCTTCACTTTGACATCTTGTTGTAGCTCTCATTCCTCGAGTCTTCATTCATGTTTGACAAGTCCTTGTTGTCTCCACTTTAACATCTCTTTGTAGATGTTAGCTCATTTCTTTGTAGATGTCATCTCTTCAACTCTCCTTCATGCCTTGCAACAACATATCACTCAAAAAAACATTCTGTGTTCTACATTTTTCTTAAGGTTTTGACATACCAAAAGGTTAACAGTATGTTCGATGAGTGATGAGATACCCCTATGCCCAACCATATGAATCATAAGCATTCACACATGATCTAGGCAAATTTCATTAATGCAACTAGTCACGACATCTAGATCATTATGTCTTGATCGTAGTTCATTGTATTTCCACTTAGACTAGTAGTAGCTCTATCACGTATGGTTTAGTCCAAAGTAAGGCATATGATAGTTGATGTTATTTTGGCCTTATGCTACTCCTAATGATAACTAAGAAATTAATTATTTAAGCTAATTAATAATGGAAAGTAAGTCTAAACTAGCCTACATGTGATGAGTGTCTATTTCCAACTTTCCATACACGTCCTAAACCCACATATAGACTATTGGGATTACTAAGTGCTATTCTACTAGGCAAACCAAGCAATAACATTGCTAAGATTACTAAGTGAATATGTGTTTATGCTTGAATTGGTCATGCTCATTCTACCAATTCATTAATGTGCATGAAAACGTTAATATTAACTAAGTACATGAAAAGTAAAATGCATGGAAAGTAAATCTAATCTAAGTCAAAGTGTTGCAATGAATAAAAATCAATCTTGATCTTATTTTCATTCATAGACTGTGTCGAGGAATGCCACTCAAATAAGATGTCATACAATTAACTCATATCCATAATGCAAGCACTCACTGACTGTTCTCTAAGGGTACAAAATAAAATTGTAAGAGTTCAGCTATTCTATTGACTAATTAACTTTCAAACCGTGCATCCAAGTGTTATATTTATAGGCCGACACACGTCTCACGATATCAGATATTTGATAATGTAGCATGCGATCTGATATTGGATATGTAATATCGCAGCTCTAATAGCATAGCCGACCAAAAATTGACTTTTTGTCAAGCATATGCAATATAGCATCAACGATATCATAGATGTGGCGTAGCATCAACAATATCCCATCCAATTGATGATTCATCATACCTCCATGATTGAGTAAAAACTAATCCTTAAGTTAACAGGATAGGACCAAGATTTCTTTACAAAAAATTGGAAATGATAGGATTATTGATTGATCCTAACTATTGACTGACTCTATGTGCTGGATTACAAAATCTTATTTGAGTGGATGCATATAGAATGACAAATTGACAAAAAGATTAGAAAAACATTGAAGATTACAAAATTTGCAGAGGTCTTCAAAAATATGCAAAGATGATTCTTCTTGTTGTTGCTAGTAGTGGTATACTTTTAACCTTGATTGTTATGTCGATGCTTTTCTGGTTATGTAAAACATTCTTGAAAGATGGACTAAAATTTCTTCTTATCATCTCATGGATTTATCAAGCATATAATGTTTGAGCTTCTATCTTATATGTGCTACGATTTGTCTATGGGCATATCTTTTGTTGTCCCCCTCTTGGCTTTGTTTTCGTGCTTGGCAAAAGACCTTATTCCTTAGGCATTTCTTTTAGCATGACCTATAGTCACCAAAGAATCAACATTCGTTTTGGTAACTTTTCCTTAATAATTAGCCCTTTTTAGATTCCTTAGTTTTCATTTGAGCACAAGTTGATTATAGCATACTATGCCCAAGGCTATGAGATAATCAAAATCATCAAGCTATTCACATTATTTTGATTAATTACTATTAGTTACCATGATGTTTGAAAATAGGATGTTGGAAAAATTTCAAAGCAGACATCTCTAGCCCCCACAACTAATAAGCGTAACCCCAGAAGTACATATGTTTTCAAACATTTGAAACCAAATGTCTAATTCAGAAGATGGCTAAGAAATATTAATGGAAATGGAAATAGAAAAGTAGATAAAATTAATAAAATGGATGAGTAGTGCCAAAATCATGTATAAATTCAAAGAAACTATCATTGATGTTCTAGAAGATTTGAAGCTTAGTTCAAAGCCATGATCAAAAAACGTTATGCAAGTGGGTCCTCCCCAAAGCAAGCTCGTAGCATAATACCCTTACATAACCACTTCTATAGATGCCTGTGGGCATTAGAGAAGTTAAATGTAGACCATGCCTTTGTTCTAAACAATACACAACTGCCGTGGTTAGGATGTTGCACTATGCTACATGATGAGTAGCGAGGTACCCCTATGCTCAACCATATAAATCACTAAGGTGTTATGCGTGATCCGATTGAATTCTGTGGACCTATAGTTATCTCATACACTAGTTTCTCTAGGAAGTGAAATGACGTTGATAATGTCCGTTGTCTTATAATGGTGTTATGCTTGACATGGCAACTAAAAAGGTATTATCTGCATTCTCCTAGTCAGAAATTGAAAGAAATACCATGATATTTTCATGATAACCATAAAACAATTTTTGGTGTTGAAGGCACCAAAAACTTGGGATGAACACAAATAAGAATGAAATTTCATTGCACAAAGAAGAAACACTTGATAAATGTTTAATCTCATTGTTGCTGGTGAGTTGATATTCACATCATGGAGTATGGGATGACACTTTAGTCTTATGAACATAAGCCTTGTTATTATTAAATTATCCACTCGCTTTTTTATTAAGTCATCATTACTATTCCCCTCTTGCTTGACCTATCCATTTGTTTTAATGCCTCCACTTGTTCTAATGCAGACTTATTAGCTGCAGCTTGACTTACACTTAGTACATCACGTCCTTCTTTTACGATCAGTACACAATCCGTATTGAGGATAGTGTTAGGACCGCTATCTACGATGAAAGAAGAATTGGTAGCTTATGACTAAACTTTAGTTCTGCCTGGGTTATCCACCAGCTTTTGTTTTACTGTTGCGTTGTCGTCAAGAAACTTTCCTGAACTTTGACTATCTCAGGATTGAAATAATTCTCAGGAGTAGCTGATTCTATGTAATTATTTCACTGCTCCTGGGCTGCTCTGAAGCTGGACAAGATATTTCGCTTCTTCTACTGAAACAGTGGCATTTGGCTCATCTGTCTTTATTAAACAACTGCAGGGGGGCTTGTAATTGTTGGCAAAGCTAGCAACCTCTTTGGCAGAGATAGGAGGAAGAGTGTTTTGTTTTTTTTTCTGCATGTGCTATTGAAATTTCCCATTCTGAAAATCCATAAAAACGCACCCTTGCAACCAGTCTCCGGGCACTTTCTAGATCACTTGAGAAGTTCACCGTTATATCATCACAAAACATTTTCTGTTCGCGAAGGCTAGAAGTTTTATTGAATTGTCACCCTGAAATACAAATATGTTTGCAGAGTATATCTATCCATTCTTGAAACGCAGCAGCCAAAGCCCAAACGATCTTTATGTTTCAGCAGCCTAGTTATAAATCCAACTTAATGAATTTTTCCCACCACGTGTGAACCCTTTAATTCAACAGGAAACATTATTTGCAAAGAACACTGTGCCTCTACCATGCATGATTTTCGCTGAGACAGAATTTGGTCGTTCGTTCTCAATGTCCAATAATTTAATTTACTGAACCAAGCCCTTTTTAGGTAACTAATTCGGTTAAAGTCAGTTAGCTTCCTGGAATCTATCGACCTCATATCTTTCTAAAGGTAAGGTTTAGTCTGCCAGGCCTTAATCCGGTAGAGGCCTCATCAGCCAGTCGTTATCACCACTGTAATTGTCGTCATTGGCAGCGGCCATGAACTGCTGCTGCTGCTCATCCTGCTGAACACGCTCATCAACCTTTTCAATGAACATATCCTCAGCGTAGTTGGCAACTTCGCGCCAGGCCAACCCATTTAAAATTTGTTTCATCTTGTCGTGCTGCAACTCGGAAGTTGTTTCATAATTGCTGAACTTCTACCCTGATCAAGAACATTCACAAACTTGCTGCCCGGCAAAATCAGTTTCAACTGCTCTTTCCTCTACTGCTGCCACTGTTATTTCTGGTAGGACAAATGTAGCTTGGCTGACCCATGATGCAAGCATGGCACTCTCATCATTTCCATCCTTTGCTGATACAACACACAGAGACCCGACCACTCTACCAACTGCCTGCTCCATGTTTGAAGCAACAACGAACTGAGAAGTACCGCTTCTTTCTTTGAGTTTTGATTCCTTTATTTGAGCTATATTTGTTCCACTCTATTCACATAATTGCCATGTCGCTTCCGCTGGCTTAAACTTACAACGAATTAATAGGAAAGCAAATGAGACACCTCCATTCTTGAGGCACTGCTCCATTTCATCCTCAGCTTCCCCCAAAGGAGCCAAATGCCCTTGCTTCATTGTCATTGAGAATTAAATTCCAAAGCATTTTGTATTGCAGTTTGCATATGACCACCTAGCGTAGCACTTCCAATAACAAAACTATTATAGCGTTTTACCAAGCTTTTTATTTCCTTATTTGTACTTTGTTCACAATATGAGGTTGCAACTCCAACTTCTGCTTTTGAGATACCATGGCTAATTGCCTGTGCAAGCACTGCTGTATTTCCATAAGCATATGCATAAATTGCTGCTATCATCACATCCTTTATTTGCTGTACTTTTTGACTAGTCCATGCCTTATACTTGCGGGCAAGCTCAGTATCGCACAATGGGTCCACATACGAGACATATTGTTGCAGTGACAAAGACATCCTCTGTATTGCCAGGATTGGATATAGCTGTTGATATAACTCACTGGTAAGTTAATGCCAATACAAACTTTTTAAGCTATTAAATATTGCAATTGAATTCTTAACTGAATTTTTCTTAGCAATCACCATCACTGCTCAAGTAACAGAGATGTGCTAACACAAGTCAAAGAAAAGTGAGATGTATATGTATGCACCAATTAAACAAGTCAAAGAAAAGTGAGATGTATATGTATGCACCAATTAAATAAGCATTGGCAAGCGGGTTGTGAATAGATTCAAAGTTTTACAAGTGAGCAAGACCATGTTGTTGGCATTAAAGCAGTCAATGGTATCTTGTTCCCAAATCTTGAATCACTAACGAACTGTAAATCAATAAGTCCATCCCTGGTAGGTTAAGTTCATCCAGTAGGAGTCCTCATCTTGCATATATTCCAAAATATATTTGGAGGCATCAAGAAGAATTGTTTTGAATATCATACCCATTATAGGCACGCTCAAGTGTTACCGGAGAATAACACAGAAATTCTGCAGTGGGCAGAACAAAAACTCCACTACCCTAGGATGAAACCACACCTTTGTGTTTTTATTAATTGTCTTGTTAGTGATAGGAAAATTCGGAATTAGGATCCCAAAGAAGCATAGAATGCCCACAAACTCTATAACTACTAGTGTTTGTTCCAGCAATGGCCTGAAATCCAAAATTTCCTAACTTCAATTATTCCAATGTAAACTCCAAATGCTAGGAAAAGCATAAAAATGAAATCAATAGTTATAATCTCTACAGCATAGAAGGAACTCTAACACATAACTAGAAATCCCCTACCTCCTTTTACACTTCACATAAAAGTTAGGGTAAAAAAGCAATAAATGAAAAAAAAATTAATAGATTTAGTGTAAAATACTATAGTGTGGCGTAAGGTATAAGAATATCATATTTCTAATTGGCATTTGACATCAACGTTAAAATAGGAAGTAGCATAAAACTTAAACTATGTTGACTTTATATGCTTGTTAGCATATTTTTTAAGTCAAGGTTTAGCATGAAAATAGATATTAGCATAAACATTATAGGTACCATAGAAAAATAAAAAACAAATACACTAGAATCCATAAACATATTTCGACAAATGTGTCATGTGAAAACTAAAACATTCTAGAGCCATGCCTAAAACAAAATAATAATACTAATACTAAAATGATAAATGATAAAAATAACTTATATGAATAATTCTAATTAAAAATACACAATAGTACAAAATAAACAAAAGCAAACAAGAGATAAAATGATTAGGTAAAAAACATTCAAGCAACAAAAGGAAGAAAATGGTGTAACAAACAAAATTTCAAAAAAAAATTGGAAAATATTAATGGAAACCTAGATGATATGCAATCTCCAACATGTCAACCCCAAGATGTGGTAGTGTCCCCTAGATCATGGTCTCTTATGCACATGTTTCTTCCATTATCCCATTGGTCCCTATCTTCTACTATCTTCATCCATCAACATGTCACTTTACTCTTACTATAAAAGAGAAAAATTTCATTCATGCCACTTTAGAAATGGGAAATAAAGTTCATTGAATCCCTTTTTCCTTTTTAACTCTCATCTTTTTCAATTTATGATACATGACATTTTATGTCAATTTTACTCTAGATAGCATAAACAAACATAATCTAGTGTAAGCTACCTTGCATACTACCTTTATACCAAATAGCATAAAAATCCTTGATGTAGCATAAAATACATATTACACTATTCTTACACTGAATAATGTACAATATTCCTTTATGGTCTAATTGCATTATCTAGCATGAATAACTCTTCATGCTAGATTTGCATTGCATATCATGAACATATTTATGGTGTTAAATGTAAATCTCATAGAATATGCCGATGTCTTCCAATGTGCCATGGTCATATCAACTTCCCCAAAATTATGTAGCATGCATCACTTATGTTGTTCCTCCAAGAAACTAGTTCTATGCCCTAATCACTAGTTTTTTTTTAGAGAGAGAATGTTCGGGTTTGTATTACTGAAAGTTATGGTACACAAGTAGAAAATTACAATGGGGGAGACATTAGGGATGGCCCCCTCTGAGGGGGGGGGGGGGCAGACCCCAGAAAAACACAAATTTCAAAGCACAGAGGACTCCGAGCTTAGCCACCGAACCTCAAAACCTCAAAACCTCAAACCCTCAAAAACCTCAGGGTCGAACAGTGAGAGCAAGAGGAGGTGGGGGGGGGGGGGGGCGTAACCCCAATAAACAAAGGAGGGGGGGCAGCGGCCAGGGGGGGCGTTAGGGGCGAGTTGGCAGAAGGCGACAGGCACACCGAGGCCGTTCCAGCTCATGAAGCAGGTCCAGTGTGGCGCGATGCTCCTTGGTGTCCATGAAGTTCACAGCTTGTTGGATGCCTTGCATAGTAGCCTCTCTCCTGCTCCGGTCAGCCGACGAGTCCCCCGCATCGGGGTGGAATCTAGCGGACGTGCGTCTGATGTGTCGTCTGAGCTCCCCCCAGGAGCTCTCACAACTAATGCCCAAAATGCTATATGGGCAACGCCCCCCCCCCCCTGAGCCACTGACGGGCACTGTGTACATGTGCCCGGTCAAATTGTCATTGTCGTTGCCATTGCTTCTCCTCCTCCATCAGGCGCTCCTACTCCTCTCGGGCCACTGCCTCCTGGGCCTGACGAGCCGCCTCTTCCTAGTGCAGCTCCTCCTTGATTCGATCCTGGAGCTCATCAATGAGCTGGGCCCGCGAGGTCTCCATCATGAGCGTGTGCTACCGGCTCAGCTGTTGTGCCTGTTCACGAAGCTGGGCATCGTGGTCGGTGCGCCACTAAGCCAAGGTCTCAGTCCATTTTGCCTCCAAAATCTATCGCTCGACCTCCCGAGCAGCAGCAACCGCTTGTTGCATTTCCACCTCCAAATTTTGGGGGGCGCTGTGGGGGTCAGGCGAGGAGGGGGGGGATTTCAACGAGAGCGGCTTCCCTAGGAGAGGTTCAAAGCGGTCTGCCATTGCTGAGTGGCCGGGGTAGGGGAAATCGGGGCTGTGGTGGGGGGGGCATTAGCGAGGCGACCCCTAGGGGGGGCAAAGGATGGGCCAGGAGCCCCCTGCCCCCCACCCCCCGCCACAAAGCCAAAATTAACCCCGAGTGGTGACCACGTCGTTTACGGCGGAGGGCCTCAACGAAGAACCGCGGTAGGTTAACCTGGGTGTCGTCCTTTAAGCACCTCAAGAAGGTGAAATGCAACCCCTGGAGCTTGGACATGTNTTGAAATGCAACCCCTGGAGCTTGGACACGTTGCTCGACTAGACGAAAAATGTTCCACCAAGGCGGCGGCACGAGCCCAGAGGCGCAGGAGAGAAGACCGAGGGACCTGGCAGCTCTGCGTTCTCGGGGTTAGCCCCTCGAAAAAGGTCGCAGAGTTCTGGAGGCCACGAGAGGTCAGCAGGATGACCTCACCAGTGACCGAGACCCCCAAATAGCTAGCCAGGGTAGCTTCCGTGAGCCGAATTACACGGCCTCGAAAGAAAGTTTGATCACCGCGCCAGTTAGTAAAGAATGTGTTGTCAGGAAGGTCAGGGTCCCCGACCAGCCTCTGCAGCAGGTCGGCCCAACCGCACTGGCAAACCATCTGCCAGAGTTCTACGTCATCTTGGTAGACGGCGCAGTCAGGTTCGTATGTCAGCGTTGCTCCCATGGTGTCCGCAAGCTCGTGCCACGCTCTGCAAGTCTGTAGGATAAGTCGCTGGGGGGGGGGGTTGCTGCCTACGCAAAGACCGTGCAATTCCATGTCTTCCAGGCATGCCATAACAGCAGTGCCGATCAGGAGTCACCATTAAATCGCCATGGGGGGGGCATCCTGCATGCGCGCCAAGTGGCGATCATGCAAGGGCATTCGTAAATGAAGTGGGTGAGCGTTTCGGAGCTAGTTCCGTAGCGCGGGCACGTGGTGTTGTGTGTGATGCTGCGCTGCTGTAGTACGGCGTGTACGGGGAGCGTCGTAGATTTTATCTGCCAGAGAAACATTTTGACTTTCTCAGGAAGCCGCCCGCGCGAAATCTCCTGCCAGCCGTCTTCCGGGGAAAATTTTTGCATCAGGATGGTGTGCAGCTCGAGGTGGATCCAGCCTAGGCGCAGCATCTCTCGCACGTGTCGACAGATGGTCTGCCAAGGCCATGAAGCGTGTGGTCCAGGCTGCCAAGGCATGTATTTCCGACGGGCGATGCGGGCCCACTGGCTATGCTCCCCCAGCGCACGTGTCAGCCGGTGGACGAGCCGTTGCTGTCCCATCGTGCATTCATCTTCGAAAGTCATGACGCCCAAGCCCCCCGCCTGACGAGGACGGGTGACGTGGTGCTAGTTGATAAGGTGAAGCTTGCTCCCCCCTTTGCCCCCCCACCAAATGAAGTTGCGGATCATGGCGTTGATTTGGTGAATTATGGCTGTGGGGGGCACGACGACCGTCACCACAAAGCGCGTAGTGGCCGTGAGGATTCCGGTAGCCATGAGGAGGCGGCCCTTGCGGGTAAGAAAATGGTTTGCCCAGTGATGTATGCATTTCTTGAGTTTGGCCAAGAGGGGAGTCCAAGTATTGTTTCATTCCCATTGGAACAGTGGGATACCAAGGTAGGTATCGATGAGTTTGCCGGACTGAATGTTCAGGATTTATGTAACCCGGTGCTGCACCTACGGGTCCACATTGATGAAGTACGCCGTCGACTTTGTGTGGTTGATTTCCAATCCTAATTTGGCAGCCAATCTGGTCAGGGCTAGGTTGATACACCGTGCCTGAGGGGCCACCGCTCGGCTGAGAAGCATGGTATCGTCGGCGTAGTGTTCAACACGGAAAGCCACCCTCGTAATGTCCAGGCCCTCCACCCCCGAGGTACTGCAGTAAAATTGCATGAGGTCCATGGAAATGATGAATAGCACGGGGGACAGGGGGTCGCCTTGCCTTAGTCCACGACTAGGGGAGGAAAAGCCCCACAACTGCCCACCCACGTCAAAGGAAAACCCTACGGAGGACTGGATATGTAGACATTATTGGATAAAACCAGGGTCAAAGCCTTTCTTATGCATGATGTCATGTAAGACGTCCCAACTAAGCGTATCGTATGCCTTAGCTATGTCTAGCTTGAGACATAGACCAGGAAACCCCGTAGTGCGGAGGGAATGGAGGACCTCTTGCATAAGAAGAACCTAATCCTGAAGGGTCCTACCATGAATGAAGCCCACCTAATTGCGTCCAACCAACTTAGGCAAGAGGGGTCCTAGACGATTGACCAGGAGTTTGGAGAAGACGCAAATAAGAACATTGCACATACCAATGGGACGAAAGTGCTCTGGACGGTGTGCATTCAACTGTTTTGGGATGCAGATGATGTGCGAGCAGTTGAGTTCGCACCGTACCTGTCGTCTGGCCAGCATGACATTTAAAGAATCTAGAAGATTGGGCCCCACAACATCCAAGAAAGCTCTGAAGAACTCCAGTGACCAACCGTCCAGTCTAGGCGCTTTACCTTTCAGCATGTTGTTGATGGTGTTAGTCAATTCTGTCACCGAGAAGGGGGCCAGAAGAAGTTGATTGTCTACTACAATGAGCACCTTGGCCACATGGACGGAGATGGGCTGGGTGGGGTGCTTGGTCCAAATGCGCCCCCAATAATGTGAGAGCTCGTTGACGATCCCCTGTGGGTCTTCAACCACCGCCCCAACCTGAGTACGGAGGCCACGGATGTGGGTTTCACCACGCGTCTTAGCCATGGCGAAGAAGAATTTCGTATGTTGGTCCCCCTCGCGGAGCCATCTAATCCTGGATCGCTGCCGCCAATAGGTCTCCTCCTCATGATCTAGACTCTGGAGTTGATGAAGAAGATACATCTCCTCTGAGTGCAGGTCCTCCCCAGTCTCTTGTCACGCCTGGATGTGTCCGAGCCGCTCCTGAACCATCTTGTGGCCAGTACGAAAAGAAAACTTCTCCCCCACCGGGAGGGCCTGGATGGCCCACTTGAGCTGAAGGAGAGCATCTTTGAGGAAGCTCTGCGGGTCCATCCGACCCGACTGGTAATCGGCCCAAATGTCCTCTACCAATGGGCGAAGCCACGGTTTGATCAGCCATGTGGTCTCGAACTAAAATGGGCGTGGGGCCCAGGGTTGAGGTGGGCCAATGGACACAACCAACGAGCGGTAGTCAGAAGCAGCCCGCTCTTGCCCGGTCACGTTGATGGCGGTGCCAAGGAGGAGATCAGAGATAACGCAAACTCGATCAATGCGGGAGAGGACACGATGCGCCCCTTTCCGCCGGTTGCTCTAGGTGAAACGGTAGTTCACAATGGGTAGATCAACAAGAGAAGAGCGCTCAAGGAACTCCATGAAATCTAGCGCGTCCAAAGGGGGGGGCGGCCCCCCCAGATTTCTCCCAAGGGTACAGACACTGGTTGAATTCACCTACAACCACCCAGGAGCCATGATCAGGCACCAGCAAGGCCACCCGATTCAACTCGTGAAGCCGTGATTCCCAAGCCTGCGCCCCATAGAAGTTGGTCAGCCAAAAACCATGGGCAGGGACGTGGACCATGATGGTCCATGGGGAGGCATCCACCAGAGTGGTGGTGGGGTGTGCAAGAATGGCTAGGCCTCCAGCCCGGCCCTGGCTGGGGTGTAGGTAGGTGGTCCAGCCCGTCCACTAGAGGTGACCAGATTTCGCAGCCTGCAGCTTGGTTTTCTGGAGGCAGACCATATCACAATTCTCCTCTCTGACAATACGGTGCAGGGTATTTCGTTTATAGGGGGTACCCTGCCCCCTGCAATTCCAACTGAAAATCTTCATGCGCAACTAAAGGTGTGGCGCTGGTAGACCTCCCGTAAGGTTTATTGTTGGCCCAAGTCGATGTGTCATTGGGCTTGTCGACTTCTGGACTGGGACTCGATTGAGCGGCCTGGGCGCCCCTCTCCCTCATGGACCACAGGGGTACAGATGGCTTCCTCAGCTGGGGACTGCGACGCCTTGCGCTGTCGGGTCCGGGTGCTCCTCCGGATGACGTTGACCCATTCTCCCAGCGGGGGGAGCACTGGTTCCGGTTCGGGTGGGTGTGGTTGGTGAGTGGTGGCTGGTGATTGGGAGCGGTGGGG
>MNCI01008733.1:153931-204535 GCA_015680685.1 Gnetum montanum
GTAGTTGGGTGGGGGGTGCAAGCATCCCTTACGGCCCCTGGTGACCCAGTTGCCCTCCTTGAAAAGGTGGCGGGCTGGGTTATTCGATCGGGGCCTACGAAATCGACAATCTGTCTCGCGATGGCTAGGCTTACCACAGCACCCGCAACCGTCAGGCTGGTCCATTCGGGGGGTCGTGCTGTGTAGCGTATGGTCCCTAGTGTCCATGTTTTCATAGGTAATTTGAAGGGATTGCTCTCCCCCTAGGAGTTCCAAGACGACGTCCCAGACAAAGTCGGTCACTACCAAGATTCGCCAAACACAGAAACGGGCAAAGCCCATCTGTTCCAGCGACCTCGTGACCCTGTCGAAGGTAATGAACTCGCCGAAGTGCCCTTCCACCTCCTGCAAAAACTCAAGACTCCATAACTCCCACGGGATGCCAGCCACCCGGATCCAGACTGGGGCATGGGTAAACAGATCGAGTTCTCTGTGGGCACCGGGGCGCCAGGGGGTCAAAGCGAGACCACGGGCCCCATAGAACCAAGGCCCGCCAAGAAGAACAGAGTCGCAGGCCTGCAAGGAGGGGATGACAAAGAGGAGCAGATCCTCTGAGAGGCTCCGGACAGTAATGTCCTCGATTTTCCACTGTTCCTTGACCCAACGGTGAATCAGGCCAAGCCGAGGACAGCTCCCCCAGGAGATGAAGCAGCCGATGAGGCTCCGTTCCATGGTACGAACGCCTTCGGTAGGGGGGTGGCGGATGCGAAGGCATAGGGTGTTGTCGAAACAGGAATGAGCCACGATGGTTCCTCCAGTTGCTGCGGCCGCCATGGCATCCGTCACCGGGGTCACGGTGGCGGGGGACACTATCCCAGTGGTCGTTGTCGCCGTAGTCGCTGTCGTGGTTGCTGCATCTGCCGAGGTTGCCACTACCGTGGTTGTTGCGGCCGTGGTTGTTGCCGCAGTTGCTGCAGTCGCCGTCGTGGTTGTTGCTGTCGTGGTTGCTGCTACCGTGGTTGATGCCACCATGGTTGCTGCTACCGCAGTTTTCAGATCTTACTAACGCTGAGTCAAGGCCATTTATCACTAGTTTTGACATATCTTCTTCTTTCAATTATATACCTTGCTATATGGCCTATCTTAGTTTTTGAATTACATCACATAATGTAGTTAGTAAGATACCATTATATTGTTTACTAAATGTACTTGTTAATGTTTATTTTGAAAATAATGAAGAAATGCTATGTAATCTCATTTTTATTTTATTATATGTAGTATTTACAAATGGGGCTATAATAATAATTAAGTCATCCATTATAAATTTTTGTATGACTTGGTAATGTCATTAGATAACTGGATCAAAACTATTTAGATCTTGATCCTATCGATCTCCATGAATACATGGCAACCATTGATAAGCCTAGAAAGTGGCTTGAAAACCTCACATGAATACTAGATTTAGAAGTAGATGACAAAACTAAAGATACCCTTGTAGAAACCTTGTCACCATCAACAAAGGAAAAAAGAAAAAATTGAAGCTAATCTCTAAGTTAATACCACAATACAGATAAAACATTACTAAAATATTGCAAAAAAATATTGAAGCATTTGCAAAGTCTTATATTGATGTGCCAAGATTAGACTCGTGGATGATTTAACATAACATACCATTAGACTCTAAAATTAAGCCAATTAAAAAAAAATTTACAAAGTTTTCCCTCACTTGGCCTTGGTTATCAATGATGAAATTAAGAAGATTTATCATGCTAGTTTCATTATAGAGTAATGGCTTACATAGATGGGACTTCCAACATGTTCCCCCTAGTGAAAACACATTATCATATGCCATAGCTACCTTAGCATTGACTATGACACCCAAGATACTATGTAAGTTACCATTGATGAACATGACTTACACTTAACCCATAACACAAGAAAACCATGTGATGTTTATTACCAATGTGAACAATGATATTCAACTTGAATGGTTGAATGACATTGAATACTACATATTATATGGTAAATCCTCTCATCTAAATTCAAATCAAAAAGATGTAAGCAAGAGAGCTAAAACATATGCTATCATGGTTAATAATATATTATGCCAGAAATCATATTATTGGTTTGCCTTAGAAAAGCATAACTTAAGCAATATTATAATACATATATGAAGGCCTCTATGGGGGACATGTAGGGTCATGGCCACTAAGATTAGGTATTTAGTTTACTACTAGCCTTAGATGGAACATGATTGTATGCGAAAGGTAAAAACTTATGACATTTGTCAACAACATAGTATCCTCATACATGTTCCACCAATAGAGTAACATATAACACAAATATGAAACACCTCAAAGAAAATTTTAGCTGTACACAAGGAAGCCTTATGACCAAAGGGGAAAATGTAAGTCTCTTCTTTGTAATTGTCAGGTAATTTTGGTCAAATTCAAGAGAAACAAAATGCTTAAATTTCCCTTCAGAAAATCAATCGTGTAAACCTATTTTACCAAAATCTTGGAGCATTCTCACTTTGTAAAATGTAATTCATGGTATGGGACATAAAAAAGACCATGAATTATGCTAAAATAACATAATTAAACTCATACTGTCAAAACACTAGCATTCCCATTGTAATTGCTCAAAAATGTTGTACACAAAAAATGTTGCAATTTTTGGCCATATTAAGTACCAAAAACTTTGTGTATAATGCCTAGAAACTTGCCCAGGCTAGGTCAACATAGCAACAACAAACTATATCCTATTAAAACAAGAATCAACACCATTTTTATGGAATTTTGGATCATGAAAGCTCTTTCAAACTTAAGACCTTTAGAGTAGAGAAAAGATCTAAAAGCCCAAAGCCATTTCTTTGGTGTAGATCATTGAGAGTGTTGAGAACCTACTGTAACAATTACTTTGTAGTATATCAATCAAGCTAAACTATTTGAGTCAGCTGTAGAACACACCCTACCTACTTGTGCATCAGATCTTTAATAGAACTTTTAAGGGGATTCTTGGAACATTCATAGTTCCACATCTTGAAAGCCTATAGGCTTCCAATATGTATTTTCTCATCTTGTACTTCCTCCAAAATTAATACAAATTTTTAGGTAATTGTCCATATTTTTCTATTAATTTTGATATCATTTCTCTATCCACTCTTAGATCCAACATTAGATTAATTATTTCTAAGTTATGATTCATTATCAATGATTTTCACTCAGTAATAGACCATTAAGTTTTTATGTGACCGATAAGCCCATCTAAGGTACCTCAAATCCTTTTCAAGGCTCATGAATCCTGAGGTAAAACTCTTTGTGTAGATCTATTCGATTTTCATCATCAAATATTTTCTATCACTATAGTTTTCTAGTGCTAGAAGGATGGTCTCTGCCTACTTTTTCCCACCTAAATCTAAACACAACTACAGTTTGCACATTTTTTGCTAGATATTTCCAATGCATTTAGTGTGTGAGAGCTATTTTTAAGTGATTTTTTATACCACTTTTTTAAAGCACTATGTTTTTTCTTCTTGTTCCTACACCAGCATTTTTTCCTTAGTCATAAACATCTCTCATGCAATAAAAATCCTACAAATACGCTAATCTTTTACTACTTGAATCCTCAAATTTTACTTCTATTCCCCTTTAAATCATAGTGTTACCTCAAAAAAACTCTAGGATAAAAATGTTATAGGTAGTTAATCCTTTTACAATTACAAAAATTATTATTACATTTGCAATTCACTATACTTTTTCTATTTTTACATTTACATTTTTACAAAGTTTTCTTAATTATTTACACTATCAGTTACATTTACACTACAACTCATTCATGCTCTTATAGTGTTTACATTGTAATTTATTCATCATTTATGTTCTTGCAGTTTGTGCACTATGTATTATTCCCAATTTATTAATACATTCAAACACAACTTGAAACCTAATACAACTTTAGACCAACTCATGAAAGTAAGGTAGGGGTCCCTTCAAAAAGTATAAAAATTTATTCAACAATGGAATGCAACTTTAAATAGAATTATAAAATCCATTTTGGAAACCCATCTATTAGTCAATTTCATAGGAGCTATCAACGACTTCATGAAGTGAAAACTCTACAACTTAGACCTTACATAACACATGTTCTGCTCTATCATAGCCATCTACTTTGTATTCTTCCAACTAAACAAAAATAAACTATAAGCACAAGGATAGGTCCAAATACATGAAAGAACCAATTATACCTTCTATGCTTCTAGAATAGTTACTTAAAAACAACCATATTCAACATAATCAATTGTTAGAGAATGTTCATAAGAGGCATGATCATCTTTGTAAGATTGTTAAAGATCTAATAGGAGCAACCAATGAAGATCCCCAAATACCAAAATACTTCAAGCCTAATAGATTTTATCACTATCATCAACTAACTAGTCATGATATTGATTTTTGCTTAGTCTTGAAGGATGATCTCTAGAAGATGATTAATCATGGAGAGTTAGTATTGAATGAATCCAACCCTGAAAATACCAATAGTGGCCTTATAACATAGCCTCTTTCATAACATTCAATCAGTCTCATCCTCCTAAGGAATCATTTTTCATCAAGGTATTACGAGTTAGCACTCAACCCTAGAACTTAAAACCTAGAATGTCTTTTGCTATATAGATGATACCACCTTTGGCCCCTAAAGAGTATTTTGTTATATGTGAGGATCATTGAACTTAGAAGTAGGGGAGATGAAAAAGTTCCCCAAATTTAAATTCTTTGGATAAAGCACACACACCAAATTTAACGTGGTTTCCCAACTTGGGTAGTCCACACTTGGAGGATACATCGCAAGCACACCTCTGAATTTTGTTTCTTTCAAATGTGTTTTGAAGGGTACTACACCCTATATAAGATCTAAGCTCTACGCTAGAGTGTCATGATGCTACACCAACCACTCAACTCCAAAAGGTCCCAACAAGTTTAGAGTATGATTTGTAGGCTTCCACAACCTTTGCAATCTTGAGCTCCACTCTGAAGTGTTGTGGTGCTACACAACCATTTAATCCCATAGGATCCTGACAAGCTCAAGCAAGATGCCTTCTTGCAAGAAGCACATCAACCCTATAGGGAAATAAGATAGAACAACAATTATAATGGATGAATGCAACTCAGTTTGTTGATCCTTGCACTTTGAAGTACACCAGACTTTACAATGGATAAATGATAATACAATGAGGAGCAACAATGATTATAATGATTGATAATTGATTACACAATGATAGTACAAAGACTTGCACATTATTAATGAGAACAATGCCTTCTTATAGTCACTATGTTTCCAAATTCATCTTTGAACTTGTGCAACAACTAGCTAACAATCATGGAAGATGTCTTCTTCATGGTTGAGATGTATTTCTATATTTGCCTTCATTTTGGAAAGACATATTTGTCTGGTGAAATACGTCTTTCTGAAAATAGCTTGCTTTTTGTGAAGATGTATTTGTTTGGAAAAAGATGTCTTTGCCTGATGAAAGATGGCTACTATTTTTTAGAAATGTCTTCTTCTATGTTGCCTTCAATTCTACCAAGACTTCTACTATTTCTTGGAGATGTATTTGTTCACCTTCCTTTGCATGATGAATTCTTCATTCCTTATTCATGACCTTGCACTTCCACATGCTTCAATGATGAAAACGTTTCTTGTGAGTTATTTGGTCCTTGTCTAGATTCTTGGAATTCTTACATGTTCTCTTGAGACCTTTTGGATGACCTT
This sequence comes from Gnetum montanum, assembly GCA_015680685.1. NCBI lineage: Eukaryota > Viridiplantae > Streptophyta > Gnetopsida > Gnetales > Gnetaceae > Gnetum > Gnetum montanum. Next base: position 159,677 of record MNCI01008733.1, read on the forward strand.
TTTCTTTGAGCTCTCCTTTTGTCTAAACTAATTCATTCCTTGTCATCTCGTCTTGGTCCTACAAACACGATAACACACAACCATACAAACAACCTTTTTTTTTCATTTTACTTAATGTTTTGACACACCAAAAGATCCACAATATCCCCCTTTTTAGTGATGTTCAAAACTTAAAGAAAATGGATTAGTGAATCATACATACTCTTCCCTTTTTTGAAACACATCAAAAAGGATAAAGCACATAAACTTATACGTAAAGAGACATCATAAAAGAGTAATACTTGTAGAAAATATGCATAATCAATAACATGTGATAATCCCAAGGAGATAAAAATATTTAGCTAAGCAAGAATATCAATTAATGACCACACATTTTTTAGTACTAAGTTCCATGACGAGCTACTCCTACTTTGTCAAGAACTAATCCAAGCCTTTTACGTGATATTCAAACTTAAAGATTAAAGTGAACTATAATCCTTGAAGATCAAGTAACCTATCTCTAAACCAACAATTCATTAGTAGTAAATATTGCATGGTTCTTTAATGTCCTCCTTCTTTTGAAAACATTAGTAAAAGAATAGGGCATAGAAATCTTTATGATACAGAGAGTAGAGAAATACTACTTCTTAACCATATATATATGACATGATTTGAAACTAGCCATGCCAAATTTTAAATTCTTGAGCTACAAAGTATATCTCAAGGAAACCTATTCAAGAGATGTTTTGATCAAAGAATACTTTTACCTTGGTTACTTTTCCATAAAAAGAATGATCATTATCTTGCTAATATTTTTGTAGGGAACAATATCAATTATTTGCATTCTTTCATAAACATAGAAGTACCTCTTACTTCAGCTTATTCTTGAATGTCAAATAGGTGGGCTAATTATATCCTCAAAACATTGAGGTATGCTCTTTCCATTTCAAAAACAAGTAGCTACAACTAATTCGAAAAGGAATAACAACAACCAATTTGATATATATACATTTATAAACATACATCATGTTGAAATAACACAAGTAGATAAATCAAGGAAAAAGATTAAAACTTGATTATCAAATTTGTATGTTGAGGATGAGAAATCTCTATTTTAAAAAGATTAGTCCTTTTTTGATTAATAGCAAAGTTAGATAGAACATCCCAAAACTAATACAAATAGAACCAAGTAAAAACTTTTATGTCTAAGAGAAACTAGAATTAAATGTCAAAGACCAAGGATAGAGCATTCAAAAGCAACTGGCTTTATTAGCTAAAGTGAAATATCTTTTTAAAACTAATATTTCAAAATATTCTCTTAGCACAAATTTTAAAGGGTTGAAAGAACAAGATAGGAGCTGCCCTATATCGAAACCCAATTTTTGAGGATCAAATGATCTATCTGTTGAACCATGAAACTAATAAGGTAAACTAATATGTCATGATTCCATTAGAACTCAACTCTTATGAAAAGATCATGAAGGTAATGATAAGGAAGAATGGATACATTTAGAAAAGTAAATTTTCATTAAGAAGGATAAACACCAAATATAAACAAGTCAATGCCCTTGAAATAGTCAAGTAGATTTTAACAAGATGTTTAAATAGTAACTAAGAGATATCACAATGGTAAAATGTCTGTAAGGAATCTTAACAAAGAGTTAATCATACTTTTACTTTGAAAACTATAATAACCCCTTGCATAACATGAATCCTTGCTCATTTTGTGATTTATTGGTTGAAGTCTCCAAAGACTTCCCCTACATTGGTGACCTCCAAGATGATGATGGATAATGAGGAATACGCTGCCCCTTCCCTTGTGTAGCTCTTCTTTGGCTTTTAAGATCAAATTTTAAACATTGTAAATCACCAAACCACTATAGCTATAGGTTAACATTAAGATAAATTGTTGAGACTAAGTTCTCTAATCAATAATATTGATAGAATATTCAGAAGCTTATCTTATGGAAAAAATATCCCAAAGGTCATGAGCTCAGAAGCAGACCATTATAAGGAGTTTCGTTTGAACAATATTGAACACAAGATAAAAACCAAACTAAATTCCTTGTAATGATTTGCTTCTAAGCTATTTTTCAAGAGTCTCCTCTTCTTGAACCTTTCTATAATCCTTATTAAAATAGGTTAGTTATTGAATCTAAACTGTTATGTTTGAGATCTCTTGTTTCACTTCAGAGTGAATAGAATCTAGCTTAGAAATTACAAATTTCTTTGCCTTTCTAATAAAATAATGTAAAAGAAAAATTTCTTCTTTAAATTAATTATTACTTTTATTACTTTTGTCACACTTACCATCTTCTTTAGCCATATGTGAGGAATTTTCATCTATAAGTGCTATGCATATGAGATGTAAATCTTTGGAAGAATTACATGTTTCTTATTCACTTTGCTTACCATCATCCCAACTTGTATAGAAGTTGGTCTTTTTCAATTCCTCATCATTGGACTTATTCTTTTGTTATACCTTACTATCACTACAACATTAGAAGGCCATATGGTGTCTTCCTCCACAAATCCAACATTCTATAGAATAGAAATATAGGTTAGAATTCAAAAAAATTTTACCTCTTTCTCTCCCTTTGAGTAGATTGAATCTTTGAAATGCTTCCTCATTTCATTTTCTTAGCAATCATTTTAGCTTTCTTAAGAGAAAGGCAATCTCATCTTCAGTGTTCTCATCATGCCCATTGGACTCCTTCTCCTTCGAGGTGGTCTTTAGAGCTATAGGTCTTTCTTGGATAACTCCTTTGCTTATGAGATTCATTTCATAAGTAATGAGAATACTGTGAAGCTTTTTAAATTTTAAAGTTAAGAAATTTCTAATCTGCTTTATAGCTATGACCTTTAGTCTAAACTTTGGTTATAGAGTTCTGATCATTTTAATGATGACATTAGATTTTGGAAAATATTTTCCTATTCCTCTAATAGCTACAACAAGATCATTATATCTAGATAAATAATCTTTTATTTTCTCACCTTCTCTCATTTTGAGCTTATCATATTCACTTTGTAAAACCAACAACTTAGATTTCTTAACAATAGAGGTTCCTTCATAAGTAGCTTCTAAAGTTTTCCAAATTTCTTTGGTGATTTTACATCTTGCTATCCTAGTAAATTTATATTTATTCAAAGAATAATATAAATAATTTATTGCTTTTGAATCATACATAAACTTATCTTTCTATTTTTGTGTTCATTTGTTTCGAGGCTTGATGATGCTGGTGGAGCTATTAATAGGCATGGTGTAGTCTTCAAGGATTGACTCCCACACTTTAAACTTCATGAATTTGAAGAACCATTGCATTCTAGATTTCTAATAAGCAAAGTTGAATCTATCAAACATGGGTGGCATTGTGTAAGATTTCCCCTCCATTGTTTACTCTTGAAGTTGATGATAACAAAGAAGAGTACCAAGTTCCAATACCAATTAAGGATTGTTGAACTTAGAAGAGAGAAGGTTGGGGAGGGGTGTTGGAGTGGTGACAGATAATTTTTCCAAATTAAAATTCTTTTGATAAAGCACACACACAAAATTTGATGTGGTTTCCAACTTGTGTAGTCTATACTCACAAGGTAGATCACAAGCACACCTTCAAAATTTGTTGCTCTAAAATGTGGTTTGGAGGGTACCACACCCTATATAAGATCTAAGATCCACTCTAGGGTGTTCTGATGCTACATCAACCACTCAACTACACAAGGTCTCAAGAAGCTTAGAATTTTATTTCTAGGCTTCGACAACCTTTACAATCTTGAGCTCCACTCTGAAGTGTTGTGATGCTACACAACCATTCAATGTTGTAGGATGTTGACAAGCTCAAGTAACATGCCTTCTTGCAAGAAGCACATCAACCTCATAGGATAACGAGAGATAAAAAAAATTACAAGGGATGAATGCAACTCAATTTGTTGATCCTTGCACTTTGAAGTACGACACACTTTACAATGGATCAATGATAATACAATTATAATGATTGACAATTGATTACACAATGATAGTACAAAGGCTTGTACATTTTTCAATGAGAATGATGTCTTCTTATAGTTACCATATTTTCAAATCCATCTTGGAACTCATGCAACGACTACTTAATGATCATGGAAGATGCCTTCATTGTGGCTGAGACATGTTTATGTATTTGCCTTCATTTTGGGAAGACATCTTTGTCTAGTGAAAAGCATCTTTCTGAAACTAGACTACATTCTATGAAGATGCCTTTGTTTGGGGAAAAACATCTTTGCCTAATGAAGGATGTTTACTATTTTTCAAAGACATCTTCTTCTTTGTTGCCTTCAATTCTGCCAAGACATCTACTATTTCTTGGAGACAATTTTCTTCACCTTTCTTTGCATGATGAATTCTTCATTCCTTGTTGATAACCTTGCACTTCTACATGCTTTAATGATTACAAATTTTCTTGTGCATTATTTGGTCTTTGTCCATATTCTTGGAATTGTTGCATGTTCATTTGAGACCTTATGGATGACCTTTTCCTTTGAGCTCTCCTTTTGTCTAAAATAGTTCAATCCTTGTCATCTCATCTTGGTCCTACAAACAAAATAACATACAACCTTTGTTTCCATTTTACTTAACATTTTGACACACCAAAAGGCCCACAATACATGTTCCATCTTCAGTGGAAATAGCATCACAACACAAAAAGCATTAGAAATCCTTCTAAAGCTAGGGAACCATTCATCATTAAGGTTCCTTTGCTATTCATAAGCTAAACTTTAACAAACTATGAACGATGCTCATTTATTGTGGCTAATACCTCAAACACTATCATCTCCAAATAACAAGATTCACTATAGAAAAAATAAAAATTAGTTATCGTTGGGCTACCAACTAAACCCCCGAAATATAGATAGCAACAAAAGGTTTAGAATCATGTTAGCATACTAAAGTTAATATCGATAGTAGCCATACCTATTAATATCATTGATCAAAATGCATCAACTAGTCAACCAATAGAGAACCATAAGCTAGATTTAAGAAAGGGATCTAAGCAACACACATTAAAACATGAGCTAAGAATCTTAGGCTAGATGGAGTAGGTTAATGCTACCAAATCCAAAAAGTTACACACCAACAAAAAAGAATTCCTCATAATAATAAAACATGTCAAGCTCTCCTTGAACTAAAAGAATACATTGTTAAACCTATACGAGTTAGTCATGATCTCCTCTACTCATAAAGAAGCACTAGTTAAGCTGTTGACCTCTATTCCTGTTAGTGAAGATATGCCTACTAATGAGGAACTCATTTACTTGGTCATTGTGCTACATTTTCCTAATGAAGGAAAGCATGAAACTATACTTACTTTTCATGATAGTGAGGTTAAGATCAACTTTCACAATGGAGAAGTGCTATTTTCTTTTCTCTTCATTAGCATATGCATTGATAAGTACAAAGTTCATTATGTCCATGTAGATGATCAAGTAGCAACCAACATAATTCTATTTACCATTGTTTAGAAACTAGGTATTGTCAATAACATCTAAGAGATCTTCACTCCAAAATTAAAATCTTTTAATGGATCTAGGATAGAAATGTGAGGATCTTTTTCATTAGACTTTATAGTTGGGAAACAATTCCCAACATCTGCCAACTTCTTAGTAGTTGAAGAGACACTTGGTTTTAACTTGATTCTTGGAAGACTATGGTTAGCAAAGCTATGAGCAGTTTCATCTTCCATACACCATAAAATTCATTACCCTATGATAATTGTAAAATTTTGATTCATGGAAACAACATGTTTCATCATTTGATTAACAATGCTGACATTGAGTAAGGTTCAGAAGTGGATTTTCAAGACGAAACTCTTAACATCAACAATGAACTTAACACTCAAACTAGATCTAACAACAATGTTGCTAACATTGCCAACTCTATAACATTAGATGACCTATAAGAACAAATGACACCTACCATGTTGAACAAGAGGAATGATGAAAATAGAATTATCCATAAGAAGTCCTTGATCTATCAAAGATCAAGCAACAAATCTACAATCGACATCTTATCTCTCTCTTTATAAATGATCATTTGTTTGATTTTTTATCCTTATACCATGTTTCAACATTCATTTTATTTTGGTACTCTCTTTTAATATTATCTCATGATTACTAAAAAGATGTAGCCATGGCCTTCGAAGGCCTGAAATTGAATACAATGACCTACTAGGAACTACAACTAGTGATACATTGGCATACGAGGACTTAAAAATGGTAGATATGATGATATCTCAAAGATGTAGAGATTGGAAAAACTGATTGGAAAGCCAAGGGAAAAAATAAATGCTAGTCATTTTGACCCAAATACCCAATATGGTGAGTTTTCCTAGTCTAAGAGTTAAAAATGGTGGCCTCCAAGCCCAAAAATCTAAAAAATGCAAGCAACTAAGGAGAAAAATGCCTAAAATACTAAGAATTCTCAAACTACGAAAGCCACATGACTTCCACATGCATGAAAAAGCTTAAAAATGTTTAAAAAATTACCTTGTAAGGCAAGAAACCAACAACGTTGTTATCTTGTGGATCAAAAACCTTAAACTCATAATTTTTCCAAGGATAAGAATTAAACATGTCATTCTTCATAGAAAAAAAAATCCCAAAACCTTGCATTCAAGTAAAAAATATTTGAAAATTTTGGCTTCAAAGATGATAAAAAATTCAACATGTGGATCACAAACAAAGAAAATTCAAGAAATGGTACCTACCTAGCCATGGAAATGCAAGAATACTACCTATTCAAGCATAGGAGAAATGCTAGTTTGCTATCAATTGGCAAAGAAAACCCTAATACACTATTGATTAAGCATGAAAACCATAAAATTTCTACTCTTAGATAGTCAAAAGTGAAAAATGTTGGCATATTTGGATGGAATAATCTATAATGCCATCTGTTTAGGTCAAAAGTTTTAAAAACCTTAGTTTTCGACTAGTCAAAAACCCTGATTCATCCCAATTAATATTGAGACCCTTGAAAGCACTATTGTTCAGACCAAAAGGATGTAAAAATGGCTAGAAACACTACTATGTTGTCCTAGATATGGAACATGCTACTTCTCTCCTTACCTTGAATGCCTACAAATGCTAAGAATCTTTTCTTTCCCTACTTTGAATGCCTACAAACACTAATAATTTTCCTTTCCTCTACTCTGCACTATCAAGCATTTTCAAACAATTCACAAAAAAACATGTATGATCAAACATATAGTGGGAAATCCCAAATTTGTGCCAAAAATTCTAGTGTGGTAAAATTCCTTCTAAAACTAGTGAAACATGCTATAGAATGGTGGAAAAAGGTTGCTACTATGCCCCAAGAACTCTAAGTATGGGTCCCACCCAAAAACACTAAGGTCAAACAAGTTATACCAGAGAAATTACTAGCTTAATTGACCAAAAATGCTACTCATAATGCAATAAGTTACCCACAAGTTGTCAAGACTCTCAAAAATGGTGTTGAGACTCTCAAATTGCTACCTACATGCTACAAACCCTTCAAAAACACACTAACCCTAGAAAATACCTAGTTATTATAACCTGATTTGATATTAAATTATTCTTATTTTATGCATTTGTGGCCTCTTTAGTGAATTATTTCTTGTTTTGATCATGTGATGATGAGGATATAAAACTGACATTATTTATTATATTATTTGTACCTTGTTTTTAGCCTCTTTTGACAAATATATCATGTAGATATCATTTAATATGTTTTTGTTGACATGCAGAATTAAGCTATGGAGATGTGGGAACAATTTGGGTTACCTTTGGGCCTAAATGGACCTTTGCATGATATTAATTAGCTAATTGATCTTGAATGCCTAGATCTTGAGCCTAGAACTCTTTTGACCACATTGCCTCAATAGAAAAAACCTTAGAATGACTTGAATACATAGCCAAGACTCTCGACCTAGGGGTTGAAGACATCATAAAGAATTCCATAGTGGAGGTTTCTATTACAACCCATAATAATGTGGAGAAAATATTGAAATTAAGTTCCTCACTTGAACCTCAACTTATCCAAGACATCACAAAATCCTTATAAGATAACACTAAAGCCTATGGTAATAAAGCCATTAAAATAGTTGACCTAGCTAAGAATGAATTAGCTAACCTAGTCAACCTTTCTTATCTTAAATACTATTATATCTAACATTAACCTATTTGATGTTAGTCTTTGTTTGCCTTTTCTTACATATTTAAATGGATACAAATCATTGATGGACCTTGTGGCCTATAACAAGCAAGTATGCATGATCTCTTCCCTTTGATTTTAACATATTGCAAATTTTGTATGAATATTCAAAGCACAATACAATGTTCCCAAGCTCCACTAATTATATCTTATGATGAGTAATTTTTTCTTATTACCTCATATTGTCTCTTGTAAACCTCATGTACTCTTTGATTTTTTTTTCTTATTTTCTCCAAGTTGTATTTGTAGGATGATTTTGGAGTTATCGTAGAGATGTGACTCATCATAGTAATGGATTAGCATGTGATCTTGACATAAGAGATTTTTTCAGCTTATTTAACCATGCCAACACTACTTACCTCATATCATTTCCATTATCCTATCTAAGCCATAACCATATACCAATTTTAGCCTTTTCTTGCTACTGGTGAAACCCTATGTTTGACATTGGTATATCATGATCATGTAACATCTCCTACAACATGATCCATTAATAAGTTTGCTAAAATCTCCAAATGCTTCATTTAGTAAGATAACAAAAATATGACCTTGGCATAGAAATCCAAAGAAGGTTTCATTACCACAAAAAAATGGAAAAATGCCAAGAAATCCAAGAGGCCAAAGTAGCCTTTAAAAAGTATATAATGGCTCAAAAAAACAAAAAGAATCCAAGTTGTCAATAAAGCCCACAACAAAGCACTGGTTTCTCTAAATTTCATCAATAACCAATAGTTGAAGTGCAACACACAAAGCCCTTGTTAGCCAGTAAGCATATTACTATGACATTACCATGATGTCAAAATATTTTGGATTCTTCATTAGCTAGCATAACCATTTCTAAATAATCATATATCCAATCCCTCACTTCAAATTCTCACCATTCCATCTTAACCTTACTTCATTATCAAAAGTACTCCTTAGCATGATTTGATAGCTATAGATCAAATGTGGAAAGAGAAGTGATGGTGACAAACCTGCAGTAGTATTTCACATTCTTTGTTAATGTCTTTTGGTTTAATCCTCTAAACATCAATAAAGAGGGACTAATAATACACATCAAAAAAAATTTTAGTTGTAGATAGATGATGACCAACAAGCAGTCCCTACGCCCAACCATACAAATCACTACGATTCAATAAGTGATCTAGTAGAATTCCATGGACTTTATCTCTCTAAGTATACTTTTCCTAGGTAATAAATCGCAAAGACATGCTCATTGTCTTCCTAGTTCCACTTGTGAGATGCAATGGTATGGTTAAGTATAACTGAGGCATATGATGTTTATCATTTTTATGTTTTTCAATTAATTTACCTAAGTGCTAAAAATAAAGTAATTAAATGTTTAATTAATATAATGAATAATTAATTCCTTAACTAATTCTAATAGGAATATCTATTCCCACCTTTTGTACACATCTTGAACACATTGCAACACTACTAGATTACCAAGCATTAAGTGCTACTTGGATTACCAAGAATTAATGTATGCTTGGAATGGTCATATTTATGTGCATTAATTATTTGAATCCAATTAATTAATTAAATTCATAAAGGTAAATTTCATGAATAGTAAATGTATTAAGGTAAACATTAGGCTAAGTCCAAGTGCTGCAAGGTTTATGAAGAAAGCTTGTCTTGATTACCATTCACACCAAGGTGTCCAAGTGCATCAATGCTCAAATAAAGATTTGTACACTTTTCACTCCTACTATAGGTACTTAAAAAATATTCTAACTCTTAAATGAAAAAACTACAAGAGCTCTACTATGCTACTTAACAACAAATTCCATCAATGTGGCTGGCACATGCATATATATAAGCAAATAGAATACTATGTCAATGCCTACATGTTGATGTAGCAAATCATGGGATTGCTTAATAGGATCACATTGATGCCATCAACCCACAATGATTCATCATACCTCCATGACTGAATGAAAATCCATTCTTGAGTGAACAAAGGGAGGAACAAGCTCTTCACAAAATTTTAGGAAATATGGGATTATTTCCTAACTAGCTAACAGACGCACTAACTCAAACTGATGCTACATGTCTAAGTGTACAACTTTATAATTTTAACAAAAATAGACATTCATGAAAGAAACATTAAAAACCATTACAAAAATGAACAACAAAAATTCATTTGACATTCGAAGAAAAATGGAAAATCAAATAATCATAGGTGATGGAGGTTCCTAAGATGTTAAAGGACCTTCTCCTACCTTCAATGCATGTGGTAGTTGATGTTGAGGTTGTGGTTATCCTACTGCAACTATGACTTCTGGTGAAAGAAAAAAGGCATCCAATAATTCTTTCATCTTCTCTTCCATACTCTTGGAATCATACATAGTCCATGTAGTATCATCAATGTGGGCCAGTATGGAAACATCCAAAGGATAGGACATTATAGGAAACCAATCCTTGGCATTATCAAACTAGGTAGTGAATTTTTTGTATTTGAAATTGAATGCCCTTATAGCCTTTCACAGCTTCTAGTAGTCATTCATTCTCTTAGGTAGGTTCTTAGCTATTGATACTTGATCTATGAATTAGGTTTTGAGAACTTTAAGTTTAGCATTGGTCATTTTTAGCTTTTTCTTTGTCTCCTTGTGATGCTTGAACTTGACCTTGTACAACAAGTATGAGTTGGCCACTTGTTTCTCTAATTCTAATCTTGTCCTATTAATAGTCAACATTGCTAAGTTTGAATAATGAAGGTTATCTAGCTCCATGTACTCCATCATCTCCTTTATTTGTAGCTCATTGAGGTGGATTTTTGCCATCTTATAATTATTTAGTCCATCAAAGATGGGCTTCTACACATTGTCTCCTTGTTAAAGTTGTTGTAGGGCCTCATTCATCTTTACCTTTGCATGTTGAATATGTTTTTCATTAATTGCCTTTTTAAGGCCAACCTAGTGTCTGTAATGATTTTTGACCCTTTTAAACTTAGGGCTTCATTTTTCTAGGCAACAATCTCGATTGCTGATTTTTGATGAAGAGCTTAAACCTCCTCCATTAAGAGATTGTGATTTTCTATAGCCAATCATCTTAGTTTTGTGTTCACCTTGGCAAGATACTCTTTCTCTTGTCAAATGAATTTTTCCATTTGATCTGTTTGAATATTGACATTTTGTAGGTGATGGTTCTCATGGGTCAAAACTACATTTTCCTTATGAACCTCGAATAAGTCCTTTTCTATTTTATATGTTGTAGCTTTTGCTATGGATTTTTTGAAGGTTAAAAAGTCCTTTGTGTACTTAGCCTCTTGGAGTTTATGTTGAAGTTGCTAAAAAGCTTCATCTTGTGTTACATTCTAGTTGAGTATGATGGGATCAACAAGGCAAGCTTTAAATTTTGCAACTTCCACAACCAAACATTGATTTTTAGTTGTGGTTGTTTCAAGTTGGGCATTAGAAATGAGGACTTTGCCCCTAGTCTCAAGTAGCTTTGACTAGGTTGTAGTGATGGTATTTGGAAGATCAAAGATATTCAGAAATGATTACTCTATTCCCACTAGTTGGTCTAACAACTTCTCATGTTGGGCTACACTGAATCTCCCACTTCCTACTCCTATGGATACCTACACATATATGAGTGTAGCTACATATAACATAGATGTTGTAGGGGCATTGAGTGCTTTAGCCACTCTATCAACTACCACCTCTACCACTATTTCCTATCCTTGGTATTGCATCACCAAGATAATTGTCCCTTTGTCCTCTACTAAGTGAACTAAAAAAGTATTGAAATTTCTAGAGATTTTTTAGGATTTTTTGTTGTTCTAAGGGGGATACTATTATCTATTGAGTGCTACGATTCAATCTTATAGGCACTTGTATTCATTAGGCAGAAAAAAATAGCGTGAAACCCTCCATCCCGCTAATGGATCTTGGTACTTCATTGAGATGGCTCAATGCTAGTATGTAGATAGAGGATTCTCCACCACTCAATCCTACTTGCTATTTTTGTAGGAGTTACTCACAAACTTCACACATGTGCTTGATGGTAGTGTAGGCCTTTGATGTTGTTTCATAAGTAGGTGGGATGGTGGCTACTCCTCTTCTTGCATTTTGACAAGCACCTTATCTTTCATCATTTCCATCCAAGATGTGGCTAGAGCATGTCAAATCTTGTCATTGGAATAGTAGGTTATTCCTCCTATTTTACGTAATTTTTAGATCAAATGTGGGAGCAAAAGTGCCTTCCTCCCATGATCATTTTCCTTGAAGTGCTTCTCTATCTCAAGATAGATTAGCTATGGGAGATTGATAGGAAATTTTCTACAAAGAATGGCACATGCAGAAGCTGAGAAGACTATCACCTTACTTTTTCTCACCATTAGATTGAGGTGGTATGCCACTATCTTGAGGTATGCTTGCTTTGCGATTGTGAGTGCACCATATTCTTTATGGTAAACACCATAGCACTATTGGACCCACTCCTTTTTCACCTTTGGATCTACTTACATTGAGATTTCTACCAAGGTTTCCCTAGATTTTAGCAACTTGAGGGTCTAAGAGATGCCCTCCATTAAGTAGGACATACTCATGTCCTTGATCTTCACTATGGCATCACCCTACTTGTTACTCTAGAAGAGATATGTTTCTCCCATGTACCATTCTCCACTAGAAGAAATGATGGGTCACATATGAGAATTATGTAACTAAGTTTTCATTGCTTCTAGGGTGAAGTCCAAGAAGGTATCAAATTTTAGTTCTCAAATAAGCTAATGTTGAATCTCCCTAGCCATGATTTGCCTTAGGAAGGCATTTTTCAAAGTGACCTCAAGGTTTGGCCTTAGTCCTACTGAAATTTCTCTATTATAGTAATGGGAATTTGTTCGATAGATTCCACTTCAACCTTCTCCCAAAGAGGTCCCATTGCATAATTTTTGGCTACCAACTCCTAGAGCTATTCTTGCTATGATCCCCTATTAGTTTTGGGCCCCTTGTCCCTTAATTGTGATAGTCCTCCTAACTACAAATGCTTAGGTCTTGGTGTCATTTGTAATCACAACATGACCAAGGATTAGTGTTTTATGTGTAACTTTATAACATTTGGTTACCTTGTCTCTTTGGATTAGTCATACCTAGCAAAGTTGTGATCATGGTAGATTTAATTATTTTAATATTATTTCATTTAGATGGCTACCAGAGTACATTGGAATGGTTTAACTCTCATGAATTAGTGATCTTGATATTATTTTATTAGTTTAACCTTGTGGGAGTTAAACCTAAGGTTTGTGGCCCTCATGATGTAGAGCTCATTTTTGGTAGTTGCAAGAATGAATAATGAGGTTAATCGGACAAGCATTGTGAAAGTTATGAGTTCTAGAAGATTTTGAGCTTTCAAAACTACAAAAGCGTCTCTCATATTTTGAAGCAAATGGAAAAAATTTACTAATTATTGCACCATTTATAGATTTTTTAAGCTATGTCAACAAGATTGCATCAATGCAGTTGGCTATGTTAATGGAATCATGTCGACATAGCCGATTGCATCGACAAGATCCCATTCATGTGGTAGAAAGATAGAATTTTTTATCATTAGAAATAATGGGAAAAAAGCGTTTATACAGAAAATTGAAGTTCATAGGAAGCCAAAAGGACCAAGAACATGATGAAATGTGCAAAGAGGGTTAGATAATTCACAAAAAGGAGATTTTTCTTAAACAATTTTAATTAAGAAGTGGAAAATTGGATGCAATCAACATGGGATGTGAAAGATTTGAATGGAAAAATGTCTAACGGATGAGGAACTTAACCAACCCAACCAAGAAGTATGCAAGTGGATCCTCCCCATAGCAAGCTCATGCCCTTAAACCAAGGAGTTCATGGGCTTTTTGGATGATTAATGGTTATGGTTAGTTAAGGACCAAATCACCAAAGAAATTATTAGAGAATTTTGACCATATGAAATAAAGACATTAAAATAAACATGAAAAATAAAAGTGAGGTGAGTTATGAAAAGCATAGATGGATGAAATAGAGAGTGTAATGGAGACCTGTATCATGCTCACATGTAGTCCCTTGTGGATTTTGTGGTTAAAATGACTTGATAAAGTCCATCCTTAGTCTAAACTAAAATCATTTAAATTTAGTGACTTTGCATTGATGCTCTTAGACTAGTCCACCTACCAAAGTGCAAGAATATCTCCACAAATTAATCATCATTCCAAAAAAGAAGAAAAAAGAAGTAGGAAGTGAGAATGGCCTTAGTTAGAGGGGTTCTTTAGGCATAAATAACATGTCTTTCTAGTCCTATAACTAGTGCTTGTAGCCCATTATTGTGTTTAAGGTGTGTGCTTTGAATTCCCATTTTCATTTTTTTTATTTTCTATTTTTTTTATGGAAACACACCATCCAAAGACTTTAGCTTCTTGTTATTGGTCAACAGTGGAATGATGAAGGACCTATGAAGATACTGATGTATCCAAGAGATTATGCAAGTACAAAAAGTGTCAAATCCCATTGAAGTCACACCCTTGTATTTCCATTTAATCTATTTCACATTTGAAAACTACAAAGATCACAAGTTCATTATAAGTTTCATTAAAGAAAGGACCTCATATTTCAAAAACAAAGGAACACCATAGAGTTTTGTGGATTGATGGATGACATGAACTCACTACTTGTTATCATAAAGATAAACCATGTCTTAGTTATCAATCATCAAAATTGAAAGATAGAATCCAGACATTAGCAATCAAATAACATTATAGTACAAACCACCATTAATTAATAGGTATTGTTACACTTAGTCTTGATGGAAACAAAGAAAAAGAAGATAAACATAAGAAAAATGCAAATAAAATAAAGTAAAATATAGAAGAAATTATAAAATATTTAGGATAAAATAGAACATACTAAAAATGGTGTAAAAAATTGAAAAACTAAGAAGCTACCTTGGTTATTTTTAGCATGGATGATAATCACCTCTATGATTGACTTGAAAGAAGGAGATATGAAATATTAAGAATTCTTGTCCATCCATTGAGGTATTTTGGTTAATGGCTCTTTTAGGTTCATGGAAAGGTTTGAGTTGTTGCATTTTGACTAGTTGTTTCTTATTTGGGCTTTCAAGTCTATAAATTAGCATGGCCCTAGATGGAAAGGTTTCTTACATAATGTAAGGTCCCTCCCATAATTTTTGAAACTTAGTTATTGTGGCACATGTGTGGGATTCCAATAGAGGACCTTATCTCCTAGTTTAAATCTTAATTTTCTAATTCTAAGTTCATTTCATTGCTTATTAAATGCCTTGTGCACTTTGTTGGATCATAAGGGCAATAATTAGTTCTCATCTAGCAAGTTGAGACTCATTAATCATTCTTTTTGTGCTATGATAAGGTCAAGGATTGAGATCACAAGCTTTTGAAAGTCTATAGAGTTCTACTTGAATAGGAAGAGTTGGTATTTTTTTGAACATGAGCTCATAGGGAGAGTAGCCAATAAGAATTTTCCAAGTGGAGTGGTAGGCCTAAAGGGTATCATTGAGTTTTGTGATCAAATCCCTCCTACCTTTACTAATGGTTTTTATTAGTATCTTTGTTATTTTACTATTAGTAACCTCTTTTAGATCATTGGCTTGAGGTTGGTAGGATGTTGTTAGTTTATGTTCAACCCCTAAGAATTGCATGAGCTTCTCAAAGGTAATACCTATAAAATGAGTTCCATTGTTAGAAAGAAGGGCACGTGGCATCCCAAACATATTTACAACTTGCTATTGTATAACAACCATAGAAGATGTGCAATTAGTGATGGCCACTACTTCTACCTATTTTGTATAGTAGTCAATAGCTAATATGATGTGTGCCTTTTCCTTGGACATGGAAGTAATGAAAACCATGAAATCAATGGCCCAAATTTCAAAGGGCTCCAATGGTTAGATCCACTATTTAGGTCTCTCCATATGAGCAATTATTTCACCATCACATTGGCAACATTCATAGGAGTAAATGAAGTGGTAAGCATCCTTGAAAATTGTTTGTTAATAATACTCTTCCATGATGATCTTAATGGCCATGTGTCTCCTAGCATAGTGACCCCCACAAGGGTCCTCATGAGTGTCTTGAAGAATAAGTAGTTGATCATAATCAAGAACCTAGCAACAAACCAGGCCATCGATGCACATCTTCTAAAGCTATTCGTTGATTTCCATGAAGTGTTTTGCTTAGTGAAGAAACTATTATTTTCTCTTGTTGTCCCATTCTATGGCATCTCTTGAGTGAGAAGGTAGGTGACAATGCCATGGTAGTAGTTGATTTTAATGGGAACTTATTTACTTATAGCCCCAACAAAGAGTAGTTCATTAGGAAACTAATTTGAAAGTGGGATCTCCCCCTCTTTATTGTCCCATATCAAGTGACAAAATTGGTCAACAACCATGTTCTTACTCTCCTTTCAATCAACCATTGTTAGATTGAATTCCTATAAGATTACCAGCTATCGTATGACACAGGGGCTTACCATTGGCTTATTCATCAGGAACAGGATTACATTGTGGTCTATGTGCATAAATACCTTGTACCAAAGCACATAGTTCCTAAATATTTTCAAGGCATATACCATTGCCATTAGCTCTTTCTCTGTGATGGTGTAGTTCAACTATGCATCCACAATGCTCCTACCCATACAGTAGATGCAATAAGGACATTTTTGATTATCCAACTACATGATCATGGATTTGAAGGCATAATTTGATCCATCCATCATAACATGAAAGTGTCTAGACCAATAAGGTGCTCATAGGATTGGAGTTTTTATGAGATTCTACTTAAGGTGCTGGAATGCATGCTTGCATTTCTTGGTCCAAATAAGCGGAGCATCCTTTTTTGTCAACTTCACCAATGGTTAGAAAATTTTATAAAAATTTGTGATGAATCATCGATAGTAGCTAGTGTGGCCAAGGAATTACCTCACATATTTGATAGTTTTTAGCTATCAGGTAATTCCTTTTATGACCCTTATTTTTTAAGGATTCACCTCAATCCCTTTTTTGTGATATTCTATGCTCCAACACAATGCCCTTTTGGACCATCAAGTGGCTTTTCTACCAATTGAGCCTAAGGTTAGTCTCCACACACCTTTTTAGCACTTGATCAAGATGGCTTAGGGCTTACTCAAACATAGCCCCATAGGTGGATAAGTCATCTATGAATACTTTCACCTTACTACAAATCTACTATTGAAAAATGCTCATGACAAGGCATTGAAATGTTATTGGGGTGTTGCATAGGCCAAACAACATCTTTCTGTATGCAAAAATCCCTCAATGACTTGTGAATGTGGTTTTGGCCTTATCCTTTAGTGCTATGTAGATTTGGTTATAGCCACTATAACCATCCAGAAAGTTGTAGTAGCAATGCCTAAAAATGATGTCCAATACCTGGTCTACAAATGGCAAAGTAAAATGATCCTTGGATGTTGCCATATTTAATAGCCTGAAAACAATGTAGACCCTTCATTTTCGACCTTTCTTTGGCACTATCACAAGTGGAATAATCCACTTGATATCTATAATAGGATAAATGAACACTACCTTGAGGAGTTATTCAATCTCCTCTTTGATGATATGCTTTAACTTGGGATTCAATTGTTGATGCAACTACCTCTTAGGTTTCATGGAGGGATCCAGGTAGAAGCAATGCTAGCATATCTAAGAATCAATTCTAGTGAGTTCAAAATATGACCAAGAAAATGTTGTTCCTCATTTGTTGATTGCCTCCAATAGCTTCTTTTTCTATATAGGAGCAAGTTTGGCATTGATAATGACTAGTGATGAGTCATCATTTAGGCTGACCATGATATTGCATACAGGATATTGCATGTCAGTCGCAATATCGCATACTCGATATCACAGCCTATCTCCTCATCTATAAATAAGAGGTAGACAGGTGAGTTTAGGAATCTAGTTTCTAGTCCCTTAGCTAAACTCTTGCAGTTTTCCCTTCTTAGAGTTAGAATTATTTCCTAGTGTATGCCTATAGTGTGGTGATTGTAATTGTATAGCATCCTTTATTCAAGTGTGATGTACTTGGACATGCACATGACCGACAATAAAGATCAAGATTACTTCATCATTGCAGCATTCACTTAGTTTAATTATTTAATTAATTATTAGTTATTGCTTTCATAGTTAATCTCTCTCACCCTTAAAATCATGTGAAAATGTGGAATGAGTATGACTTGATTACGAGCATTTAAGTGTGACTACTTGGTAACCTAGTAGCATACCTAGGATCTACACTTGGTAATCCTAGTGGTAGTCATGCACAAAGTCCAATATGTGTACGGATAATCAAGGAATGGATGCTCATCACACTTAGGCTAGATTAGATTCTCTCACCCTTCTCTCCTAGCTTAGTTAATATTACTTTCCATTGCCTTTAGGAGTAGCATTAGATTAGAAACCCATCATACACCTCACTTTGGACTAAACCATACGTGACAAAGCTAAAACTAGTCCAGGTGGGAAGATAGTGAATTTTGACTTAAGGCTAACTATCTAGATGCCAAAACTAGTCCATCTGTAGAGTTCGATCGGATTGCACATGTAACGCTTGTATTCATATGGTTGAGTGTAGGGGTACCTCGCCACTCATCATTGGCACCATTGTCGGGGACGGTGCTAGTTATCTAGATTAGTTATATCATACAAGGTCACTGTAAAGGAATTAATGATACGTCTTTTAGAAAGAAATATAATTATTAAAATTCATACGTAATTCACACACAACTTCACAACCATGCCTCTCCTACAAGACTATAACAATGCTACACTTAGTAAGAAAGTTCATTGGAGAACCAATGAACTATATGACGATGAAGATTGGAGTACACAACCTGAAGTGGGGGTCTTTTATAAAGATGAATGAAAGAAACATCATTACAATGCATGAAAGCATAACTTACCTGATGACAATGAACCCCTACTGGCCACTACAAGCTTAACACAAATACAAGAGGCTATTCGAATCTCACGTAGGCATCGTAAAGAGAGCCATCTACCCAAGCTCTATTTAAACAAATTTCCTAAATTTTTAGGAGCCTATGACTTATATCCACATCAACATTTACAAGCCTCCTATGATGCCTACACATGGAACAACATTGATAATGGTTGGAAAAAACTTAAGCTCTTTACTATGACACTCGTTGACCAAGTAAAATTATGGTATAGATCATTAAAACCAAATTCAATATGACACTGGTCAACAATGGTAGAAGTATTTAATGAAAAATATCAAACCTACACAAGAGTGTTAGCCTTGAGGAAACAAATCCAAGGATGAAAACAAGCGTAACATGAACCCTTGGACATGGCCTTAGAAAGATATTATGCACTATTAAATAACTGTCTAGGCCATGGGTTTTCTGAGGAAAGGCTAATGTACCATATCATTGATGGGCTTCATGATGCAACAAGAGAGACCTTAGGAATGTATGCCCAGGGTCAACTATACAAACTATGAACCCATCAAGTCCAAGAGCTTATTAAGAGGATATCAAAAGAAGAAGGAGAAATGGCTAGATGGGAGAGTGTTGAAAAACATCAACAAGACCAAAATCTCAACTTAACAAAGGTCCATGATCATAAAAAGGATAAATCAACCAATCTCAAGGTGGAAACATCATCTTTGCCAACACAACAATCATTAGAAGAAGTCGAGGAAAAGATTAATAAGATGTTGGAATGGATGTATCAGAGGTGTGGATAATTTATCAACATTATTGGAGATAGAGTTTTGACAACCCAAGAAGTAGGATAAAATAGTAGACGATCAGAAAGAAGGGATAAGGAAAATAAGAGCTCAACTTCCAATCATACGTATGAATGCAACATATGCCTATACAATTACCCCAAGGGTCAATTCCCAATATTGTTACATTTACATGAGCATTGGGGAAACACATTACATCCAGAGTTTGTACAAAGATACGGTGTTTGATCACAGTGGAAACAATCCCAGTCATGGAGGAGACCACCCTTAGACTAGAGACACCCTTAATATCATCCAAATACAAATGCCTATCACATTTAACATCCTATTTCTCCAGCTGGGCCAACATACTCTATCTCACTGCATTATCATTCTCCTCAATACTATCAGCCCATGCCTTCAGCAAAACCACCACCTTATGCACCCTATACTCATCCTAACTTTCAACATTCTCATCCTTTCCCTCCTTCCACAGTGCCACCAAATGTTTCTAAGGTACTTGCACCATAGCAACAACCCACAAACATCACTTGTGTTACTACTTCCAACAGTAGTGAGAAACCTCAGCAACATCAAAAGTGCCCCTTCTTTAAACATGGCCATAAGAAGGTACAACACAATTCCAAGGCCATTGCATCCTACAACTTAGCACAAGCCCAACATTATGGTGCACCCTTATCTTCAAACCCAACGCCTCATGTAACTTCAGTAGGGCCACCAACTCACACTCCAATAACAATACAGCCCAATGAACACAAAAATGGAGAGTGACAACCTAATCCTTGCATACCATCTAATGGTCTCAAACATCATAGTGGGTCAACTTGTTATCTAGGAACTACATCGTATAAATTGCCCCATTATGCTCATTATAATCAAGTGTGTGAACCCCGATGGGGTAAGTATGGCCAAGCCCTAATACTTCCAACATGCAAGGATTCTCATCTTTCATTTATTAATCCTTTCCATCCTCAACCAATTCGTTATGGAGGATATCCTCCATTCTAGTAACAAGTAGGATTAATAACCACATTTTATTTTTTTTAATTTTACAACTTTTTGTTTTCCAGTTTTTCATTTTTCAATTTCTTGTTTTATCTTTTTGTCTTTTTGTCTTTTTATAAGTAATCTCATATATGAATAAAACACTTATGTGGATCTTTTTTGAGGTGCGTTCTATGTTATTAAGTCATGAGTGATCAATTATTTGGAACAGAGAGCCCATTACACCCACTCATCCACTCTACAAATAAGAGGTTTTGTTTGAGGGTATAGTGATGTTCTTAACATTTTTAGAACTTAAAATTAATTTTGTGTTCATTGTACCAAGAATGAAGAAGGATGGACCAAGAGGGAGTGATTAGGGTGTGACATCAAGGGGATTTGCAGATTCTCTTTGATGACATCTTTAGATGTTATCATGCAACGTGGTAGTACTAAGATCCTTGTCGATCTAATGAAAAATGGAAGTAAGAGTAATCAAAAGGGCACTCGAAAATCCAATGCTATTCTACGGGGTCCCACTGGAAAGACATGCACCCATGCCTAAAGGTTGGTAGCTTCTCTGGATTCAGTATTCAAAAAAAAAGAGAAGCAAAAAAGAAAAGAAAAGAAAAGTTCCACAAAACAAAAATCACTCCTCCCTTGAACAAAATGCCAAGTGATTGTACGCCTTGTTGTTATGGTACTCCTGTAGTTGCTCATCATGGGATGAAATAATGTGATGTCACTGATCAGAGGAATGGACTTGGTCCTAATCTTGGAATGATGAGTTAATGAAACCTTAATCATGCTTTACACGTAGGATTCATTGTGCCCTAGGTCAGTTACCTCATGTCCCAATCTCTACAATCCCTTCTATACTTCTTCTCATCTTACTGTTCACGTAATTGTAGCTTGTGTCCTGTGTAGCATAGAATTCTTACCTCATTCTGGTGATATTTACATGTGTGTGTTTTGTGGAGTTAGTGTAGATTACATTTAACCCTTCTAGTGCCCATAGACACTTTAAGTGTGGTTACACAAGGGCATTATAGGTTGGAACCTACTTTGGGGAGGATCCATTTGTGTAATTTTTTGTAATCTTCACTTGTGACATAGTTCACACACATCATTTCTTATCCTCAGCATAATTCTCAAATATTTTTCTTTCCCTACTATTATCCCTCTGAATAATAATGTTCCTGTGTACCATTACATAACCTTTTTCTTACCACCTAAGGTTCTATTAATAAAATCCACACCATCATCATTAATTGTGCCTTTCAAATTAATGGAATTACCCTAGAACTCCTTGACAATAACCCAATGTCCTCAATTTACAACGTTGATTTCAAGAAAATCCTTTAAAAATTTAGTATTTTTTTGTGCCTCATGTCACTAAGGCCGTGATATCGCGTACGCGGTATCGTGGCCGACGTGATATCGCGTACGCGACATCGTGGCTGATGTGATATCGCGTACACGATGTATTGTACGTGATATCACGTCCCCACAACCTATAAATAGGTGACACCCCCACAACACTTAGCATCATTTTTTCCATTCACTTGGGGGAGTTTTTGATTTTTTTTCTACGACTTGCGATTGAGCGACCCTTGCTTTTCTAACTATATCTCACTCGCTAGTACTCCAATTTTAATTCCATCTAAACCTACTTGAACCTAGAGTATTTAGCTTAGTCATGGGGGAGGGACATCTACCAAAAAGTGCCTAACTTTTTTTGGAATTTATCATCACCCAAAGGACATCATTTAGGATAATTAACTATAACACTTAGAATAATTGTGCCTAAAAATCATTTAATCCCTAGGTATATTGGGAAACTAAAAATTGGAAACCACCAAAGTCACATGACTCATCATTACAATCTTTTGGGAAATATCACATGAAGATAAAATGGTATCATTAATTAAGGCAAGTAGTAAGGTATAATCTAACTTTAAAAACAACCTTACTAACGCTTAGCCTCATGTGATTGCAGATGGCCCCGAAACATGGACAATAGGAAGGTCCTTCTCAAGGTGGAAGAAAATGACCTCAGAGAGGTGGAAGACAAGACCCTGTCAGACAACATGCAGAATAGGAGGAATAATCATTCAGCATTCATCAAGAAGATCCTCCTATCGTACAGTCCGAGCAGGCAGAAGGCGGAGCTGCTGTAGCGCCTGAATAGGGACAACAGCTCACATTGCCCTAAGATTATATTTAGGCCATCCATGAGAAGTCCACATTCACTACTGTGATTGTGGAATTGAGCTTTGAATCATTTGTAGAGTTCACTCCCGAGGCTGTTAGGGATCACCTCAAAGGGTCTCCCTTATGGCCTATCCTCTCTAAAATTGGTGCCTGATACCTAGGAGAGATGTACCAATTTTGGCACAATAGGGATCAAGGAACAACTGTCAATATTTGTGTTGTGATAGTTGACTTCTCCAAGAAGGCCATTTCAAAGGTGTTAAACCTTTCGAATACAAGGCCCAAAGTTTCTTAGTTATCCACCTATTCAGACCTAGATGTGTGAAAGGATTAGTTGGAAAGGGCTTATGGTAGTGATAAAACATTTGGTGAGTTAATGACAGAAGAGAGGATTTACTTTAAAATTAGAACATGTCACCTCTTTCCCACAAAGGGCCTGAAAAGAATATCAACGTATGCGGCTAGAGGATGTGCAGTGTTGATGGGAAAGGTTAATGCTAACCTTCCCCATATATATTTAACAAAGATCCTAAGGTGATTCGAGGAACAAAAGACAGGGAAAATGGCACTACCTTTCCCTTATCATATCAGAAAGCTTTGTTGATGTGCTAGTATTCGAGGGTACACCAATGATGTCCTCCGCAAAGCCCAAACTACTTCATATGCTAAATTGCTAAAGACACCAGTTAAGAAAAAGCACTAGCAAAGAACTGGGACTAGAACAAGAAGAAGAACAAATGGCTAGACCAACTACAACTTAACTTCTAGGACCCAGCCAACCTCCAAGTACGGGTCCTAGCCAATAACATGAAGCAGGGCCCTGCACAAGCTAGGATCAATAGCCGTCGCAAGACTACAGACCGTCGATGAACCATCTCTAGGCCATCACTGAGATAGTTAGTTGGGGAAGCCGTGATGATGCAAACCTCTTCTTTGTCATTGATGATGCCATTCATCCTACTGTTTCATTGGATCACACAAGGGGGAAAGTATCTATTCACATAGGAGGAGGGAAAAGTAGATGGGCACAATAGATCTCAGTAACAATTAGAAACTGGTGAAGGGGCCACCGTGGTGGTCATGCAACACCAGAATGTTGCGGGAGCTACAGAAGTGATCACAAAGAACATCAAAGAATTCTTCAATGTACCTATTTTGTAACTAGCAGATTTTACAGGAGCACGAGATGCTCAAACTTTGGTCGGAACCTCAGTGACTCCTATGGAACATGAGGATGTGCTTGATCGATTGCTTCAAACAGGGCAAGTAATGACATCCCTGTTTAACATCCCTCAGGATGTTACAACAATTTAATCAAACCTCATTACCACAAACGGGAACCTGGTCCTAATAGAAGCAAGGGTCGAGCATGCTAAAGCTGAAGTGTAGAAACTACAAGAGTAGCTCATGGTCCTACAAGCAGCACAGCGTGATCCTCTACAATTTGTTCCTACAGACTAGCTAGATAATTTTAGAACTAAGCAGCTAACCAAGCTAATAGTAGAGAATAAAAGGATGGATGATGAAAAAGAGAATGTTGTTTGGGATGCCTCCTCAGCACAGGTGCAAACTCATGCACATCTTAAGGCACTCAAGGCCTTAAAAGAAGAAAAAAATCAGCTTGTTGTAGACACTTCCATCAATTACGAGAATAATTCATCTAGATTAACTGAGACATAAGTCATTCAGCCAGAGAAAATTGAACCCTCTCAATGGAGGAGGTATGCGCCATTCGTCAACAGTTAGCTATTGAGATAAGCGCATGGTAGAATGAGGCTAAATGACATGAGAAGCTAAAGGAGCACTTCTGTGATTAGGTGTGGATGTATAAATAGATCCTTGAAAAGGAGATCCATATGGCCAAGGCCCAAATCAACACTATCAGTGCTCAACACACTAACTGGCAGGCCATATTTGACACATATGCCTTTGCCCACCAAGCAGAAGTTAAAATCTGGGACCTATAGATTTAGGATCTAACAGAGTACATGGAGTTGGAAAATTTGAGGTACACCAACCTTGCCATGTTAACATCAGGACATGCAAGGATAGAGCTCAAGTAGTAGGTAGCAACCACCCACATCAAATACAAAGCATAATTTGCAGAGCGTAAGAAGCTATTGGAAAAACTAGAAGTTGCAAATTTTGAACTTGAGGTGGTAAAAGCCAACTACCAAGGATAGAAAGGTATCGCAATAGACTTGGCTTGATGGCTAGTAGATTTTCAAGAATACAAGGATAAAGCCAGAGCCTATGAAGAGGAATGACAGGTGTTTGTAGCTTGGTATGTCAAGGCCAACCAAATGTTTCCGCAACTACCCTATCCGTGGGAAGTGTTGACTTCTTCAAACATTGGAACATTAGCATGGATGGCACAAGACCCTTGGACTAAAGAGGAGAAGCTCCAGGCCATAATTCAATGCCATCAAGCCTCAAAACCTAGAGCACAAGATAAAGGGAA
Organism: Gnetum montanum; assembly: GCA_015680685.1. Classification (NCBI taxonomy): domain Eukaryota; kingdom Viridiplantae; phylum Streptophyta; class Gnetopsida; order Gnetales; family Gnetaceae; genus Gnetum; species Gnetum montanum. Next base: position 185,264 of record MNCI01008733.1, read on the forward strand.
GGCACCAATGGAGGAACCACCACCACCTGGAACTACATGAGTTTCAAAATTTTTGTAGATGTAGAACATTCTGTGTGTTGTATCCTTGTTTTTCTTTCATTCCACACTGCAAAATAATCCCATTTTCCCATCTAATAATCCCATACCTATCCACTATGTAATCACTATAACTCAAGGATGAGTTTTCATTTAGTCATGGGGGTATGATGAGTCGTCATTTAGGGTGACTGTGATATCGCGTATGTGATATCGCATGCCAGTCGCAATATCGCATACGCGATATCGAGGCCTGTCTCCTCATCTATAAATAAGAGGTAGATAGGTGAGTTTAGGAATCTATTTTCTAGTCCCTTAGTTGAACTCTTACAGTTTTTCCTTCTTAGAGTTAGAATTATTTCCCAGTGTATGCCCGCACTATGGTGATTGTAATTGTATGACATCCTTTATTCGAGTGTGATGTACTTGGACACACACATGACTGGAAATAAAGATCGAGATTACTTCATCATTTTAGCATTCATTCAATTTAATTATTTAATTAATTGTTATTTACTGCTTTCCTAATTAATCTCTCTCACCCTTAAACTCATGTTAAAATATGGAATGAGTACGACTTGATTACAAGCATTTAAGTGTGACTACTTGGTAACCCAGTAGTGTACCTAGGATCTATGCTTGGTAATCCCATTGGTAGTTGTGCATGAAGTCCAAGATGTGTATGGATAATCAAGGAATGGATGCTCATTACACTTAGGCTAGATTAGATTCTCTCACCCTTCTCTCCTAGCTTAGTTAATATTACTTTCCATTGCCTTCAGGAGTAGCATTAGATTAGAAACCTATCATACACCTCACTCTGGACTAAACCATACATGACAAAGTTAATACTAGTCCATGTGGGAAGACAACGAATTGTGACCTAAGGCTAAATATCTAGATGCCACAACTAGTATGTCTATGGAGTTCGACCAGATTGTGAGTGTAATGCTTGTATTCGTAAGGTTGAGTGTAGGGGTACCTCACCACTCATCAACTAGCTTCCCAATGTTTATAAAAGCATATTCCATTCTAGCTAGTAGATTTTTGACCTCAAGGGGATCTTTTTTAAAGCTCTTAGGAATTTTCAACTCTCCCCAATTAGTTTCATCAAGTTCATCAAAGAGTTAGCAATGGATTTTCTCCATCTCATCCATGCCTTTAATGTAGGCACTCATAAGGGTCTTAGTTTGTTCCATGCATATTTTTTGACTACTATCTACTTTAGCCATCAACCATTGGGTGCCCTCATATTTTTTAATTGCTACATATAGGCACCTTTGGATTTCTATGACATTTGCACATTACTTGCATGGTATGAGTTTCATACTTGTAACTATCCATAAATTCTACATGTAGTGGCATTTTGTGTTATTGTACATGATGCATAGAACATGCTTCTTCTCTATCTTCTCAAATTTTTTCTCCTTGAAGATCTCCAAGAAGAGGAATCTAATTCCTAGCTATGCATCTATTATAGTCAACCAAGCCCTTTTCATGATGATAGGAACATGCCCCCTGTAGTTATCCACTCTGATTACTAGGAAGTTAGCAAGATATGACCATCCATAGATGCTGATCACAATGTCCTCCATCAATCCCAAGGTAACTATGATAGATTGATCTACTAACTCAAGATGAATATTACTCTTCTTGAGTGAAGGTAAGTTTTAAGCTTTGTACATTTTCTATGAGATTATGTTAACACCAGAACTTAAGTCTAGAAGATCCTTGCAAAGTTCATTTTTGGTAATTTGCAAGTAAGTAAGGGGGCTTCCATGGTTAGATCTTTTACTAGGAAGATGGCTACTAACCTTTATCCAATCTATGACCACATGGATCAACATTACAATATGCACTTTGAAAGGTGTTTGATTCAAAGGGATCTTGAAATATGTTGTAAAGGAAAAAGGAGAAATAGGGTCAGCAGCCATAGGTGCATGTAAGGGCTTAACATGACTGTTGGTTTGGAGAAAGGGTCCTTTCATAAACTTATTGTCTAAACCACTTAACTAAGGAGACAACTATAGGTTAATGACCCTTGTAGCATTTCTTTGCTATGGATGGGCTAGAATTTCACCTTGCATGGATGGAGTGGGTGGCAACTAAGTTAAGGGTGAAGATACATGTGTAGAAGGATGAGGAGGATAACATCGAAATCGAAACTCCCCTCTTTGAGATTGTGCTCTATAATACTCATGAGGGTAATAGTGGTGCTAGAAAGAGGCATGATTGAAAGAGTCATGTGGAGAAATGGGCTATTGAATATAGTACTCGTATGGATCTATCTACTGGTAAGGATACTACTACCTTGGTGGTGGCATCTCCCATAATTATGGGTGTTGCTACTTCTAGTACTACTCATAAGGTTAAGGTGGCACTCTACTCAAATAGTAGGCTTTTTGGTCGAACTTCTTGTATGTACCTTGAAGATAAGGTAACCTCTTGGGTACTTCTTGTATTGTTGAGCAAGGATTAAAAGCATACATCCTAAATTCCTACAAGTGTGACACAACTAGGTAACATCCCTTAGGATGTTCATATTGGCAGATGTCACATCACTTGTCATCTAATTTAGAATCTATAACCTCGTCTATTGCAACAACTTTGCCCTTACCCTTTTAATTGGCATGTTCAGCTTCTTTCCTCCCCCTTCAGTCATGACCATTAATTTTCTCTTTGGACTCTTTAGTAATTCTAAGAGTAGTTGGGAATGTTTCATCTAAAGAGTCCTATATTTTTTCAATCTTAGCCAAGATTTCAAAAATAGATTTTTAAATTGGTGAGGTTTTTCATTGCACCACTTCATCAAGTGGTGTTACTTCCTCATTGTCATAGAATTGGACCTTCCTTTTGTAAATGGAAGGGTCCCAGTTGTACTCCTCTACACTTTATTTTTTCTTAGTTCATCCTCTTTTTAGGTCACTTACCTAATTAGCCTCTAGATTTGATGAACTCTTATCTCTAAAAGCTTCCCTTGGGCATAGATGCTAAGAGTTCTTCTTGTTTCTATTCAAAGTCCATCTATGATATAGCATAATTGCTCCCTTTGAGAATAGTCATGGCCTAGGCATCGGTGTAATAGAGAGTAATACCTACCCATGATCACATCCAAGGATTCATCTATGCCCTATTTCTAGCCTTGGATCTACCTTCTTAGGTTAGACACTAAAGAGTTGTCTGATATTTATAATTGAAGATCTCAAGCATCATACTCCATCATCTAATTTATTCTCACTCCAAGGACTAGTACCAACTTTTAGCTTCCTTGATGATTATCCTAAAGAATAGCTTTAACTTTTTCCATTCTTTCTCAATGTTCTAGACGACTTAGGCATCATGAACAACTTGGAGATGATTCTATGGATTAGAATTGTATCCCCCTTTAAATTTAGGGACATTATTCATGTCCAACTATTTGATTTGATTATTTTTCGCATGCCTTGTTGGAATCATCACTGCCTTCACAATGTTCAACATATTTCTAGTTCCCAGTAAAGGCTCATCATAGTCATGACCCCTGTGATCGCCATGATGCCTATGATGCCCTCTATTATCCATTTTGTCTCTATGATGGACCCCTCTTGATTACCCATGCCCCTAGTCTTTACTATTATAGAGGGATCTACAATCATACTTATCTCATCTGTCACCTCCATCATGGTCTCTTGCCTTGTAGCTTCAATCAAAGAAGGATGATGTTGAGGATGTTGAAGGTGAAGAGGATGAAGGGGTAGCATCAAAATGATTCCTACCAGTCCATCTTCTTTGTTCCTAGCCATGATCACCATGTTTATCTTTATCTTGATGCTTGTCATTATTCCTACCTTGACTCCCTCCTTTGAAGCCCCCATGATCATGGAACTCATTCTTCCCTAAACTATGATTGTTTATTATTAAATATAAATTCTAGTTATGGCCCCCATCATTGAAGAAAATGGGAGAAGATTAAGTGAATTAAGAACCCCTAGAGAAGGAATCCTCTTCTTCTTTTTGGCTAAGTAAGAACAAAGGATTCATGAACTGTTTCCCTTTTGATGCCTCATAGCTAGCTCCCTAATGTCAATATTTCTTTCTTTGTGTCTTAGTGGGATGATAATCCTAGTAGTCATGATCTTGCATGATGTACTTAGCATTAAGCCCTATGATGCCCAATTTCATGAGATTGTGAGGTAGCATTGTAGGAAGTGATTGATCAAGTGGTGACACGATGTTGTCCTCCATGTCCTTCCACAACATCTTTGTATCCTTATGCAGGATGAATGTGAAGTCCAAAATATGCTCATTTGGATGTGTATAGATGACTTTGCATTATTAGGACATGGTTGATTTCAGGCCTTCTTACCTTTGTTGATTAAAGTTGTGCTCAAATGGTGGCAGAGAATATTCCCTATGAAAAGAAGTCATGTTAGTTCTAAAGAAAAATAGTGTGTTTGGTTTATTATTATTTATCTCAATGATTTAATCTTAGGTTCATTACAATGTCATTATATAATTTCACTAATTTCCTAGGTAGCACATGTAGCTAACTAAAGTCCTCAGCAATGATGCCAATGATGAGAATCGAGTAGTCCCTATGCCCAACCGTATGAATCACTAGCATTCACTAAGTGATCTAGTTGAATTCCATAGACTTTAGCTCTCTAAGTACACTTTTCCTAGGTAGTGAATCTCAAAGACATGATCATTGTCTTCCCAGTTCCACTTGTGAGGTGCAATGGTGTGGTTAAGTGTAATTGATGCATATGATTTTTATCATTTTTATGTTTTTCATTGAATTCATATAAGTGCTAAAAATAAAGTAATTATATGTTTAATTAATATAATAAATAATTAATTCCTTAACTAATCCTAACACAAGTGTCCACTCCCACCTTTCGTACACATCTTGAAGATGTTGCAACGCTACTAGATTACCAAGCATTAAGCACTACTGGGATTACCAAGTGTTAACGTATACTTGAGATGGTCATATTTATGTGCATTAATTATCCAAATTTAATTAATTAATTAAATGTGTAAAGGTAAATTTCACGAATAGTAAATGCATTAAGATAAATATAAGACTAAGTTGAAGCGTTACAAGGTTTATGAAGAAAGCTCATCTTTATTTCTATTCATGCCTTGATGTCCAGGTACATTGATGCTTGAACAAAGATCTGTACAATTTTCACTCCTACTATGGGCACTTAGAAAATATTCTAACTCTCAAATGAATAAATTGTAAGAGCTATGCAATGATACTTAACAATGAATTCCATAAATATAGCTACATCACACATTTATATAGGCAAAATAAGACATTGTATCAAGGCATACACGTCAATGCAGGAAACCATGCATTGATTGGATTACATCAATGAGATCCAATTGATGTGGTAAACCCATAGCAACTCATCAATAAGGAACCCTTATGGTCAAAGGTAAAAGCTTATGCCTCTTCTTTGTAATTGTCATATAATTCTAGTTGGATTTGAGAGAAAAAAAATGCCTCAATTTCCCTTTAGAAAATTAATCATGCAACAATATTTTGCTAGAATCCCAAAGAATTCTTCTTTTCTAAAGTGTAATTTATGGTATGGAACATGAAAAATATCATGAATTATGCTAAAATAGCATAACTAAGTTCATAATGTCAACAACATTGGCATTCCCCATGTAATTTCTCAAAAACGTTGTAGACCAAAATGTTGCAATTTCTAACCATAGTAAGTGCAAACAATGCTATGTATAATGTTTAGAAACTTTTCCAAGACAATTCAACATATAAATATCAAACCATGGCCTATAAAAACAAGAATTGACACCATTTTTGAGGACTTTTAGATTTTCAAAACTCTTCCAAACTTGAGACTTTTGGAGCAAAGCAAAGATCTAAAAGCTTAAAGCCATTTCTTTAGAATTAATCATTAAGAGTATTGAGAACCTATTATAACCATCACTTTAAAGTATATTGATCAAGAAATACTATTCATATCAGCTATAGAACACACCCTCCCTAACTGTGCAGTAAATCTTTAAGAGCACTTTTAAGAAGATTCCTAGAACATTCACATTTCCACATCTTGAAAGCCTAGAGGCTTCTGATCTATATTTTTTCACCTTATATTTTTCAAAAATTAATAAAAATTTTGCTATGTTTAGCCATATTTTTCTATTATTTCTTGTCTCATTTCTCTATTCGTTCTTGGATCCAATGTTGGATTAATTATTTTCAAGTTATCATCCATTATCGCTTGTTTTGACCTAATAATAAACTATTAAGTCCTTAGGTGATCAACAATACTTTTTAGGATACCTCAGATCCTTTTTGATTTCCATGGATCTTGAGGTAAAACTATTCATGCAGATGTATTCAATTTCCAAATCAAAGTTTTTCTATCTCTAAATGATAACCTAGACTTCCAATCATGTGACCTTAACATCCTTGGATCAATAATACATAAATCATCTACATGTCATAGCTTCATCATTACTATTGTAGAGTACTTCATGAAATGGGTAGAAGTCATCTCATTGAGATAGACAACATCACAACAATTTACCTATTATATCCTTGATAACATCATTTTGTGATTTAGACTACCATAAACCATAGTTGCAAATATTGGACCTTAATTTAAAAATAATAAATCAAAAGGTTTCGATAAAAAAATTATGTATTTAGCATTCATTTTCCACAAAGTATTACATACAAGCTAATGATCAAGTAGAATCTAGCAATAATACTATACTCAATCTTCTTAAGAAACTAATCACCAATAATATGAAAAAATTGTACAAACAATTGTTATATGTATTATGGGCTTATATAATAACATTTTACACTAAAACATGTGTGTAAGGTTTTGATGCCATGTTTTCCTTAAAGTTTCAAATCCCATCCTTGAGTATAGCCTTATCTAGTCTCATCAACATAAATCAAAATAATGCATAGCACATCATCAACCTTGACTTAATGGAGAAACATCTCTTCTAGGTACTTTTCAAAATTAAGAGATATCAAGAAAAGAAAAAATAATAATTTCACTTTAACTCAAATCAGTGAAGGATTAATGAGGATGAGTTATTTTTGAAAGTGATTCATGAATTCACCAACAAGTTCAAGCCAAATGGGAGGGACCATTTCTAGTCACTAAGGCTTTTAGTAATAGCGCATTCAAAATTAGTTATATGGATGGAAATAAGTTGACCAATCCAATCAACTACTCATATTTAACATGATATTATATTTAACCTCATTTTTCTATTTTCTTTCTTATATTTTTATTAACAAGTTAAGCTAGAATGAAATGACTACATCTCATTATTTTACCACAAACTAGGAGATTTACTCATGTCAACACTCTTTTCATCCTTTATTTTCTTCCAAATTGACTAGAAAAAGTGCTAAAAATATGGTTAACTCTATCATGAATGTGTACTTAGGGACCTCTAAAAATAATTTTGTTTTTAAAACTTATGATATTGCCTCTAAAACTGTGTCTCAAGCATGAACATTACTTGTTCTCTGTTTTTGTCTCTTTTTTTGGTTATATATGTTTTTCTATTAAAGTAACTAATTCGTTTATTCCTAGTTGTGTTAATAGGGCATTCCACAAGGCGATGTAAATATGCTATTCATCCAAACACTAAGTTACATCATAACTTCAACATACCTTGCTCTATTAGATTGATTGTTTGTGTATTAATCAAGATTCCTCTTCATTATTTTCATGTCTTCTTTATTAATAGCATGCATAATCATGGCACTAACTATTACAAATTTTCCTCTACTTAACAATCCCTCTATCCAATCTTGTTCAAAGAAGTTATTGATTCTATGCCACATGAAAATAATAACTACTTGTGTCTAAGTATTTGACATAAGCACCATGACACTCAAGTGCTTCAGTAACTCCATGTCTAATTAAATTTCATCTTTATATACTACCAAATGTTGGCAGGCATGGTAAATATATTTTTTCTTCTTCAAGAAAAAGAGAAAGAAGAAGAAGGATTACCATAAAGTTCAATGAATGTTGGACTAATAATACTACNTCCCTTTGTCAACATAGTGTAAAAGCAAGTGTGACATGGAAGCATGTGTAGCAAACCTACAATGCTAATTTGTATTCTTTGTTGATATTCTCCAAGATAGACCTCAAAACATCAACAAATAGAATCCAATGAAATGCCTTAAAAAATTTCATTTGTAAGCCAAGACATAAAATTTTTATTTACATCATTTGTTTGTAATTGTAAACTAAGAATAGGCATAAGAGCATCCTTATTACTCTTTTAGAAAATTCTTTTGCGATCTTTCTAGTGTTAAAATTTTTTAAATGTCATTCCATTATAAAATGTAAAGTGTTTAGTGTGAACATATTTGAATGTAGTCTTACCATCATAATATTTTCTAAGATATGCTAGAAAGCATGCTACAAAAGTCAATACTAAAAATGATAGGATTATCATTACACTGCCTAACTACTTTATCATGAAATGACATGCCCTAAGTCTCTAAAAGTTAGAACTAATACTTTACTTAGGTACTTTTGAGTATAGACAATAGCATAAAATGATAGTAGCATTTTTCCCTTCTCTCTTTTCTAGAAGGAACTCTTAAACCAGCTTACCTTAGTAACAAGATTTTCATTGAGTGAGATCCTCCTAGAAGTAGGATCTTGAGGTTGGTATGAGCATCTTATACATGGAAAACTCCTTCCACCATTTTCAAGAATAGATACACCTTAAAATTAGTTGGTATCTAAATGAACTCTTGTGACCAAAGTGGCTCTGAAGCCTTTTCTCCTACAACTAAGAAGTTGACATTTTTTGGGGCTTCTTAGGCCTAAATCTATATTTTTTGAACTCTCATGCATGTTTAATATAAGTTTACAATATTTTTTGGTTTTTTTATTCTACATCTCTATTTTTTCATCTACTAGATATATCAAGTTCTTGTTATTTACATGTGCTTTTCATTTTCATTTATATACTCTACATTTGGTACTAGTCTATAAGTTCTTGGGTGATTAAGCATCATAGGGAGACCATGTAGGGCATCCTAGATTTGCCCTATATGCCCATGCAAGTCCAAGGTTAAAACTATCTTATTCACAGAATTCTTTAGTTATCTAGTATTTTAATTTTTCTTTCACTCTAGGAAGTTTCTCTAATTTGTAAGCATTTAATAATTTCTTAGGATTTAATATTCTTATAAGTTAACCAATCCTACAAATTATATGTTTGTGAGACTTATTGACATTTCTTACATTGAATGAGTTAAACATTCTTTAAGGAATATAGGCTTTACAAGAACAATGAAAGTAGCTAACGCATCAACAAGTGCTCTAAATAATGGATATGTATGAGTAAACATTTATTAAATTGAGAAACCAAATTTTTTCCTTATTCATGATAAGACTTAATATGTTGAATCTTATGAGGTTACTCATTATTAACTTGATGTATCACTAACTAAGAATCACCATGAATAGAAGGCCTTTTAATTTCTAATTAATGTGTATGAGAAAAAGTTGATTAAGATCCTCATATTTGGCTACGTTATTAGTACATGAAAATTTAAACATATAAGTTTGATAAGAAAAATCCATACCATGGTGTAAAAGAAAAAAGACTACATTGGAACCTTGATATTTGTGACCACTATCAAAATATAAGTAGGAATCAAAATATTTATGTGTCAACATGATAGTTGGGAGAGGAATTATCTATTTCTCTCTTAGTTCCTTGGGTGGAGGTTAAATAGTAACCATAGAAGGTTTCAATAATGGGACTAATGTAAGAAGGTCTGCCATGGCTTGGCCTTTGATAGAGTGTTGAGTAAGGTGAGATAAATCACACTAAATGAGGAGTGTCATCTATTTGTCCATGTGGTTATTGCCACAAGGATTGATAATAATAGATCATAAGACATGATCATGGCAGATTACATGAACCTTTGCCCTTAATAAGTAGTATCTTTATTTTTTAAGGATAAAGGAAAGTCCTAAACAATATTTTTACATATCTATGTAGTCCATTTAAAAATCAAAAAGAGATGCAAGATGAAGTAGATAGGAATATTGACACCATCTTCATTTCTTTAATAAAGTGATTAAACCTAGAAAGATAAAGGTATACAAATACATAGAATTAAGGGGGGTGAAGAACTAAATTATTGGTGAGTGCATGTGTGATCACATTAAAGGCCTCTTGACACTTCAAGTCTTACTTAAAAGTAGTTGTTTCCTTAAGAAGATGAGGAAAGTGAATGAAATTATTTTGTCAAATTATATATAAAATGCTGAATGAATTAGAGTCTACCTTGTAGAATGTGCATCTCTTTTAGCCACTTCGATGGTGGAAGATTCATGATTACCTTAATCTTATCAAGGTCTACTATGATATTGTCAAATAAAACTAGAAATCCTAGCATTCTACCTATTTCTACACTAAAGATATATATTTTGGAATTAATGTAGAGGTTATACTTGTTACATTGAGCTAGAACTATGTCTAGATCCATGGGATGATCAGTTGCTATGATGAATTTAATAATTAGATCATCCACATAATCATTAATAGTTTTAAACATCATTTATTAAAAATGAAGGTTATGACTTAGTAATATGTTGCTCTTCCATTCTTAAGTTTGAAAGGCATCTTTGTGTAGTAAAAGATTCCTTATGAGGTTATAAAAGTGGTAAAATGTTAATGTTTAGGATTTATTTGAATTTGATTGTATCCTAAAACATCATCCATAAAACTAAGTAAAGCCTGATCTACTATTATATCTATAAGTTGATTGATGTTGGATAATAGAAAGGTATATTTTAGTCGTATTTTTTTATGATCATGAAAATTGATGCATATCCTAACAACACCATTTTATTTAGGAAAAACCACCATATTGGATACCTTGTCTAAGTAGTCTACATGGCATATGAAGCCTATGTTGTAAAGATTGGTGATTTTTATTCTTAATGGATAAGGTTAAGTCGAGTTTGACTTTTTAGGATTTTTTTATAGGTCTAGAATCATCCTTTAAAATGGTGTTATGTTACACTAAAGTTGGATCTACACTAGACATGTCATCATAGCCCCCAAAAAAATTGGTATAATTTTTCCTAAGTTTTTCTAGGATGGATTCCTTAATATCTTTGGGTAAGTTTTCCTCTAGTTGAAGGATCATTTTTTATCCAATTATTAGTAATGGTCAATTCTATGAGGGAATTGTTGGTTAGAATAGGCTCATAGTCCAAGAAAAGAAAGGTAGCTTGAGGAATTAACTATTCCTTGATAATGTCCAATGTTAAGATAATAGAGTCTAAGGCATACCAAGAAGATTAATCAGTTAACTCCTATTGATAGGCTTGGTGACTTGGCTATGAGGCTCATTCAAGATGAAGAGTTTATGTAATTCATGAAGGATGGTGGGGTCATTGGCCTAAAAGCATGAGGAAAAAAGATAATTACATGGAGAATATTGTAAGAATTCTAAAGTTATAAAAATGTAATTATGAATTACAAGTTATAGCTTGTAAGAGTTACAAAAATTTTCAACATCATGAGAGGGGAAGAAAATGAAAAATTTTGACAAAGTATTAGGAACCTAGAAAGAAAAATTAAATAAATATGAATACCTAGGTTGTCAAAAGTTTTTCTAAATGTTCAAAAATTAGAAGTTAAGATTTGGCTAAGTATGAGACCCTAGTAGATGAAAAATTTGGTTAAGTATGAGAAGGGGGAGGCCAAAATTTTGCTAAGTATAGGAGATTTAATGAGTAAAAAGTTAAGTATTAGGAAAAAAATATTCAAGGATAGGAATGTGATATCTAAGAACAAAGGAAAGAGCTGTTCCTAAGTGTTAGAAGGGAATGTGAGTACAAAAATGACTAAGTATTAAAACTAGTGTTGCCTAAGTGATTTATGATGAAGTCTCTTGGGGAATGTTGAAAAGCTAATCTTACATGTCTAATTCTTTTTTTTTCTCATGCTAAGTAATATTACCTAGTCAAATTTTGCAATTTTGAATATTTTTTTATCTAATTTTCATGCATTTATGTTTATCTTATGGATACTAACTATTAATTTTTCATGTTAGTTTGAAAGGAAAGTGTCATTTCTAGGCTCTTGGTGATTGACCCTCTATACTTCCTAATTTACAATACTACCCCAATGATCATATGGAGGTCACGAAGGATAAAGATCCTCCTAATTATGGATGATCATTCCTTATATCACATGTAGATGTGGGCTTGTCTAGGAGTTGAGCACTTCTCTAAAGTCTATATTAAGCATTTTCATGTTCTTATAGTGACTTTGTTACATTTGTGGATAATCTTACATGTACTTAAGAGGATCTACATTAAGTTATGATTCTTTCATTCTTATGCTATAGAATGTGAAAATCAATTAAATAGAGGACTACAGGTTACATGGGTTTAATTTTCCAGAATTATGGTAAAGAACATTTACCATTAATTCACTCTTAACAAATGAAATGATTATCTTGTTATTCAATATCAATACAACTATCGTACTATAACAATATCATTTAACAAACTTAAATTCTTTATATTCATAAGTTCTCTAAGTATATATTTATATATCTATCTTTATCTATCTATTTGTGCTTCTCTTCTACTCCTCTTATAGTTCCACTTCAATACAATGTGAAAATGGCTTTAGTTAATAGTTGCAACAACTTTTGGCTAATGACTATGACCTAGGTGTGAATCACATCTAGGTCACAACTTCCTACATGAAGCAAATTTATCAAGTTAATTGACTGCTACAAGAGACTACAATTAGCAATCTCAGTTAATCATTTTCAATGATCGAGTGTCCAAACCCTAATGGTTGAGTGACCAATTAGGCTAAAAGATCCATTATGACTGTAATAGGAATGTGAGTCGTAGGGACTCACACTAATGGATTTCAGCTTCTATTAAAAATAAGTTGCAAGTGGCCATGAATTACATCTAGAAGAAACTCTTTGCTATGAGCTCATGTGGGTTGCATGAACATGTAGTACCTTACCAAACTCAAAATTCAACTTCCTATGATGCCTTCATCTTCATTCAAAGATAAATCCACTTGTTTCTTAGTCCTTTGTCTTCTAAAGAATGAATCCAAGTAGTTGTAGGATATACATTATTGATTTGACAAGTTTGAAACTCATTGGAAATCAAATTCTAACTTGAGATCCTAAACCATGAGTGGTTATGGATCGCACAAGCTCATAACTACTTGACCAAGTTTGAAAATGGAGAAAAATAAATGCAAAGGAGCATCAATTCATATCCTTACATAGCCCCCAACTAGATCCTTATCATTCTAATAAAATAGAGTAAAATAATCCACGTGAATTAATGAGAATATAATAAATAAGTAGAGCACATCATGAAATCAATTGGATCATGATCTGAGCTTCAGCACTTGGCAAAGTCTGGTTATGACCTACCATGCCCTACTGCTTCTATGGCTACTATTGATGTGGCTATTACTACTATATGTTATCATAGTAGGACTCCCAAATGGCCATGTTTCCATATCTAGGGGTATATAGATCAAGAATCCACTAGACCTTCTCATATTATGTCTTAGGAAGCCATTGAGTGTAGAAGACATATCCCAAATTTAGGAACTAGTTCTTGTCCCATGTAATAATCTCCTTGATGGATAGGGTAGGTGGCCAAATTTAAAAATGCCAATACAATGTTGAGATCACCGATGAGAAAGGAATCCCTTAGTATCTAGAACTACCAAATTCATTCTAGATAAAATAATAAATGGATAATTAAGGATGCAAGAACCCTCCAACTCACTTATAATCAACATGTCATAGGACATGACATGCATGAAATGAGAGGTACCCAAAATGTACATCATCATGGATCTCACAAAAGCCCTCCTTCTAAGGAAAGGTTCTTGTAGGGTTATCCCATCTCATTCATCACCACATTAGGGAAGAGCTTAGCCAATTGAGTCTTCCTCTCTAACAATGCTACTACAAAGTTCTATTTATTTAGTCCCACCTTCATCTCAATGATCTTAGCAATGAGGGCATCGCTAATGTCATAGGACCTAATGCTAATCTGAAAAGTCCATGACATAGGAAATTCATTCAAAATGTCAAGTAGAATTATTGAACCTCCTACTCATAGAATGCCTCATCTCTTATCAAGACAAACTCCAAGTTGTACATTATTAAAGAATCCACAAATTAGTAATTCACCAATTCCATGAGGGTCTTGAAGTTCCTAAGTGTCCTCAATGGCACTGTACGAAACATCGCCTCCCAACACTCTTATTTCAAATACTCCATGTGCTCCCTATGAGTGCATTATCGCTACTCCTCTTGAACATGTCTCCATGCTATCAAATTTGCAGATGTCAAAGATTATCCCTAAGTACACCTCTTCTTGCATTGGGATACATGAGAAGTTTCTTACTACAAGAAACATCAGTACACAAATAATAATAATATAATGCATAATAAGAAAAACATGAAAAAATGCAATAAATCAAGTATCATGAAAATAGAATAATATAGAAATTAAAAAGAAACATGATGTAGATGGATTGTAAAAAGTACATAATAAAAAACAACTATAAAGATCTACACCAATATTTCCAAAATGTTAATAACATTGGTACCCCCAATGAAGTCTACATTGTGGTCAATGTACATGACTAGTGCAAAGATGAAAAATAACAATTCAAGATAATATTAAGAATGAAGATTTTAAATAGTGTAATGAAGAATCTATTAATGATCAATATTGGATTAACTACTATACAATAAGTATAATGCACAAAGACTAAAGCTACTCGATACTATTCAATACTGTTAAGCAATCCTTAAATTGGAATGATTGTTTTCACAACTCTCTAGCTTGTACGTAGTCCAAATCCAAGCTTAAATGAAAATTACTTATGAATAAAGATAGCTACACTAAAACACATGATATTCATACTAATAAAATTTAAATTCTTATGGTTCATCCAACATATCTTAGAGTTCTCTTAATACTAAACATATCCTCATCTTAGTTTCTACCTCTAAGGTATAGTGTATATACTAAGAATAAGAAAGCTTCCAATAATCTACAAGAAAATAATAAAAGCCTAGTTCTAGACAAACTTCAACACCAATTTAACATAGAAAAATGCTTAGAACACTAAATGAAAAGTACCAAAATGAAAAATAAGATACCAAGAAACTAGATTTCATCATTAAAATATTTAATCTCCCCTAAAAACAATATTAATGTCCTAAAATTTCTCACAACAATGTGTAATAGGAAGTCTACGAGGAAAAACTTGTTAAAAAGAATATTTGATGCCTACCTTAGAATTTCACAAAGGGAAGAAGGCTTGGAGGTTAGATCCAATCACTATGCACACGATGGAAGCTCTTGGATGTGTCCTACAACACTCTGTGATGAAAAATAATTTTCAATTTCTTGGTATGTCCTTTTATTTTTCTATTTTTTAATTGGGTTGTGATCAACTACAAGTTCCAACATGTCATAACATGACAACGAGAAATGTTAGTAAATTTTGAAGTTGTGACCAACTAAAGGTTGCACCTCATTGCAACTCCAAAACTAAGGATCACACCTAGGCACACTATTATACAATCTAAGAAATGAAACATTAGAGCGTGGCACACTGTGATTCATAGGCATCTACACTATCTAAAATCCAACAAACATGAATTTCAAAATATGATAAACTACATCTTACACCTGATTAAACTAATAAATTAATTATGATTAGACATTGATGAGTCATGAATCTGCCAGCCCATAGATCAGATATTTGATATTGTCTCCTCTGTGCTAGCTTATAAATACAACACTTGGATGCACATTTGGGGGAGGAAAAAAAGAATAGTTTTTAGTTCTGAGTTTCTCATAGTCTTTCTTAGAGTCCTATTATTCCACTACATAACCACAGTGTGATGTTTGTAATCATATGATACTTTATTCGAATGTGATGTACTTGGACACGTTACATGACTAAAAATAAGGATTGAGATTACTTCCATCAATGATGCATTCACTTAGATTCATTATTGCTTTAATTATTTATTTAATTATTTTCTATTCTTCTTATTTAACATTCCCATTTATTTCTATTTACTATTATTATCATTAAGCAAAATGTGTACACCTTAATCATGAGCATTTAAGTGTAGATACATGGCAATCTAGTAGTGTATCATTTGGCACACCTAGTCACATATGCTTGGCAATCCTAGAAGTAGTCTCATGAAGTCCAAGGTGTATATTGATGATTAAGAGTGAACACCCCTTGCACATAGGTGAGTTAGGTTGTACTTTCCATTATTCAGTAGCTTAATTAATTCATCCCTTTATGATCATTAAGAGAAGCATAGGATTAAACATCATATGCCTCACATTGTACTAAACCATGTGTGAGAAAGCTAAAACTAGTCCAAGTGGGAAGATAGTGAACTACGATCAAATCATAACAATCTAGATGCCATAGCTAGTCCCATCCATAGAGCTTGATTAGATTTTAGGTGAATGCTTGTGAATCATATGATTGGGCATAGGGGTACCTCATTGCTCATCATTGGCACTATTGCTAGTGATGGTGCTAGCCATCTAGATTAGTTACATCATACATGATCACTGTAAAGGTATTAATGATATATCATTTAGAAAATATTAAATCAAACACATCATAAACCAACAGTAATGTCTCTCTCATAAGGAAATGATAATGCACTTTGTAGCGAAAGCATTCATTGGAGAAATTAGAAGATCTACGATGAAGAAAATTAGAGTGACCAATCTTATGCAAAGATTTCTTATGTCCATGACCACCCTGATGACACTCAAACACTACACCTAAGATAGATAATCTTGGAGGAGATGATGTAAGCCCTAAACTAGGGGAGGACTCAAGACCTAAAACCTCCTCAAAACCAAAATTTAATAAATCAAAGGACCCTAGATAATACCATAAAAGCCATAGTGATCATTCTAGTGCCTCATCTTCCTCTTTCCTCTCGATGTCTAGTTCTAATGAAGATGAATCTAGGTATGAAGATAAAGTTTCACTAAAGTTTTGAAATAGAAATAGAAATCTAACTTGCAAGAAAACTCACAGTTATCAACATGAACATAGACAAAATCATCATAATCAATCAAATAGAAATTTTTGTCACAACCTGTCTAATGATGATGAACCCTTTTTGGTTACTCAAAGACTAAGGTAGATCATAGAGGCAGTTAAGATATCTCATAGGCATCACAAAGAGAGTTTCCAACCCATGCTTGATATGAATAATATTCCTAAATTTGCAAGAGGCTATGATTTAGATCCACAACATCATTAATAAGCCTTCCATGATGCCTATGCTTTCTACAACATTGAAAGTGGGTGGCAAAAGCTTAAGCTCTTTCTTAGGACACTAAGCTCTTTCTTAGGATACTAATTAATAAGAGATTAAGCTTAAGCTCTTTCTTAGGACACTAATTAAAACCAAATTCAAGCTGATGATGGTCTACAATGCTAAAAATTTTTAATAAGAAATACCAAACCTATGTGAGGGTGTTCAGTTGAATGAGACAAATCCAAGGATGGAATCAAGGACAAGATGAACCCTTGGAAATGGCCTTAGATAGATATTATTGCCTACTAAATAGATGCCCAGGCCATGGTTTCTCTAAGGAAAGGAAATTATTCCACATCATAGATGGACTTTATAATGAAATGAGGGATACCCTTGGGATGTAAGCTCCAAGTCAATTATACAAGGTACAAATCCAGAAAATCTAAGAACCAATTGAGCATGTGGCAAAATAAGAAGGAGAGATATGTAAATGGGAGAACATTGAGAAATATCAATGAGACCCAACTCTTCAATAGAAGGAGGTCCATATCTATGGTATGGAGAGAGAAACTACTCTCGATAAGGTGATTCTACAACAAACCTTGCTGATATAGAAGTCTATATATGAACTTGAAGCAAAGTTTAATAGGATGTCAAAATGGATATATGAAAATGTTACAACTCTTGTTGAGACAGTTGAATAGAGGATCATGCAAAACAAGCCAAGCAATCAAAATAAACAAAGGATATAGAACAAAAAAAAAAACTAGGAACACTTTTTGGCTAACAAGAAAAATGGCTAATGAAAGTGAGGCTATAGACTTAACCATAGACAAAGATAATGGATGTGACATCTACATATATGACCATCCAAAGGACCATTGTTCAGTCTTGTTACATCTACATGAGTATTGGGTAGGTGCATTAAATCCAAAATTTTTACAAAAGCACATGCTCAAGAGATTTCCTCTTCCATACAATAATCATAAATAGCCCTACAACTAACTGCACTATCCTAGGGGCACTTATTACTAGCCTCAACACTATCATCAAACATAGTGGCAACAACCATAGTTGTGGGGGATGCCACCACCAAATTAGCCCTATCCTTCCTACCAACTAAAACCACATGGCTATTATGTTCAACACCCTATTTCTCCAACTAGTTCTACATCCTCTACTTCAAATTGCCACTACCACTCTCCTAAGTACCATCAACCCATGATCCTTGGAGGGATCACCACCTCATGCCTCTTACCATCCATCCTACCCTTGATATTCTCATACTCCACCTCATCACATGTCACCACCAAGGACACAAGAAGGTTTCACACCACAATATCAACAAATGAATGTCACTTATGCTACAAATGTGCATAAACATGCTGACACTAGTGGATCTCAATCATAATGTCAAAAATGTCCCTTCTGAAGAAAAGGTCATAAGTTGAAGTAAAAGACTCATGGATCTACCACATCATTTGAACTAGCATAATACCAATCTAGTGCAATGCCTCCCTTTCCACCACCATCATCCTCTAATCCTACACATGGGCCACCATCCATAATTACTCCAATTCCAAACACCTGTAATGAATCTACAAGAATGGGGAGATCAAAAAATCTATGCATACCATATCATGATCAAGGGTGCACTTGTGGGCCAAACATCTATCTGTTGGCGACCATTTGGGACGCGACCACCAACGAGTGTCCTCGAACAAGATTTAGGTACCTGCTGGTCTCTGGCAACACCAAGGCCTAGATACCTCCAAATAAACTCAGTAGTTAATGTGAGTATGTGTGTGTGCTGTTGCAGCGTGTGGTTGTGTAAAATGTAACAATTGCGTTGTGTGTGAACTACAAATGACTTA
>MNCI01008733.1:204620-219006 GCA_015680685.1 Gnetum montanum
TATGCTTCCAAAAATTGCTGCATAAACTACCACGTACGAGACTCCATTTTGACTAGATAATAGATGTCAACGATTGCATTCAAATAGAACCTTTAAAAGACTTGACAATTTCTGATTGAAATACCACGAGAATTCACTTTAAAGATAAAAAGAAGCTATTATGGTCCCCATAAAAATAGCAAAGATTCTCTGAACCCTCTCAACTACTGAATTGTTCAACGGCGTGACTACAAAACGAGGCTCTCTTACAACAATCCCAATAGCAGTTCCCACACGTTGCACAATAATGAAATTTACTACTAAAATGCTCTTAAGGCTTTTAAACACAAGCGCTTCTATGGAAAAATTTTAATAGAAATTTCTATCGGGCAACAAGAACAATAAGAGAAATCTAAAAATCCCAAAATTCCTTGCCAAGGATGATACTATCTAAACCACTAGCTAAAAAATTTAAAAAAAAAAACAAAAAATGAAATGCATAACTCACAGGACCATGACAAAGAGGCTGAAATCTTTATTCTAGCAAGCCATCTTGCAAGCAATCGACACAACTTCTTCGTTACAAAATGCTCTTCTCCCCAAGACTCAAATTGTCTCCAAGTGAGAGCCCAAGTGCTAACTAGTAGCCTTCCAAAGTGTGATGTATGAGACCTCCCAAAAGTCCCAATGTGATCCCCCTTTTTTTTTCTCCTTGACCCTTGAAGCCTTTTTATAGGGTTCCAAGGTAGGTAGGGAAGTTACATATTTAAAAATATCTCACCTAACTTCTCTCCCAAGTAACTTGGCCAACCAATTAGGAGATTACTTGCCCAACAAGTTAGGTAAGTTATTTGTCCATTTAATTAGGGGAGGGGGGGTTATATGGTTAGGAGGTTACTCATAAAGTTAGGAGGAATTAATATTTGTACATATTATGAATATTGCCTTTGTAAGTAATTTGTTTAAATAAATCTAAAATCNCTCATAAAGTTAGGAGGAATTAATATTTGTACATATTATGAATATTGCCTTTGTAAGTAATTTGTCTAAAATCCCTAATCTAATTTAATTTAATTTAAATTTTAAATTTTAAATTCTAAGTGTCACTAAGCTCTAATATTTTATCATAAAAATATAATATAATCTCCACCTTATTGGTGGTAGCGGTATTTGATTTCATTTTGCATCCCCGATAATTGTAATTAAAATTCGGAATGACCCGAAATATGAGCCCGAAGGCAAAGCCACCGATCCTGCAACTAATTCAAAATATCTTCTCTGGCCCAAAATCGTTACCAGCAACTGCCGTCACAGGAGAAGATTCAGCCGCCGTGTCAGGAAACACCGTCGTGTGTTCCGTACGGATCTGTAATTGTTGTAACCTCTGCTTCTTGAAAATTCCCTGCAAGTTTTGATGATCCTCCAGTCACGACGTCCTGCACTTAGATTGGCGTGCAAACAAGCAACAACTTCAATGGCAAAGGCTAGATCGGTTCTAGCAGCGGCGCCCACGGCAGATGCAATGATGGTGGTAGTAACAATGGTGGTCACAGGATGGTTTTCAGCGCTGGTGCTCCTCGTCAAGTGTTTCAAGGTGCCAATCCAGGTTTTCTGGGTTTCCGTCTGTTGCAGATTCTTCAGGGTTTGATCACGGCTTTCCAGGTCTCAGACGTGACATGCGTGACAGTGCTCACAGTGGCTGTGGTCCTCGTGATGCCCATAGTGTTGGTCGTAGCATCCCTGGCTTCTCTTTCGGTTGCGATGGTGGCCGATCTTTCTTCGGTCGTATGCAGCCCACACCGTCTTTTAGTCGCCTCTGCCTGTTCCGCTGCAACTTGCACCTCTCACGGCCAAATCAACGTGGCGGCAGAGGCAGTAATCGCGGGCGCAACAGAGGCCCGACCCTGTCTTCCTCCACCGCCGCATTTCGTTTCTGCTTTTGTCATTGCTGCTGCTGCGTTAGGGAACCATCCTTTGATAATTTTACATGTTCAGTTGTTAGGTCCTCCACTTAGCCGATTTTCAATAATGCATTACTCACGGTGTTATCTATATTAATAGGGAGTATGCTCTTTCGTAGTAAATAATCCCCTCCTTAGTTTTTATTCTGATATTCACTCAAGAACATAACTTGACATTTTAGTTCTACTTTCCAAGAAGGCTTCAGCATCAGGATTATTTATCATTGGCTTGCTTCCCATCAACTCACAATACTAAACTACAAATTTACAACCAGGGATTGTGCTAATTTTGAACAAAATATTCCAACTATTCCATGTAATGGCCAAATGTACCAACACTATCATGTTAACATGTCTCATACCCTGACCCACAATACATTTAACAATCAACTGTGTGACTAATGATTTGTCTACCCAACCACTACAACATCAACAGACATGTAGTGGCTAGCGAATAAATAGTTACCAATGTTTTACACATGCATGGATTCTATCTATCCACTTATTAATCCTTGTCACAAACAAATCATTAGTTGTGGGGGGTCAACCTTCATTCTAATCTTTAGGATTTGTAAGTGTTTTCCATCTTTTTGTTTTATAATTTTTTTTTCATTTTCTCATTTCTTAATATAAATTTTCTTTTTCTTTTCAAATTTTTCTATTTTTTTTTTCATTTTCTTTGTTAGTAATCTCACTTGTAAATAAAATGATCATGCTGCCCATTGAGGTGAGGTTTTCTCTATGTTGTCAAGTCATAAGGGACTAATTATTTGGATAGTAAGACCACGTTATCCATCCACTCATTCCATTAATATGAGGTTCTTACCCTGGTCATAAGGATATTCTTTTTCATCATCCAACCTAAAAATAAATTCATAATCATTGTGCCTGTGTAGAAGAGTGCAAAATCAAGGGGGAATGTAATGAGTGTGACATCAAGCGGATTTGTGAATTCTCTTTGATCACTTGTGTATGTTCTATCATGTTGCTAAGTTTGTAATTATATCCTTGTAGATCTAACAAAAAATGGGAGTAAGAGTAGCAAAAAAAAAAAGGAACTGAATAAATTTTTTGAATCCCACTAGAAAGATATGTACCCATGCTTAAAGGTTGGGGGCTTCTCAGACCTTCCATTAAAAAGAACAACACATATGTGCCATCAAAAAGTTCCTTGCTTGGATAAAATGTCAAGTGATATTACTCCTTGCAACTATGATAGTCTTATGGTTGTCCTCCAACATGATGAAATGATGTGATGTCACTGCAATAAAGTTTAGACTTGGTTTGAATCTTGAAGAGAAGGACTCATGATTATTTAACCATTAATAACACACAAGGATTCATTGTGTCCATGGTAAAGCACCTCATGTTCAAATTTATGCAATCCTTTCTACAATCCATCTCATCTCACTGTCTGTTTAATCGTAACTTGTGGTTTTGTGTAACATAGAGTTATTATCTCAAATTGGTGGTTTTAATATGTGTGTTTTGTTACATAAGTATGTACCACAGTTGATCCGTTTAGTACCTATGGACATTTTTAGGTGTGGTTACACAAGGGCATCATAGGCTAGAGCCTACTTTGAGGAGGATCCACTTGTGTAATCTTTATGACTTGTACTTGTTTGACACAACCACATCATTCTTAACCTTCCAAGCACATAATTGTTATATTTTGTAGTTTCCCTTCTTAAGTAACTTGATCCATCCACCACTTTTATTTCAAAGACCTTTTACTTACTTCTTCTAAAGCTTTTATTGTTGACTCCACCTTCTCACATTTTCGATGCCTCAAATTGATTTTCCACTTACCCTAGAATTATGGATCTAACTTCAAATCTTCCAACCAATCATAGAGCTTCATTTCTCATGCTTAGTTTTCCCATTTAATGCATATTCCCAGACCCTGATATCGAGTACCTGATATTGGGTGGGACGTGATGTCAAATACCCAATATCTGGTCACACAAAACTTATACATATGATCCCCACAATGCTCAAACTTCATTCTCATCATTTGTAGCTAGGGGAGTTCAAATTTTCTCTCATGACTCAGAACTCTACACATCCACTTTCAACTTGTGATATTTGGCTCTATACCACTTTGATTTTCATGCCATTTGAACCTAGAGTGTTCAAGTTAGTTATGGGGTGGGGAGGGGGTGGTTTGCTTGTGTGTAAAACGTTTTCCAATTTTTGATAATTTGCTAATGCCCAAAAGGTATTATAAGAATAATAATGCTAAAAGCCATAAGTGTTATACTAAAAAATCAATCGTGATAATTTCAGAAACCTTAATTTTTCTACCCAGGGGACCATAGCCATTATAATAAGTCATACATAAGGAAAAAGGGATTGATTTGAAGGATCGTAAATGAAGATAAACACTCTTTAGGGATTTTTCTTGGAAAATTTTCTAACTCTACAATCATATCAACTAAGCACTTAATGAATTAAGGTCAAAAGTATGGTATACATCTATTAATCCTAACCATCAATACCTTAGTAACACCTGATCTTTGCTTAATTGAAAATGGTCCTAAAACAAGGTTCACAAGGAGAACCTTTGCAAAGAGTAGCCAAGCACCCACAAGGTGGTTAAGGCTAATATGGTGAACATGTGGAACACAAGGAGTAGGAAGCCCAATCATTTAGCATTCATCAAGAGGCTCTTTTCATAGGAAAATTGGTCCAATGAGAGGCTACAAAACCACTAGTTTCCATGCAAGGACAACATCTCACATTACCCACTAAATGTCTTGAGGCCATTGAAGAAAATCCCATGTTGATCATAGTCATCATGGAGATGAATTTTGGCCCATTTATGAAGCTTTCCCTAGAAGTGATTCAGATGCAACTTTAGGTGTCACCCTTGTGGCCTATTCTCTTAAACAATGGTGAATGGTACCTTGGTCAGACCCACCAATTTTGGCACAACAAAGATAAAGGCACCACTATAAACATCTATGGAGTTAATGTCTCTTTATCAATCAAGGAAATTGCAACAACTCTTAATTTGCCAAATGAAGGAACTAAAGTAGCCCATTTGTCCACCAAGTCTAATCTCGATACTAGGAAGTTGTGGCTAAGATGGGCATACAGCAAAGAAGACAAAACATATAATGAACTAACTCTAAAGGAGATGGAATATTTTAATATTGGTACATGCCATCTCTTCCCAACAAAAGGGCTTAATAGAATCTCAAAATTTGCAGCTAAGGGAAGTGCCATTTTAATGGGCAAATATGTGGTCAATCTTCCCTAATTCTACTTCATCAAAATTTAGAGGTAGTTTGAAAAGAAAAAGGTAGGAAAACCAACACTCCCATTCCTTTACCTAATCAAGAAGTTATGCAAATGTGCTAGAATCCTAGGGTATAAAAATGATATCCCAAAGAAGGCTCAAAATGCCTCTTTCACCAAGCTCCTCAAACCTGCAACACCAAGAAAAAATCTTAGTGAAGAGTAAGAACTAGAGAAGGAAGCAAAGCCAAAAGCAAAAGTACAACATGAGCTTGAACAATGCCTAGAAACACAAGCTTCACCATCACTGCCATAAGATTATAGGTCCTTAATGAGCCATTTACCAAAAATCACTAACGTTTTTAGTTGGGGAAGCATAGATGAGTCTAATCTCTTGAAAGTAATCAATGATGCCATAAAACCCATCATTTTAATTGATCCAACAAGGGAAGAGACCTCATTGCAATTAGGAGGAGGATGCTAGTGGTCCAAGAAAATCTCTAGAAATGTCACATCCTTCCAAGTGATGCTTGAAACTAAAGAAGGTGCCATAGTTGTGGTAATGTAGCATTAGAATGTAGTAGGTGCAGCAGAATTGATTACAAATCAAATAAAAGAATTGTTTAATGTTCCTTTTGTGCCCCAATAGATCTTACCAAGACCAAAGATGCATAGAGGCTAGCTAAGACTTCAATGACTCCTGTAATGCATGAGGATGTACTTGATCATTTGTTGCAGATAGGGCAAGTGATGATCACCCTATTTGACATTTCTAGTCATGTTACTATGGAATAGTTAAACCTCATAGCTACCAAAGGAAAGCTAGTCATGACTGAAGTTAGGTCAAGGCACATAGAAGTGAAAGTGAAAAGGTTAAAACAAGTGCTAGCGACCATGAGAATTGAACAATGAAACCCTAACTAGTTTGTTGCACCTAACAAGCTACAAAACAAGACCTTGCCTAGTTTGTTGCACTAAATAAGATAGAATAATTTAGGAGGGAGCTATTAGCTAAGCTAATTGAGAAGAGCACAATTGCAAAACAACAAAAGGAGAAGGTAGTATAGAATGCCTCAATTGTTGTTGCACAATCTTATGCATATAAAAGGCAATGATCACCATGTAAGAGGAAAAAAAGTAGCTCATCTTTAAAAATTCAAGGTCAACCACAATTGAAAAGCAAAAGAATATTCTTTAGGAGAGTGTCCACCAGTTAAGGGAAGAACTAGTGAGGGTCAACCAAGATATCAATAAATTAGCTAGAGAAAATAAAACCCTCTCAATGGAGGAGGTCTACGTTGTTCAACAAAAGTCTACAATAGAAATCAGCATGTCGTAGAATGAGTCCAAGAAGCATGAAAAACTGAGGGAACACTTCTACAACCAAGTAGGCATGTATAAGAAAATAAATAAGGAAATACATATGTGTAAAGCTTGCATTGGATTCCTATCAGCACAAAATCCTAAGTGGTAGCAAATTTTGGATAGCTATGCACTGGTCCAATAGTTGGAAGTAAAGAATAAACACTTGCAAACCAAATATTTGAAAGAATACATGACATCAGCTAACCTCAAATATGCCAAACCTACCATGTTAATAGTAGATCAACCTCAAAATGAGCTAGAGAAATAGTTAGCAACCACTTATGCATTATGTGAGAAAGAGTTTGTAGATAGAAAAGATGCTTTGCAAAAACTCCATGTGACAAACTCAGAATTGAAGGTGATTAAAGGTAGCTACCACAAATAAAGGGATGTTGCCTAAGACATAGCTAGGAGATTGATAGGTTATTATGAATGAAGAGAAAAAGCTAGGACCTTTGATGAAGAACAATGGTGGTTTATAACTTGATACATAAAGGCCAATCAAATGTTTCCACAACTACCATGCCCTTGGGATGTACCAACACTAGCACACATCAGTTTAGTAGCCTAGATGGTACATGACCCATCAATGGAAGAGGAGAATTTTTAGGCATTACTTGATCACTATAAATTTCATGAGCCTAGTGACAAAGGGAAGAAACCAATGGAGGAGCCATTGCCTCTGGGCACTACATGAGCTTCTCAAATTTTATTTTGTAATATTGTGTCCCATTTTTGTACTACACCACTATGGCATGTAAGAGTCAATTGTTTTTATTTATTGTTTAAGTCAATCAATAATTCCATACCTTCCCCATATCTTGTAAAGAATTTATTCCTCATTTTTTTTAACTCTGGGATGAGTTTTCATTCAATCATGGGGGTATGATGAGTTAGGAATCTATCGGCTCTGATATTGGATATCCAATATCAGAATTCAAGAGGCAATGTTGGATATCTGATATCATCTCTTTCATGCTAGCCTATAAATATAGCACTTGGATGCATGGTTCGGGGAGAAGAAAAGAATAGTTTTTAGTTCTCATTTTTTGATAATCTTTCTTAGACTCTTATTATTCTAGTACATGCCCGTAGTATGATGTTTGTAATCATATGGAAACATGTAATTTGACATGTTACATGACTAGAAATAAAGGTTGAGATTACTTCCATCATTGCTACATTCACTTAGATCTATTATTGCTTTAATTATTTATTTAATTATTTAATTATTTTCTATTCTTCTTAGTTAACATTCTCATTTATTTCTATTTACTATTACTGTCATTAAGTAGAATTCATATGCCTTAATCACAAGTGTTTAAGTGTAGATACATGGAAATCCAGTAGTTTATTGTTTGGCACACTGAGTGA
Organism: Gnetum montanum; assembly: GCA_015680685.1. Taxonomy (NCBI): domain Eukaryota; kingdom Viridiplantae; phylum Streptophyta; class Gnetopsida; order Gnetales; family Gnetaceae; genus Gnetum; species Gnetum montanum. Next base: position 212,543 of record MNCI01008733.1, read on the forward strand.
CATATGCTTCGCAATCCCATTAGTAGTCTCATGAAGTCCAAGGCATATACAAATGATTAAGAGTAGACACCCATGACATGTAGGCTATTTAGATTATACTTTCCATTGTTCAATAACTTAATTAATTCATCTCTTTATCATCAATAGGAGTAGCATAGGATTAGGCAACATCATATGCCTCACTTTGGACTAAAACATGTGTGACAAAGCTATCACTAGTCCAAGTGTGAAGAAAATGAACTATGATCAAAGCATAACAATCTAGATGCCGCAACTAGTCCCATCCATAGAATTCATCTAGATCATGCATGAACACTTGTGATTCATATGGTTGGGTGTAGGGGTACCTCACTGCTCATCAGACATTGAGATCTAAGGGGGCTGTGGATTGCATCCTGTCACAGGTATTGAACTTCAATAGAATGAACTCTAAGACCATTGTAGCTCATAATTGGGCTTGTAGCTAGATCCTGAAAGACTATGAGTTAACCCTCTCTACACTTCCTAATCCAAGGTAATTCTACAAAACATAATGAGAAAAAAATATAGAAAATAAAGTAAAAGAAAAAGAAAATAATAAACAATGAAGAAAAAATTTGTGACAAATGAATAACTATGTTAGTGCTTTGTAAACAGGAAGAAATTAGGTGATAGATTAAGTAAATTTACTTCTAAAAGAATAATATAAATACAAGGCACTACCACATTTGGACATTCATGAATCATTGTTTACCTACTTATCCATGTCTTATGATACTATACCTCTCAAAAATACATAGTGTTTCCATACTAAAGTAGTTGTTTGTGATGAAGATTCTTTATGCATCAATATAATAACCTTATCATGTGGTGATGAACAAGAGAGAGCTTAGCATCCAAAATACTTTATTATCTAATAATTCTTTCTTTTAATTTTTTAATAATAATATTTTTAGTGATTATAGGATTGTTGCACTCCTATCAAAACATCATGCATAAACAATGCAAACTTTACTCCTGGTGTAGTTCCACTATTATAATGGGATAAGATGGTTGTTAAAATGAATTCTTAGATCTTTACACCTACAATAGGTTATAATTTCTTATTATACTACGATTAGAACATGGTCCATAAAAAATTGAGAATTTACTCATAGGACAAGTTCAATCCCTATGCAAGTCATTCTCCATGAGTACCCCCATGATTCATGTTTGATATCTCATGATGTCTCTTATCCCAATCCCTCCAATTAAGCAAGACCCAAAGCCTTAATTTTGTCATGAAATAACATATTGAGCTAATAATATGCCTAGTACAAACTAAGAGACTTGACTCACTTTTCTAACCAAAAAGCTAATAACCTTTGTCCATGGGATAAAATCGCATTATCCAACCTTTGCTCTATGTATGATAACATGAAAAATATAAAATTTTGAAATTTTTCAAAGACATAAGTTCCTAAAATTCATGTCATAGAACAAGTTAAACCTCTATCAATTTAAATCATTTAAGCCTAAATACTCTGAAAGATATGTTTTCATAGATATAACCAAAGACTTGATAACAACAATGACCACTACCATGCATAAGTATTAATAAAAATATAATGTATGGCTCATAATACTTGTCACCCAATTCTTGTACAAAAATAAAGTACATAACAACAAAGTTATTGACTTGTCATAATAAGAAGCATGAAGGTTAGAAAATCTCATAAGGACATGTTCAAAATAAATATATAATTATATTAAATTTAGCTTGCTGAGAAGAAGTATTAGTTATAGCAATCATCTCACTATCAAAGGATGGTTTTTATCCAAAATAATGGTTAAGCCATTGACCATTCACATGTAAGGACTTCAAACTACTAGGCCTGGAAATGTTAATGGCATCATTATCTATGACCTTACTAAACTTGAAGGATCCCTCCCATTTCAATACTAATTTTCCATCAAAAATTGTAAACCTCATATTAAATAATAAAACTAATCACCTTCTGATAATAGCTTCCTCATAATCTTCTTAGTATGCCACATATTCATATGCTTCTTATACAAATGTTTCCTATCTAAAGCATGCATATGGTCTTCATCTAAATGGTTTAAAGAAAATAAATGAGTAGAAAGACATGAGTCCATTTCATTTTTAATTAATGTTGCATTTGAAAAGACTTGTTTAGTATTGAGGAAGAAACAAGGCATTGCTTACCAAATACTAGTTCATATAGGGTAAAGCCAAGAGATGACTTATAGGACATATGAATAGCCCATAATGTGTTAGGTACATGATAAGACCAATCTATTATGTTCTTTCCTACAACTTTTTACAAAATTTTTTTAATTTCCTTATTCATGCTTTCAACTAAACCATTTGACTGAGGGTGATAGGTTGCATAAATATTATGTGTAATTCACATTTTATGTAATAATTTTTCCATTATATCATTAATAAAATTTTTGTTTTGTTTACTAATTAAGATTTGTGGGTGCTTAAAGCATGAAATTAAGTCCTCTCAAGAACCTAACTACCATTTTTACATCATCATGCCTAGTTTCTTTCACCATGGAAACTAAAATATACTTATAAGAATTGTTGAAGGAAAAGAGCCCATGAAATCAATGCCCAAATAAGTGAAGGGCTCACACTCCACTAAGAGAGGCAATAATGACATGTCATGTCATCTTGTGAGTCCTTCCATTCACTGGCATTCATCACATTTCTAATAATATGCTTAAGTATCTTTAAATAAATTAGGCTAATATAAACTAGCATGCAAGATTTTGCATTAATTTTTCTTACCTGCAATGTACTCTCCACATAANAAACTTTAGGAATAGCAGCCCAAGCCCAATAAGCAAATACCTACTCATCTACAAATATATCATTACAGAAATGAGATGTCTCCAAATCTCTATTATACTCCAATCTAGAAAAATGGTCTACCACTAAGCTTTTAGATCTATTCTTATCACAAATTAGCAAATTAAATTCTTGCATCAAAAGACACCAACAAATTAAACCTTGGACTTTTAGTTCATTTATTATGTAAATATTTAATAGCATCATGATTAGTAAATACTATAGTACGCTAATTAAATAATAATGAAATTTATTTAAACTATATACAACTACCAACATCTCTTTTTTCAATAGTAGTATAATTAACTAGAGTAGGGGTCAATGTCTTAGAAATATAATAAATAACATATGGAACATTATCTTTACATTGATCCATTACGACTCCAATTGCAAAATCCAAGGCATTTATCATAAGTTCAAAGTCCTTACTTTAATTAGGTCCCTGTAATATTGGTGCCAAAGAAAGCTAATATTTTAAGGTTTCAAATGCATTTTGGCAATCTTTAGTCCATTTAAAAATAATTTCTTTTTGTAAAAATTTTACTAATGATTGAGAAAACAATGAAAAATCTTTGATAAATCATCTATAAAAACCAATGTATCCTAGAAATGCATGTAAACCTTTCACATTAATAGGAGTAAGATGGAAGATAATATTTACTTTTTTAGAATCTACTGAAATTCTCTTCTTACTCACAATGTAGGCTAACACAAAAGTAGAATAGACCATAAAATAATATTTAATCTAAGACTCTTATTAATACATCTACACAAGACCAATTTAAGATGACTAAATCACCATAGATTGAAAAATCATCCATGAAAACCTTAGGAAATGGATCAATTATATCTAAAAAATAAATGTCATAGCCCTTTAAAATATAGCAAGAGCATTACAAAACCCAAAGGGCATACATCAACATGCAAAAGTCCCTCATGGTGTAGTAAACATTATTTTATTTTGATCTTTTGGGGTGATCAAAATCTAATTATAATTGCTAAAATCATCAAGAAAAGAATAAAATTCATGCTCTTGGATTTTTTCTAAAACTTGATGTAAATATGGAAGTGAAAAGTGATCCTTTCTTGTCCATTTCTTTTACTAATGAAAATCAATGTAAACACACCACTTATCTTTTTAGGCACAACTATAATAGGACTAACTCACTCAGAATTAGAAATCAAATAAATAATACACGCCTAAAACAATTGCAAAATTTCATCTTCTACCACTTGTTTCAAATCTAGGTTTAGCCTCCTACATGGTTGTTGTTCTGGTCTAGCCTTATCCTCCAAATGGATATGATGCTGAATAATGGATGGAGAAATCCCCTACTTATGATCCAAAGATGACCAAGAAAAATCTTTAAGAGAACTCGTTAAAACATAAATCAATCTATTTTCTTGATCAATGATTAATCTTGAACTAATAATCAAGGGTTTATTTCTCTTAGCATAACTATATTTTAAGTGAGAAGGAAGCTCCTTTAAATCTAAAGTTACCTTCTCACCACTTGCAACAAATCCTTACAAAAATCCTTACCATCCAAAGCATCTTCCACCTAAGTACATATGAGCTTTCTTTGATCATCCATAGTTATTTATTTATATTCTTCAATTGTTAAACCTTATATGCTTCATTACAATCACATAATTCTAAAGAAACCTTATTTGCTACAGCAACATTAACCATATTAAGTTCATCAAATTAAAATTGGTTGTCAAGGTTATATAAATTAACTAAAAAATTCATGTTTGCAAATGTTAAAGTTATCAATCCAATTTTCATATAAATAACCACATCCATAATTACCAACATATGCCTACCTAAAATCAAAGGATAAACATTATTCAATGAATATGTATAATAATCTAGCATAATGAAATTATTTGAGTACAAATCTTTATCTACCTATACCAAAATATCCTAAATAATACCTTTCAAATCAATAGTAGATCCATTAGCCAAAGAAATGGTATTGGTAGGTCTAATATGATCATAATCCAATGACTGATAACTTTGAATTGGCATAATATTCACACTAACCCCTAGATCCACTAATGCATGATGAAATTTCATATTAGGAATCATGTAAGCAAGTGTATAACTATTGGAGTCTACTAACTTTTTAGACATCCTAAGCATCAAAATATTTGTGATATTTTCAACAAGGCTAATATGCTTGGGTATTTTAATTTTCTTTTCCATAGAACAAATCTTCTTAATGTATTTAGCATATTGCAAGGTATCTTCAATAATACTTAATAATGAAACATCTAGGGTTATGTCTATAAAAAGGCTCTCAAGTTACTTATCATTAACCTCATGTGATTCTAATCTATGAGGAAAAGTTGCTTGTAGAACAGAAAAAGTAATGGATTCATTTGAAGGAATCTCTAGATCAGGCATTTCCTTCATAGGAAGTACCTTTGCAAAGATTCTTTCAAATTCATCATCTAATTATTTATTCTTAACAAACCTCTAAAAAGGAATTTTAAGATCAATAAGTCTTCCTCTTCTAGTCATCACATTACCTTGGTCTCTATTGATTAATGAAACCATATGTAATTCTTGTGTTCCTTGATAGTTAGGATTTCTTTTCTGTGTGTGCTAGTAATGTGTTCTTAGGTTGTAAGGCTTGATTATATGATCATTTTGTTGCTATAAGATGTGTTGCAAATTTTCATTTTATTGTAGAATTTTCTATTAAAACTCATGGTTTTGATTGGGTCTCTAATATTGGTTAAAATTATTATTATAATTTTGATAATTCCACTAAAATGGAGGACGTAATTGGTAATTTTGGTTTGAATTATAATTTCATCTCCTACCTTATGAAGTTGAACTTCTTGCCTATCCATCTTAACTTCCTATAACATTAGCTTATTCTTTAATAAATGGTAAAATTGGACAATCATGAGTAGTGTGGTCAATCTTCTCACAAATTACACAAGCATAAAGAATCCATACCTCTAGCATGGGGTTGGTTAATGTTGTGAATTTCCTTATTCATATGAACTGATGATGCTTATTATGGACATTGGAAAGATTGGCCCTACACACTAGCATTAACCTCCTCAATTTTTTTTGCCAAACCTATTATCACTGTATGATCTACTATATTGGATTTTTTATTCACAAGTCAACTTTTTCTCTGATCGACTATTTAATCTAATGCATCAAATGTTGCTTCTAGTGTCATTCACATAATTGTACCACCACAAGAAAAATCAATACTTTGCCACTCTAATATCTTTAAAATGCTCCTAAGCCTATTTGTAAGTTTTATTTTCTTTTTCTTTTTTTTGTGTTCTTGAAATCCTAAAAGTTGTTTTTTATATTGGTGGATCTTTGCAAAAGATAAGAATCAATTTAAAAACTCATCCTTAAAAAATTCCCAAGACTAAAAATAATATTATTTTAACAATCTATACCATGATAGCACACAATCTCTAAATGTAAGAGGAAAACCACTCATTCTAGTATATTCCATAGTGTTATTACCACATGTGACTATCAATGTTTCAAATGCCTGTATATGATGATATGGATCTTCATCATCTATACCATAGAATTGAGGAATTAATAATAAATTTTTAATCTCAACTCCTTATCCAACAAGTG
>MNCI01008733.1:219160-272306 GCA_015680685.1 Gnetum montanum
CCAAAGGTACTAAATGATGAGACAAAGGATGTGGTATTTGGTGCAATCCTTAATGTGAAATTTATGATTGAGGCATAGATTATGTTTGAGAAGTCTGCACATTGAATATCAATTGAACACCTTGGGAAATATTCATCAATGATTAAGTATTAGATTAAGCTTCTTGGGGTACTTGCAAAAATGTAGTTTGATATGGTGCTAGTGATAGAATAGTTATGCTATAACACATAAGAATAGGTTATGAATTAAAAAGAATGATCGGCTATGCTAACGGTTAATGAATCTAAGCCATATTAGAATAATTCATATGAACAAAAAGTTGTCCCAATTGAGAAACAATAGGAGAAATATTTGATGTCATAGGTACTTATGTTGAAATAGGAAGAGAGTGAGAAATCAGTTGATTATGCAATAGTGGCCATGTATTTTGGGCAACTTGTGTCAAAGCATTCAACAAGGTTTGTTGATTGGCTTGTAAATGTTGTTGATGCAATTGCTACTAGTGAACAATATTAGAAGGATTGTTAGAAGGATTAGCATGGTACATAGCATAAACTTGTGAAGGAGAAAATTGAGTACAACAAGATGGACCAACCATTTCTGTGGATAAAAAGAGGGTTGACAATGTGATTGGAGCAGAACCCAATTGACTCCTATAATTTAAAACCAATGAACCAATTCCAAATTCAGTAGGCATACTAATAGTTATGGATACTTGATTAGGTTGAGTAGCATTAGGAAATAGGGTTGAAAACTAACTCCCATTGGTAGTAAAAGTAACAAGAATATTAAGTCAATATATCACATTAGCTCTAGTGCCTATACTTGTAGGAGTTTGTTGATCTGCTTGTGAAATTTTTGGTCCTTCTTGCCATAATGAACTTTGGCCTTCTTAAATTTTGGAATTTTGTGATGAAGATGATTCTTTTGGTGACATTGTAATCTTTTTAGTCCATTTTTTGGGAACATATGAAGAAGGAATAGTATCATATGTAAATCTTTGACCTTTCTTATGAATTCACACCATAAACCTATAATAAAATAACAAGTAAGAAAGAAACAAAAGGAAAAACAATAAAATCACAATATGTTGTAAGAATCATTAAGTGTGAATAAGTGCTTCATCAATCATTAATATTTCTAAATCAAGAAGAAACATTTTCATATCCATTAATTTCACTTGAAATTATAATAATTATAACATACACAAACTAAAAGACTAATTTGAATCCAAACATATGATTAAAACAAAGAGAAACATAAAATTAAATAGAATTTAAATTTGAAAAATATCACTATAACCTACAACTATTGCAATGGAGCCAAAATGTTAAGTTATTATTCTTGCATTCTTATGTCGTATAATGTGGAAATCAATCAAGTGGAGGACCATGAGTTACGTGGAGTTAAGTTACCAAAATTATGGTAAATAAAACTTAATATTAATTAACTCTTGATAAAAGAAATGACTATATCATTATTCAATCTCAATATAGCAATATCACTATAATTATATCATTTAAAAAACTTAAATTCTCTATTTTCAAAATTTCTCTAAGTATATCATTCTCTTCTACTTCTCTTAAAGTTTTCCTTCAATCTAGTGCAAAAAAAAGCTTCAATTGATGCTTGCAATAACTTCTGATTAATAGTTGCCACCTAGGTGTGAGTTGTAGTTAGGTTGTAACTCCCTGCCCAAAGAAGAGCCATTAGTTTAATCAACTACTATGAGGAACAATGATTAGCAGTCTTACTTAATCATTTCCAATGATCAAGTATTCAAATCTTGATGGTAAAGTGACCAATTAGGCTAAAAGATCCATTATGACTGTAATAGGAGTGCAAGTCTTAGGGACTCATACTAATGGATTTAGTCTTCTGTTAAAAAATTTGTTGTGAGTACTTGTAAACCACTTTTTGAAGAAACTCTATGTTACAAGCTCATGTTAATCACATGAGCATGCAGTGCCTTGCCAAACCCAAAATTCAACTTCCTATGTTACCTCCATCTTTGTTCGAAGTTAACTCCACTTGTTCCTTAATCCTCTATCTTCTAAAAATTGACTCACAATGATTGTAGAATAGACATTGTTACTTTGGTGAGTTTAAAACTCATTGGAAAACAAATTCTAGCTTACGACCCTAAACTATGGGCAACTATGGATCACATGAGCTCAAAATTGCTTGCCCAAGTCTAAAAATGAAGTAAAGAAAATGCAAAGAAACATCAATTAACATCCTAACTATCTATCATGGGATCATTGCAAGGCTATTGGAATATTTAATCTAACACCCAAGTGATATTAACATAATAGTAAATGAGGTAAGTAGGACATGGGATATCCAATGCAAAGAGCTAGACTATTTATAGAGGGGTCATTCTTAAAAATTATTCAATGTAGATACCACATTATTTTTGGATTCTAATCACATCTAAATTTTTTTCAATTCTACCAACACTCATGTTATAGTCTGAAAGTATAATTTCTCTACCATGTTTGTTGTATTTCTTCAAATTTTTAAGCTTTCGTTTTCATTAGCACTATTGTATGATGTGACTAGTTATTTTTCGTGTGCTTGTATATTTGATAATCCTAATTCAAAGGATACTTATTTGGATATGTTGGAACATATGCTTTGTGAAGTTGCTCATAATGAGAACTAGTGTCTTGCAATATTTTCCCATTTTCATGATAAGGTAGAGAAGGCTTAGAAACACTAATGATACTGGGGATTCCTATAGGATAGTTTGGTTCATATTCTCCATGATAGGCCTAATTTAGGCATGAGGAAGAAGTGTTCTAAGGGTTTTCATGTCCACCTAGTGTCCAATGGTAAGTTATTCAATGTCAATTTTTAAAGTTCCATATGAAACACCACCAATTTTAGGCTTCTACAGTTCAGTAGCAAGTTTGTCTTAAGTGTCAAAACTTAGCAAATTTTCCTAAGTGTGGGTGTTATGCTCTATAGTGTAGCAAGCATAGCACACATTGAACCTTGTTTTGCAAGATTTTTCTAAGAGTTAGCAACAGTTTCATGAAAATTTTTCTAAGTGTCCTACTATGCTCTTAGTCAGCCTACTACACTCCCCAGCATAACCAAAGTAGCACACACTTCCATGGCCAATTTGCCCAAGTGTCAAGCTAGAAGTGGTCAAGGATTGCTTGGGTTGGGCAAACTAGTTTAGAAAATTTTCTATCTCTTGGGTTGTCACACTCGCTATGCTCGCTAGTGTACCAAGCTTGACATATGTCCCAGTCACCAACTTGCCCAAGTACCAAGCTAGAGTTTTTTCAAAGTGCTCAGGATGGAAAAAATATTTTGACAAATTTTTCTATCTTTTAGGTTGCTATGCTCTGCTACACTCCATAGTGTAGCTATCATGACTCAAGTTCTAGTGCCTAGTTTAACACTCAAGAAAAACCTCTAATAGCCTCCAAAAGCCTTCAAAACATGGCATCAACCTTGGTCCCAACTCTGACGTCCCTCTAGTAGCTAAGATTAGCAGTTTACATTTCTTTTGCACCCCCCATTAATCCCCAAAATTGTCCCTATGCTTGACCCTACTCGAAAGAGGGGGAAGACATAGTCCCAAAGCGTAGTCTCCAAGTTGCATTATTTTGACACTGTTTGCAAGTACATTGCAGTCTCTTGAACTCTGGCACATGTAGTCCTAGTAGTGTGGTCATAGTTCTGTAGTCTCTGGGTACCCCTTGCTATCCTTCAAAGTGTAATACTTTGTTGCTCTCATGAGAGTGTAATATGTTAGCATAACCTCATCTATGCTCATGCCATGTGGCACCCATGTCATGTGGTGTCCACTTTGTCTTTCACATTAAACCTAGCCCTATAAATACCCCAAAGACTAGTACTCTAGGGGTTGGAAAATCAAAAGAGCCTTGAGCATTTTAGCTATCTAAGCATCCTCGACACTCTCACATCTAAACACTCGAGCTTCACACTTTGGTGCCTCCCATAACATAATTCATCATTGTACTCGTAGAACATGAAGATAACCAACCTAGTAGGTTTAGCGTTCCTTTCAACCATTAGCTTCGCATGCCAGATGTCCTAGAGACTGTGACTCCACCACTATGCTACCACTATGCCTAATTGATGTCACATACCATTCTCACCTCCCATTTATCAAAAGTTGCACTCCATAGTTTTGGGATGGTGCATTTCTTTGTTCTCGAGCTCTATTTCATTTCTTTTCTAAGAATTTTTTCTCTAATATTAAGCATAAATCTTGCATTTCTATATTCTTCAATACATATTTGCATGCTCACATCACTATTTTCAAGTCAAGACTCTCTACTATGCTCTTGTTTGTTGTCCTAGTTTCTACACATAATGCTCTACAAACCCCTCTTACAAACAGTCGTTCTAACACTATGTAAGTCCTTGTTTGATTAACCAAACTATTTAGGACACCTTATTTCTATTTCCTAGCTTGGCCCTCACACAAATTTGGGGTTAGGCTATACACCCACTAACCTCTCGATTTTTCAAATGTCATGGTTTTTCACGCTAGAAGGAGGGCCTCCCATTCCTTTTGTGTTCAAGGGTAGTCCCATGTGTTTTCTATACCATTGTCACTAGTGGTAAGCTAGCATAGACATAACATCCTTGTGGACTTTCATGGAAGTAGCTAGATCATAGGCTAGCACTAAAGTTATTTGCATTTTGGTTGGTGTAGAATGGTCCTAGTTATCGGTTCCCCTTGAACCCTATAGGATGAAAAGCCCAATTGTGTTTGTCATGTCAAGCTCTAAGTGTTCTAGAGAGTGTAACAATTCCTCTGAGTGTAATGAGTGTAATGCTAGAGATAGTAACTTTTTCACAACATTTTCAAAGTTAGTCATTTTTGGACTATTTTCATAGTTTGCATACTTAGTGGTTTTCTTTTAACATTTTCTGCACTTGAATGTTTTTGCTAGCACCTTCTTCTCTTACATTTTTCTACACAACAATATGAATCCTGTCAACACCTCAACCTCTACCTTGAGCATGGAGGTAGCTCATCCTATTCAACAGATGGGAGACATTGAGCAACCAGTCAGTCTAGTATGAGCACAATGATAGTCTCTTAGACTGTGTAATCAATTACCTGCATACAGGGCATTAGATGATGAATGATATAACTTTCTTTATGCAAAGCTTCAAGCAAGCCTGCTATTAGACCACTACGAAATAGAAGCAAAGTGTAATTTTTAAATCATTCATTGAAATGGGAAGGATTTTTTTCCCACCCCTTATGTAGTCATCACACTCATCGACAACTTTAAGTGGATCCTAAACCAACTTATTAGGGTGAGTGGGCCGAAAGAACAAGATGCGGTATCAAACTATGATGAGCCTCTGCAAGATGGGTAGGAGGAGCTTGAGTCTTGTTCAGACAACAATGTTCCATTTTATGCCTCTATCCAATAACCTACCTCTACTATTATGCTGCACTAGCCATAGTCCTCTATCTTCTTTGAGGCAGTAGTGACCCTTCTACAATCGAAGTCCTTACCTGTGGTAGCTAGCCACAAGTCCTGCATGCATAACAAAGTGTAGGACCTTTTGCCACTTTTTCCTTTTTCATCTCCTCACAGCTTGTGTAGCCTTCCCTACTAGCATCCATGATGCTAACACTACCATTTGTGCATAGGACACCCATATCTTAGTTGTAGATAGGCCACATGCCCTTTATCCTAGCTATCTCAATAGCACCACCAACAATAGCTCAAGCCTCAACCGCATGGTGGGCTACTACCTTTGCACCCATAACATAGTTGTCACACATGTCACAATACATGCAACAGCTAACTCAAAAAGCATCACATGTGGTGGCATAGCCCACAATAGGGCTATGGGTCGCTCCAACAACATCACCAATAGCATAAGCAATGCAACACTCTATGGCATCTCCGAGTTTTGGGTAAGCATTCCAACTCATCCAAACATTCAGAAAGGAGGTTAGGTAGCTTAAAGTAGCCAACTAAAAAGCAGGCCATGTGATGGACTTCTATCAAGATGATCCCATTAGTCTTGCAGTCCTACCACTAACATTTCCTCTTGTGGTCCAACTTCCCCAATTCACAAAATACAATAAGGGGAACCCCAACACCCACTTGGTAACTTTCCATTCTAAGTGCTTGCTTTTGCAAGCATGGCCACACATAATCATCTATAGCTTTTTCATTTTCCTAACTGGCAAAGCTCTTGATTGGTACCGTGCACTTCCTAGAGCTTCCATTTCAGCTTTAGATGAGTTTCTAAGCCAATTTGTATCTCATTTCAAGTATAAATTAAAGCCTGAGGCCACCTTAGACCCATTAATGAACATTAAGTAAGGGGCACTAGAGCCAATGCAACAATTTATATAACATTGCATTGCTTCCCTTAACAAAATTTATGAACCAATAGCAAAAACTCACTTTCTAGCTATCTTTAAGGGCACAGTAAATGACTTTATCAAGTCAAACCTGTACTACTTAGCCCCATGTTCTCTTAGCGAAGCTTTTGCTCAAATAAAGAGAATACAAGATGTGGTAGAAGCTAGTAAGGACCCAACCTATGTGGCCTACAAAAATGAACATACAAAAAATGACAAAGAAAAAGGAGAGGCAATAGCAACTATTGCAGCTATGGTTGATGAACCCAAATCCAACAACAAGCCAATGGCCAAGGTACCTAAGGCCATAGCCAACAACAACAAGGCATCAAGTTTTGGCACCATAGGAACCAACCAACCTACATCATTAGTGGCTATGGAGTAAGCTCCCCAAAGGCCAAACTTTGAGTGCAAGTATTACTCAAAGTACATCCCTTTGCCCATTAAGCTATTTGAACATTTGGATTAGCTACTTGGTGCTAGGCATACTCAACACAAACAAATGTTAAAGGATGCATGAAAATGCCATGATAGGTATTGTGAGACCCTTTGAAACCCTTCTATGGCTATGCCAAATGAGCCTCAGATCCCTAAAAACTTTAGATTGGACTGATTCTACAACTAATATCAATTGCATGGCCATGACACGAACTACTACTTGGCATTGAAAGACAACATCCAATGCATGATTGATTAAGGCAAACTAGTCCTTGACAAAAGCAATCCTGTATGACCAAAAAAACAATCCATGAAGGTCTACAAGGACCCACTCAACACCAGTAATGCAAGTTACATTAACAATGCTATCAGTGTTGATGATAATGCAAAGCTAGCACATGAACCATTTGTGGTTTGTGTGCCCTCTAGTGATGTTGGGGCCTTAACATTGACTAGACTATAATTCCTCTTTATCATCAAAGAGCCACCTCAAGCACCCATAAAACTCTTCATGGTTAGGGCCCTACAGCACATTACGACAACAACAACCTAGACACATTTTCTCATTAGGGTGTCAAGACGTGCAGATCCTTGGCTTGCTCGAGGTTCAGTGATGGGAACTACATCACAACCTGCTAGTTCAAAATCATACTATAAGAGACATAATGAGCACCTTGCTAACAAAATGATTAGGAAACACATGGAGATAGGTCCTCCTAAGCTCACCCCCTTGTCAACCATTCCCATAGCCTCATCATGTCAGACTACAAACATAAATGTAAATAGTCAACAAATAAGCACTAAGGATCGAAGGCATGCTGCACAGCCAAGAGCTAAATCTCCTTCTTGGGAGATTTGTCTCTTTGGACACATGGAAGAGGTAAAATCCACCAAAACAACAAATGGTAAAAAGGATTTCTTAGACACATTGGCACAAGTTAAATAGGCTCTAAAATAAAAAAAACATAACTTTGAGCCTATACAACTTGATTATGACCTCTTCTACTCATCACAAGGCCTTGGTCCACATGCTAACATCTATTCCAATTAAGGAAGATGTTCCAGTAGACGAAAAGGCCATTCATGCTATAATGTTTTCACCTACAATCCAAGAGTCAAGGTCAACACCCTTAACATTTTATGATGAAGTAGTCAAGGTTGATCCTAAAAAAGGTTAGGTGACCAGTGCACCCATGTTTATAATGATTCATGTAGACCAATATAAAATTTGCAGGGTGCATATTGATGACGGGGTAGCAACCAATGTCATCTCATTCCCTATTGTTAACAAGCTTAGCTTGGTTGACCAGATTAGATTGACAACAACAACATGCCTGAAATCCTTCAATGGAGCACGTGTGGTTGTAAAAGGGATAGTCATAATAATTTTTTTTGGCAAGGAAGAAATTCTCCACTAATGCAGAATTCATTATGGTTGAAGAAATGCTTGGATTCAACCTAATCCTACGGAGGTCTTAGCTAGCCTAGCTACAGGTTGTTTCTTCACCTATTCACCAAGAGATCCACTTGCCTTATGAGGGTGGAGAGGTGGTGATCTTTGGTGACAATGTAGCCCCTCCAACCATTAACAACATAGATATAGAACAAGGGTCAAAGTTAGAGTTCTCTGAAGATGCACCACCTATGTGTAATGAAAGTTAATGTTGTTCAGCAAATTTTAAATAGCCAAGCAAGGTGAGCAACCCCCCTACAACAAACGAAGGTTGATAAAAATACCATCATATGCCTCCCAGGCCTTATGCACTACCTAACCCGCATGAGGTTAGAAATCACCTACTTGACTAGGGCATGCCCTTACTTCAATTATATGTTTAACTTGCTCTTTTTCCTTTGCTTGTAGATTAAATATTATGTTATTATTTACATTCTACATTATGTCATTTCCTTGTTCATGTAGTTTTGTTTACCCTTTTGCAAGAAAAAAAAGTGAGGCCAAAAAAGGCCTTAAGCTATCACTTGGCCCACTAAGAACTAAAACTGGCAACCAACTCCCCTTTATATGATGGTCTGAAATGGCCTTAAACTAGCAATGGCCCAAAATTGCCTTAAACTAGCAATGGCCCAAAACAGCCTTAAACTAGTGATGGCCCTTCCACCATGGCCTTAAATTGTCATGGGGCCCACAAGGGGCCTAATTGCATCAATCAAAACATAAGCTAAAATTATAACAATACAACAAAATGAGAAGAAAATCATTATCACATTTCCATTAAATTATCAGTAATGTATGAAGTTCAAGATTACATCCAAAACATAAAATCTCCAAAAATGCAAAACTACTTGATAATAGGACTACATCTTAGGTATTTCAGCCTATAGTGTGCGATGGGGGTTAGGGCTCTTCCTCTTCCTCTTCATCCGCTGGTCCACTAGGTCCCATGCCATCACCCAAAACCTACATAAAATAAAAATAAAATAATAAATTAGCCAACAAATGAGGTGACATACAACATTATAATAAAGCAGATAAAAATAATGCAAACTAAACCAACCTAAGAAGGACTCGCATCCATGTCTAAGAACATCCTATCAAGGCTAGCCTCTAGGTGTTGGAGGATTTCGTCCTCTGACAACTGTGTTCAATCCTTCTCGCCAAGGTCAATGCCCATGAGGGTTTTTTCCTTTTTCTATGGTCGTCCATGAAGGTGGCCCCAGTGAAAACCTCATAGAGGTGACCTCTCTAGAATGTAACGCGATCTGTCTTTTTGAGGTTTCACTAATCACTACATTGCTTGCAAATAGCTTGTAAGCCTATGTTGTGCTGAATGTGTCAAGGAATATCTCTTAGCATCAATGCTTCATAGACTTATCTTAGTACTTTCTATGGTACACTTCACGTTCTTACTTGTAGTGGTGCTTGTGATTCTTTTGAGTTTGGCCCCACTAGTACACTTCTGTGCTATAGTCCTTCCAATCTTGATTTTTTCATGCTAATAGGTCCATCTATAGCCGTTGCTCAATCACCTCGCAGGTGGCATCATTCTTAACACAAAGAGCTAACTAGTACCTAGCATAATTAATTTTAGCCATGCACCAGCTACCGTCTAGCTTCTCACGTGCTACCAGGAAGTCATAGCGAGACTATAGATCCTCCAGTCTTACCTCCTAGTTTGTCCCCTTTTCCTAAAGCTCCTGCAGCTATCTCCACAGGTGCTCATTGACATGCTTGCACTCCCACAATGCTCTTGTAGAGTATAGTATGCATTTTCTTGCTTCATCATACACCCAACAAGGCACTTGCTCCACTCTAGGGGGGAAACTTAGGTACGATGTCAACTTGGACTGCTCTATTCAGGTCCCATTTAAGTTGTGAGCCTGTCATTCCATAATAGGCAAAATAATGTTATTCACAAAAAAAAAAGAAAAATTAGTAGAAAATAAATAATGATAATAATAAAAAAGGCATACTAATCTCTAGGTCCATTTGTTTTATACAATCTATCATATCATTCGCCATACCTTGCATGAAGGCAAACTTATTTGGAGTCTCTATCCACAGTTGGGTATCGAAGGTGGATGTTGATGTTGGATGTTCAAAAAAAACATCAGCCATTGTAACATAACACACTTTTTAATCATTAGTTAGCCAATACTCAAGGGTGCAGAACATAAAAAAAATATGATGATGTAAAGCTTCTATCCAACAAGCCCTCAGGTGTGAGAGTGAGGGGATCATCCATCTGCATGTCATCAAAGAAATTCTCAAGCTCATCCCCTTCAAACTACAACCCTTATTCTTCTAGTTGCCTTAGTACCTTGGCATCTTTCCATTACTCTTCATCTGCTATTTTTTCCTTAGGTTGAGGGACATCATCCTCCACAGGCTCTATTGTTGTGGGTGTCCTTTTTCTTTTGTCACACAAATTAAAGTTAGAGTTATCAATAAGGAGTATAAGATAGCATGACACACCAGTAGTATTAAATAATGCATACTTACTTGCAATTTTTGAGCACACATCATGGAGCTTAAATTGCAACTTTTTGCCCCCCTCCTCCACTTCATGTGTAAGATCCTCCACAGGGCAAGGCTTCTTAATCTTTATTTTGGATGATCTCACTATCTTGGTAAATAAGTCATGTCCCTCTCACCACATTTCTAGTGTTGGTTGGTGTGGCCTTCCCAACACTATCACATGTGCGATAGGATTTTCCTACATCATCCTAAGTCGTTATCGAAAACAACTCGCCAATTACCTCTAGAGGATCCTATGACCACGTGGTGTGGAATAGGTGGTAGATCCATGGCTTGGAGATCTAAGTGCAGTCTTGCGCCATCCACTACCCATTCTCACAAACCACCAAAAGCTCTGCAAATCTTCATAGGCATGCTATGAAGAATGCAATGAGCATGTATGATCGTGCTTGAAGGTTGTAGAGTAGCCTAACAATTTTAGCATGTAGGCCACTGATAAGGTAATTGGGCTAATTATACCATGTCTTCTCCTCTATCATGTTCCTCATAACCCAAGCTTACTCAACCCAAAGAATCTTTCCTTGGAAAAGTAGCTTTGGAAATGCATGAGCTCGAAAGACT
The DNA here is from genome assembly GCA_015680685.1 of Gnetum montanum. Lineage (NCBI taxonomy): Eukaryota > Viridiplantae > Streptophyta > Gnetopsida > Gnetales > Gnetaceae > Gnetum > Gnetum montanum. Next base: position 230,536 of record MNCI01008733.1, read on the forward strand.
AGGTAGAGGTGGTGGACTATGGGTACTTTCACCTCCTTCATTGGTATACCTTTAAGGCCCTTGGGAGTTCCCAACCATTTCTCAACATCCCCCTTATGCTCTAGGTCTTTGTTGATCTTTTCTGCCATTGGTAAACCCTCAAAGAGGATGTCAAAAAGGTCTATAAAGAACCTGTTTGTAATTTCAAAGATCACCCACATATTATGGACCTATGTGTAGAAGCGATTGGTACTCTTAGTGAAGGAGTTAATTAGGGCAATCATTTTGGCCATTGGGATGCTTGGGTTAATGGCCAAGAAGAGGTTCATGAGCCTAGCCTATTGAAGATTCCTTTCTTTCTCCTCTAGGGCCTCGTAACACAACCAATGTTGTGAACTTTCAACCTCACCATATTTAAAGATGAGAGTGGCCTTAGTGTGACTTGTAGCAACCATGTGACCTATCTTGACTTAGCTGTAGCTAGAATAGGCAAAGGTAAAATTAGTAACATGAAAAAGCAAATAAAAAGTGCATAAAAATAAGTGACATGCAACTCACATGGCACAAATGGTGTGTGGGATGGTGGTAATGGAACTAAAACTTCCTCCATGCTTTGTATACCAGTTGCCCACTCAATGTCCAACCAACCAAGAGCCTACCACTTCTTGTAATACTTAGAATATCTATGAGAGAATTTTGCTAATTCTAGACCAATCTACCCAATCCTTGTTGCATGAACATTCTCAAAAGATGAGACTTCCTATATGGTAATTTAGGTCAAGTTTAACATCCCCTCTTCATCATGGAGGCCATTTGCATCAATAGAAGACCTAGCAATAGACTAGAGTAGTTGGCATCTTATGTCATAATCTAATAAGTAGTGTAAGAATCAAAAGGGGACTCACCCTCTAGTGTAATATACTATTCCAAGTGGATTTTGGGAAAGAGTGTGTAGGCAACAAGCAATGAACATAGTGTTGTTCTTATTGTACCACTAAAATTCTAGAATCCCCTAGATCCTTGACAAAAACCTAAGGTTCTTCTAGCCTTAGCATAAGCTCCCTACTTCTTCATCACCAGTAGGCTCCTTAGACATAAACATTAGAATGCCTTGATTCACCCTAGGAAATAGTGTCTCCATTATGACACCCACTACTTTGGTCAACAAGTGTGACCAAATCATCACACTAAAGTGGCGAAAAAAATTCTAGGAATTCTTACACACCTAACCTAAACCATACTACTTGGTGGCCCACATGTGTGTCTAGTGTAGGCACGTTTGGCATAGGCTTGCTCATGCAACACAAAATGCCCACCAGCTCAATTACAATGAGGACGGGTTTCAACAATACCCTACAATGCCACAATAGCAAGAAAATGAGAACATTAGCATTGAGTAAAAAATGCATTAAAAATTACACTCAATATGCTTAACTTTCCCTAGGTCCCATGGGAAAGGGATGTCAGCATACCCATCTAACATGCCTAATTCCCAATACAGCACAATACTAACATTTATGTTGCATATTTACAAACACTATAATTTTGAAAGTATTAAAAAAATTCACTAATTATTGGTTATGCTCCTCATAGAGCATAATTTTTAAAACTGCAAAATTTTCCCAAGTGTTGGTTACACTCCCTGCAAAGCATAACAATAACAAAAAAAAATTTAAGTGTTGTTATGCTCGCCATAGAGTGTAACAACTACAAAAAAAATTTTTGCTAACCACTGCATTGTCTGTAGACCGTAACACTAAAAGATAAACTTTTCTAACTTTTTTTACACTCTCTAGAACATACCCTAGTGTGATAATCATGATCCTTACAGTCATCCTACTTGGACCATTATGATCTATTTTCACCCCTAATCCACCTCGGCCATGTCATGTCCCACGTCATGCATAGGATACCAAAAAAAAACATTTGTCTCACTTCATGCATGGGACATCAAGAAAAACCCCTATCCTATGCCATGTGTGGGATGCCAAAAATCCCTTCTTCCATGCCATGTGCTAGACACTGAGAAAAATCCCTATCCTATGCTGCATGCAAAATGCCAAACCCTCATAACAAAAACTCAAAAGGCTAAACAAAAATGCATCACATGCACTCCCTCCACTAACTATGACTCATGATAGCCATAGCAATAGTGGTGATCCCTGCCCAAGGGAAGCTACCCTCAAAACCCCAAAAAACTATGGTACATAAAAAGAAAGGAAAGAAACCACCAAGGAAGAGCATAGCACCTTACTTGGCCAACAACATCTCCCTATTGTCCTCTATGCACGCCTTGGGAAGGTGCCTCAATGTGCACTCCCCTTCATCTACGTTGGTGAGGCTAGGGTGTTGGTGTTTGCTATAACATAATATGGTTGGTTGCTATGCTCTTGCATTCTTCTTTCCTCTCTATTACGCTCTAGCTTCCCCTCTATCATTACTACACTCTGTTTCCCTTCGCCTTAGCCGTGCTACACTCAGTGACTATTTGCATTAACTTTTAAAATGATAGGTTTACTATGGTTAAACCCCTATTTATACCTTTCTAAGTTTAAGGACACATCACCCTTTCAAGGCGTTCCATGCCCTGTGTGTAATGCAGAACTATCCTGTGTCTCATGCGTAATGCGGGATGAGTGTAGCACCTAAAGTTAGAAAATTTTTTCAACTTTTCAACGTCCCTATACTTAGAACATATTTTGCATTTTTTTCAATTACCCAATAAACATCCAACTTAGCCCCACATTTAAAACCTTCTAAGCCTTGCTTAAACCCATGTCTCTTGCATAAACTATGGCTAGCTACAACCTTGAACTAGCAATTTTATGGTTAATTGAGGCCCCAAAATTACTTTGCATACTACACAGTTAGGTGAATTTTCATAACATTGTCTTTATTATTGAATGCTTTTTGCCTTATTAAGATAGGTGCTGCTTGACATTTTTCTGGTTGTTTTGCAAGATTTTTCGGCAGAATTATAGAATGAATGCATACGAGAGTCTTCATTCACCCTTAGTCTTGACTAGACCTTATGGTGGCTTCACGAGATTCATAAACATTGAGCTCCTAGACTTGGAACATGTGAATTATGACATAAATGTGGCATCCTTAAAGACATCTCTAGACTAGCCAAACCATCTACTTAGAGTTCTAGACTTAGAAGTAGGTGACGTAACTGAGAATCATCTCATAGAAGTCCCTATAGTAACATGTAAAGGTGAGGCTAAGACATTGAAACTTAGTTCCTTGTTAGAGCCTCAAATCAAACAAAGCATATCTAAAGTCCTTAATGATAACATCAAGGCATTCTAGGCTTGGACTCTTGCATAATACAACACAACATTATTCTCAATCCTTACATAAAACTAATTAAAAAAAAAAGCTCGCAAAGTCAAGCCTAAGGTGGTGTTGGTTGTTCATGATGAAATCATTAAACTTTCCAAAGCTAATTTCATCTAGGCAGTTGACTACATTGACTGGGTTTCAAACATCATAGTTGACCCTACGAAAAATGGAAGTATATACATTTGCATAGACTTCCAGGATCTAAACAAGGTGACTATCAAAGATGATTTCCCATTGCCTAATATTAACCAACTCATCAATACTATGGCTGGTCATGCCTTGTTGTCCATTATGGATTGGTTCTCAAGGTATAACCAAATTTGAATCAACCTAGAGAACTAACTCAACACCACCTTCATGACCCCATGGGGTACATTTTGCTATACAATGGTGCCCTTTGGACTAAATCATGTAGGAACAACCTACCAATACATAATGATGTATATCTTTAGCAACTATCTACTAGACTTGCTCAATGACTATGTTGACAATATAGTAATTAAGTCCAAGTTAGCTCATGACCACATAGATGACTTGAACTGCATCCTCAAACATTTCCCTAGACATAACCTTATGCTAAATCCAAAAAAATGTGTCTTTGGCATCAAAACTAGTTGCATGCTAGGCTTTATAGTATTAGAAGTAGGTATACGTGTAAACCCTGATAAGGTTAAGGTTATTACCAAATTAGCACCACTAGCAAACCTTAAGAAGCTACACGTGTTACAAGGTAGATTACAATTCATACGTAGGTTTATCGCTAGGTTGATCCACAAGTTGTAGTTAATGCAATATTTGCTCAAAAAGGGAGTCCACTTTGAGTGGACAGCTCAATTCCAAGAGGTATTTGACAACCTCAAAAAGGAGCTAGCTCAACTTTCAATAATCTACCCTCCACAAGATGCCATTCTACATTTACCTTGCAATCTCAAACATGTCCATTGCTTCTCTACTTTGCCAAAAGTTTCTTGGAAGTCCCTGTTTACTACTTAAGCCATGCACTAGTGACCCACGAAGCAAAATACAATGATCTAGAGAAGAACTATCTCACCTTAGTCTTCACACTTAAAAAATGGACACACTAACTTTTTCTTAGTCAGCTTAATGTTATCTACAAAATCAATGTACTTTGGGCAATTACTACGAATATGTATGAAGGTAGTCAAATTGCATGATGGAAGGCAATAACTATGGAGTTTGACCTGCACTACATAGCACAAGCATCCAAAAAAGATCAAGCAATAGATGCACAACTCAAAAATTCACCCATAGAAAATTGAGCAACAAGAGATCCATAATTTCTAGCTGAACATGTCAATAGCATAAGTCAAGTACCTACAAACTTTAAGGTAATTTTACACTTTAATGATGCTTCAACCACGCGAGGTGGAAGTGTTGCTACTGTTATCATATTTCCCTCTAGGGATATCTAACCCTTTGCATATCATTTTGCATTTCCTTACACAAACAACATAGCAAAGTATGAAGGTCTTCTTAGAGGTGTCTTAGCGGCTTAAGAGATAGGAATCTGAAACATAGTAGTCTGGGTGATTCACAACTAGTTGTCAACCAAGTCACAAAGGTTTATGCTTGCAAGGTGCAACATTTACAACTTTACTGTGATTTGGTAAAACACTTTCTCAAAAAATTTGCAACTATTGATGTCCAACATATTCCCCATAATGAAAATTCCATTGCTGATGCATTAGCTACTTTAGCCTTAAGCATAGCACCTCACATGTTTTCCACATTGCCCACTTTGATAGTGGATTGCACTAAACCTATAACTAAAATAACAAGCATTGCATCCATAAATATGACAAGCACAACTCATTCCCAAGAGTGGTATGATGATATTAAGACGTGCCTCTAATAGGAAGAGCCTCTACAAAATCTAACCTCTAACCAAAAAGATTCAGTACAAAAGTGAGCATGATAGTATATCCTTGTAGGTGATAGCACCTTGTGTCACATATCCTATGATGGAATACTATTAACTTGCATTAGTGGTAATGAGGCACACATGATCATTGACCAAGTCCATGAGGGACTATGCAAAGGCCACATAGCCCCTAGGGCAATGGCAATAAAAATTAGATGTCTAGGCTATTATTGACATTACATGGAGCACGATTGCATTTCCAAGGTTAGGACATAGGATGTGTGTCAATGACATGGTAACCTAATGCACGTACCATCCACTAAACTACACACTACATAGATCACATGGTTTTTTCAATGTTGGGGATTGGATATCATAGGGCCTATAATGCTCAAGTCTTCCATAGGACATAGCTTCATCATTATCATAACTAAATATTTTACAAAGTGGATTGAAGCCATTCCCCTTAGGAAGACAACAAAGTAGGTTTGAAAATTCATCCTAGATAACATAGTGATCCAATTTGATCTACCCATGACTATAGTCACAAACAATGGGCCACAATTTAGCAGTGCAGAAACTACAAATTTTTGTGAAAACCTTGGCATTAAACATTCCTTTTCATCACCATACTACCCACAAGTTAATGGTTAAGTGGAGGCTACAAACAAAGTCATCATCAACCTTTTGAAGAGGATTCTTAGTAATAGCAAGTGACAATGGCATGAATAGCTAGCATACATGTTATGTGCCTATCATACCACATGTAGAACAACAACATGTAAGACCCCATATAGTCTTGTGTATGGATCTGAAGCAATGTTACCTCTTGAACTACAGGTCCCATCGCTTCATATGATCCTCTTGTGCTTCATTGATGAGGTTCAAAACAATGATTTGAGAACCATTAACCTTGACTCTATAGATGAGGAGTATGTGCAAACACTTGATCTCATCGAGTGGTACCAAGAAGAGAAATGGTAGAAGCACCATCACAATCAACATCAACGCCCGATCAAGAAGGGAGACCTTGTCCTCAAGGTTTTTCACAAGCCCACAAAAAAATTATTAACTAACTAGGAAGGGCCTTTCTTGGTCATAAAGGCCTATGAAAATGGAGTATTCAAGCTTGCTGATCTAGATAGTAATGAGTTTGCCAATCCAATTAACCACTCATACCTAAAGCTGTACTATGCGTAGTATGCAATATCGTGCCAATGATAAAGAAAGGTAATTGGACATCTACTATGATGTTAAACTAACATAGAATATCTACTATAATGGTAAACTAACACAAAATGTCTACTATGACATTAAACTACCACAGAATGTCCTTGGGCCATGACATTAAACTAGCACCCACAACATGGTCCGTTATGATCTTAAACTAACCATCCACCATTTTCTATAATGTTAAATTAGCACAATAGTCTACTAGGACCTTAAATTAGCACATCATGGTCTCCTAGACCTTAAACTAGGTTCATGATTTGCTAGGGCCTTAAACTAGCATAGCATGCGGTCTACCAAGATCTAAAACTAGGTTTGCAATTCAACATCCATAGTTCAACACACATGGTTCTATAGACAAGTGAGCATGAATACTTCCAGTCCTCTATTACCTACCCACACCTCTTAGGCAAGATGGGGTGGGGTGTTGCATTTTCAGAATGAAGTTCATGTCATCAAGGAAAAACCCTTTGGGACATTTTTAGCATCGCCATCCTTGGCATCTTTTGATCTTTCAGAGATGTCTTTTGACATCTTGTTGACCTTCTAGAGCTACCACCACCATCTCCTATCATCCTGGTCAAAGCTCTCATTATCAACATCACTTGCCAAAGAGCCAAAGGTACTATGGCCCAACCATAGCACTGCCATCCTCTATCCCTTACCATTTCCTAAGCTTGGAAGAGCATACAGCACCATGGATTCTCGCCATGCTGCTAGGTTTCCTAGATCCTACCTTTGGTGAGAACTATTAAGAACCTACATCACCATCACCTCTAGCCACTTGGGTGCTCACTTCTACTGTGGCTACCAGAGCTTTTGGAGCCTACCACCATCAATGCCTACATTGGCCTTCCTGCTTTGGACATTGCATGCACCTGCAACTAACATGACATTTGCAACCCTTGTAATTCCCTTGCAAATAGGACTTCATCTTCATCTCACATGGTTGCCGTTTTTCTTGTTTTCTTAGTGTTGCATTTGCAAGATGAAGCCTCAATGATGATGTTCAAGGATTCTGCTTCATTGCGGTGGCAAGTTTCCATACTACTTTGATGTGCTCACTTTGACTCGCTAAGATACTTAAGAGTGCACATTCCTACTATCCCTCTAGCCAATTTACCTCTACCTCTTGATCTTGCATTCTCCCACACTCACTACAAGATTCCCTGATGCACATGGAGCATTTCCTATAGTCAATTGCAAAACCAATGATGGACATAATGCAACTCGTCCCATGGGAAGCCTTTGTGGGCTAGTCAAAGCCCCAAATAGATGGAACATAACTCATCCTGAGGAAGAAACACCTATCCTATAGATGAGATGCTATTGCCTCTAAGAAAAGTTTTTTAAATGGCACATAGTCCACTTGGCAACAAAACATCTCCAAAAAATGAAAGCAAAAGCAAAAAAAAAATGAAAAGAGAAGGACAAGAAAAATAAAACCAAGAGCAAAAGAAAAATGGGATGAAACAAGTGCCCAAGCAAATAACAAAGTTGCCACTTTGCAACTGGTCTAGCCCTGGATTGACCATCTCACAAGCACTCCAATAAGAGGTCAAAATCCTAAGGGTAGACCACCTCCACATGTTGACTTCCTCACAAGCACTCCAACAAGGGATCATGCTTTGGCAACAAGCCATCATAATATTGCATCTTATAGTCACATGCACCATGAAAATCCCTTCCACTTATCATCCCTTAACCCATCTCCCTAACCTATTCCCTACCATACTTTATTTCCTAAGCACTCTCAAGCATAAGTGAAGTGTTATCTAATTAGGCACTAACATGCGGTGTTCATGTCATGTTCATTATGATGTTTTGTATTCTATTTTGATGTCTTTTGAGTCAATCCTCTAGACCTCAACAAAGAGGGGCCAATGAAACACCACCAATTTCAGGCTTCTGTAGTTTAGCGAAAAAATTTTCTAAGTGACAAAAGTTAGCAAATTTTTCTAAGTGTGGGTGTTACGCTCTACAACGTAGCCAACATAGGACACATTAGGCCCTATTTTGCAAGATTTTTCTTAGTCTCAACAGCAATTTCATGAAAATTTTTCTAAGTATCTTGCTATGCTCTCAGTCTGCCTACTATGCTCCCTAGTGTAGCCTAGACTTCCATGGCTAGTTTGTCCAAGTATCAAGCCAGAAGTGGCTAAGGGTTACTTGGGTTGGACAAAATAGTTCAATGAATTTTCTATCTCCTGGGTTGTCATGCTTACTAGATTCCCCAGCGTACCTAGCTTGGCACATTTTCCAATCGCCAGCTCACCCAAGTACCAAGCTAGAGTTTGTTAAAAGTGCTCAAGATGAACAAAATAGTTTGGAAAATTTTCTATCTTTCAGGTTGCTACGCTCCATAGCATAGCTAGCATGACTTAGGTTCTAGTGCCTAGTTTTACCTAAGTCTCGAAAAAGATCTATCAAGATAGCTCAACATAGAAGATACATTTGGCACATTTCCTAACTTCCAAGGCTACCCATCCTGCTATGCCCTAGAGTGAGGCCAATGTGCCATGAAGGAAGATTGTAGATTTCATAAAAATTTTGCTAACTATCCCTACTACACTCTGCTACACTCTCCAGCATAGCTAGTGTAACTAGTATGAAAAAATCAAAATGTTGCAAATTTTCACTAAGTGTTGTGTTATGCTCTAGAGTGTAGCTAGCTTGACACTTGGGAAAAGTCTTTGATAGCCTCCAAAAGCCTCTAGAACTTAACATCAACCTTTGTCCCAACTTTGATGTCCCTCTAGCAACTAACATTAGTAGTTTGCATTTCTTTTGCATCTCCCATTAATCCCGAAAATTGTTCCTATGTTTGACCCTACTCAAAAGAGGAGGAAAACGTAGTCCTAGAGTGTAGTCTTCAAGTTGTATTATTTTGACACTATTTGTAGGTACATTGCCATCTCTCAAACTCTGGCACATGCAATCCTAGCAGTGTGGTCACAGTCCCATAGTCTATGGGTACCTATTGCTATTCTTCAGAGGGTAACACTTTTTTACTCTCATGAGAGTGTAATATGTCAGTGTAACCCCATCTATACTCATGCCATGTGGCATGCATGCCACATGGTGCCCAATCCACATTTCACACTAAACCTAGCCCTATAGATACCCCAAATACCAACACTCTAGGGGTTGGCAAACTAAAAGATCCTTGAGTATTTTAGCTATCTAAGCATCCCTGATACTCATGCCTCTAAGCACTCGAGCTTCACACTTTGGTGCCTCCAAAAATGTAGTCCATCATTATACTAGCAGAACACAACAACAACCAACCTAGTAGGTTTAGCCTTCCTTGCAGCCATTAGCTTCACATCCCTGACATCCCAGAGATTCTGACTACACTACTTTGTTGCCATTGTGTCTGATTGACACCATGTACCATTCTCACCTTTTGTTTAGCAAAATTTGTGCTCCCCAATTTTGGGGTAGTGCATTTCTTTGTTCTCAAGCTCTATTTCATTTCTTTTCCAAGAATTTTTTTCTTTGATATTAAGCATAAATCTTGCATTTCTCCATTTTTCAATACATATTTTCATGCTCACATCATTGTTTTTAGGTTGGGACTCTCCACTATGCTCTTATTTATTGTCCCAATGTTCGCAAGTAATGCTCTACAAACCCCTCTTACAAAAAATCATTCTAACACTACGTAAGTCCCTATTTGATCAACCAAAATATTCAATGCACCTTGTTTCTATTTTCCAACATGGCCCTCACAAGGATTTGGGGTTAGGCTATATGCCCATTGACCTCTTGGTGTTCTAGTCACTAACGTTTTTGGACGTCACACCATGTTTAACACTTATCTTCATTTTACCAACACTTTTCTTTTACTTTGCCTAGATATGTACTTTAAGTTTAACAAACTATGTTTTTATTTTGTAGATAAAATAATAATCTAGAAGTTATGTACATTCAACTTGAAAATGTAAAGGAGAGAAACTTGTAAACCAATGTATAGATCATGCATGGTTGGTGAGTGGAGATAGAAGGAAGCAACTTTTCCACTTAGAGAACATAGGGTTGAATCCTTTGTTTATATTTAGATCTCCTAACATTTCACCCATGAATGTAATCATCCTAGTAAGATGTTATTCAAGCCAAAAATAGTTATTCACATTTAATGTTCAGGGTAGAGAGGTAATATTACCTTAGAACCAAATTTTATTGAGGCACTAGTTTAATTTTTCTAATGTTGGCCTAGTAGTTGAGAAAGATAAGAAGTTTTCAACCATTAATCAGGAGATGATTACTAAATGAGATTAGTATGGCAATAAGTCTTGTAACATTTTCAAATCTAAAAATCCTAATTTGGTGCAAATGTATCATCTCTTTAAGATTATACAACATAGAACTACTTCTTCTATTAGGCTTGTGATCATCTACAATGGCATGGTTCATGGTACTTGCTATGATTAGGCTATCTACCTGGACAAGAAGATGTTCAATGAGTTAGACAACATTAACATTTTGAATGGTGAAAGCTCAAGCAACTCTATTAACTTTATCTTTTATTGTGAGATGTTGCATTATTTCACAAAGTTATTAGATTGTGTTGATCACAAGGGAAAGGTGTTGAATGAGGAGGACTTATCTTGTCTTGTGTATTAGCATGTGATGAACATCATGATGATCCTTTCCATAACATTAAGTGATCCCATGAAGATAGCATGATTATTGTGAGAGGATGTAGCTAAATTCTCCATTATTCACAACATGGCATTGACCAAGAAACATTAAGTACATGTGAACCTAGTTCCTTGGACACATACAATGAGGGACAAATGGTTAAGAAGATGAGAGCAATTTGTGTTCAGCAATGAATACATATGATTTGAAGGTTGAGTTAAAAGAAAAAGTGGCTAAGGAAGTAGAGAGATTAGGAAAGTTGGCAAAGTAGTATTATTATACATGTTTTATTTCTAGCATTAGTGTATTCATATTTTGATGTTTTATAATATTTTAATGAATTTTTTATATTTACTAGTTTTTTTTTTGTTTGTTTACACTTTGTAGTTGTAGTGAAGGAAAACAAGAAGGTAGAGACCAAAGCACTCTTTAAGATAATAAAGAAGGAAAGGAGAAGAAGAAGAGAGGAAGGTCTATGAAGAGGAAGACAAGAAAGCACAAGAGGAAGTAGAGAGGTAAGCAAAAGAGGAAGAGAAAAAAAGACCCATGAAGAAGTAGAGACAAAAGGAAGGGAGGTAACAAAGAGAGTGGAAAATAAGGCCTTGACACATGAGCTATTTGATAAGGCATTATAAATTAACTTAGGAGATGGAAATAAAGTTTAAAATTTTTTGGTATTTGAAAAAGATCTAATAGTTCATTTGTAGAAAATACTAATAATTTTTTTAGCTTGTAGATCATGAGTTGGATAAAATTCCATTTCTTTTAAGGACTAGTGGATTACCTTCCAAGGAGAAAGAGATGTCAAACAAAGTTAGGATGAAGTGGTTAGAAAAGAAATTGAAGAAGAAGGGATCACTATCTTATGGTAAGTGGTTTTGTTTATACTTCTTTTTTATTTTTCTTGGTTAGGCTTATTTCTGATTTTTGAATTTTTTATTAATTTTTGTAATTTTGTATGTAAGATATTTTAAGGCTAGTATGGAAACATATTGAAATGAAAGAATTAGTTAGAGGAATGATTGATGGTATAAAAAAAATCCTATAATGTTGTTTTAGATAGTGGTAAGTTCATTTGTGTTTTTTCTTTTGTATTCTTGAACTTTTAGTGTTCTAATTTTTTATTTATTTTTATTTTTATTTATGTTAGTAATCACAAAATATCTATTTTACTTTGTTAGTTAGATAGATGAAAATTAGATGTTTTAATAGATGTACCAATTAGGATGGATTGCAAAAAGTTATTCATTGTAGATCCTGATTTACAACCTTTATTCCATGATGATCCAAGGGTGATAGAGAGGATGGATGAAATACCTCAGTATGAAATAGATATGATCTCACTTAAAGTAAAATAATCAAATATCATAATGGATCTAACAATAGAACTATTATTGACCAAAGAGAAAAAGAAGAAAATTCCTTCTCAAATAAATAAATTCAAGAACAAGATGGAATGTTAGAGCATGATTTTCATGGTAGAATTATAATACATCATAATCTTAATTCTTCCTTTCAGTAGCTTTTGAGAGATTTCTTGGATGTTTTTCTAGCTATCCATACTCATCAGTAGCACAAACTATTAATTATGAAAACATTAAATAATAAGTTGAGGCATAGTTGTGCTATGTGGAAACATTAGTGGAATCAACATAAAAGAAACAAATTGTTTTATAAGAAAAAAACCTTTATCCTCACCAACTTAGGGAAGAAAATAGAGCAATAAAGTTAAGAGGCATGTTTATTAAGAAGATGAAAGTTAGTGATGCCTTAGAAGCCTTTGAATGTTGTGTAAAGGTGAAGAGGAAAGAGAGAGACAATGAGGCATCTAATATAGGAGAGGACATCAAGATGGAAAGGGAGCCTAATGTTGAAAATCCATCCATTTTTAATGTCCTAGATATGCTTATAAAAAATTTGGACTTCACATTCCTCTCTCTTGAATAGATTAAATAGTAGTTGGTTAATGTATTTGGTTACAAGAACTCTAAGATAGGGGGCAATAATAGATGATGATGATGTTGATGCATAAATTTTGAATACACCAACATCTAGAAAAACTTGTTTAGGGAGACTATCACCTATGGTGCCTTTCATATTGATGTAGAAACCCAAGAATAGTCTTAGTTGGAGAGGGTTATGTGATTTTAAATGATTAAATGGGAATCCTATCTCGTTGTCATCACACTACCATCGTTCACCATCATTTGTTATCTCTTTGTTCCACTGTGGTTGCTACTAATGGTGCCCACTACCAACAAAAAAAATCCTTACTATCATAGGGATGAAACCCTACTAATGGGATGGACTATTGCATGCCACCATTTGCTAACATTTGTTGTAGCCTATCACCACTACTAAATAAGCACACGTTGCTTCTACTATTAACTATCACTAACCACCACTTGTAGCTACTCACTGCCACATGCACACTTGTGTCATCCACCATAGTTGTTGCCTCACACTGGCCACCACTTGCAACATGCCACCAACTACTGCAATAGATGTTACCACTATTTGCTAACATTTTCCATAGCCTGTTACCACTGCTAATTGGGTATGCATTAATTTTTCTATTGACTATCACTAATCACCACTTGTAACTGCTCATTTCCACATGCACTCTCGCACTGCTAGCCATAGTTACTATTACTACCACCCACTGCTACTCATGTGCCACTACTAGTTACTGATGGAAACAACTCTTATTGCCTACTACACCACCCATTATCATTCACTACCACACGTTGTTCACCACCACTATCACTATCTATGCCTACCACTACAATCCACTACCACACACCTTCTTTAACCCACTTGTAGTAGCTACCATATGCCTACCAACCGTTGGCTATAGTTCCCACCACACATGCAAAGTATATGTTGATCATGCCTACCAACTTCTAGTTGCAGCTCTTGTCATGCATGCAAAGTTTGATGTCATTCATGTTGCTGCCATCGCTATTCTTGCTTGCTATTGCACGTTGCCTATTGATACCATTGATCATCACGCTAAGCATCATCTACTACTCATCACTCATAGATGTTGTTGCCACATGCCACATGTTGTCTACCACTCACCACTTGCAAATGCTTTAGGTACATTGCATCACTTCCTGTAGCTCACGCTTTGCTATTGTTCATGTTTCCTGCCTACCACTAGTTACATCATCTAACATCATGTGCTACCACTGGGAGAGAGAGATGCCTTAGAGATTTTTGTCCATGTGCATGGCTACTAGTCCTACCTGAGACCCCATCAACTTGCTAACTCCTACTACCACTACTGGAAGAGAGAGTGAGAGAGATTTCTTCCCTTCAGCTAGTCATTGATTGCATGTAGCCGCTACTAGCAAAGAGAGGTCAAGAGATGTCTACAAGTGATATGCAATGGTAGTGCACAAACGATGAATAGATAGCCCATGATGTGCAACATAGGTAGTGATTGGCAATAGCGTGACAACGAGGGAGCAAGATCCTCATTCAACCATTTAACATCACATAGCCCTCTCTAGCAAAGACTATTCCTAGTTTTCGTACCCATATGGGAGGTGCCCTAGGTGATAGTCTTTCTAAAAGAGTTTTTCTGGGTATTGATGTCTCCAAAACTTATGCATCAATAGATGGGTTGCATGTAAGAAAATATATTTTAGTTATTTTCTCCTTTATTTTTTTAGGTTAATTCTTATTAGTTTTATTATTTTTATAATTTTATACTTTACTTATGTTAGTATTTTTATTTATTTTGATATTTTTAAGTTTTATTTTAGTTTATGTTTTTATAGATACATAGGCTCCAAGAGGTTTTGGTAGCAGTAAGAAGGACCCAGACAATGATGAGGTTGTAGGATAGATCTTTCCTTCTCATGATGAGATCCCAAGTGGTTAGGATGACTAGAGTTAGATATTAACATGAGACTTGTTTTTATAATTTTTATTATTTTTTGGAAATTCTTTATGATTATTAATGGAATGTACTCTAATGGATGTTGTATGAATATTTGGCTATGGTAGAAGGACTATTATTTTTTATGGCTTTTTTTATGTTTTTATATTTTTATAACTTTTATAGTTTTCTAGGTTTGCAATTTTTTAAGTTTTCTATATTTATGAATTTTTCTAAATTTTATATGTTTATGGTTTTATTAATTTTTTCTTTCACAAATTATGAAAATGAATGCAACAAATATAAATATAAAATGTAAAAAAAGCTAAGTGCTAGCTATAAATAATAAAAGAAAATGAAGTTAGAATGGTAAAACATTATAATTATGTAAATTAAAAGACATAACATATGGACTAAGTGAAAATAGAAAACATGCACAAACTCTAGGAAAAAGATGGGCAACAAGAAATTATAAAGGAATTATTGTGGAGGCTATGATTGGAATTTGGCTTTCTGGCCTACATTCTAGTAGAACCCTTTATACTTTTAATAGAATCTACTATATCTAATTTACCAAATCCTAAGTCTACAAACTCATACATGTTGGAAGACCAAGAAATGCTAATTTTAGCTTTTTTGGTTTTTGCTTTAATGGATATTTATCCTATGAGTGTGAGTTGGGATCCTAGGCTAGACTCTCCTATAACATCAATAAACATGATGCTAGGAACTCAAGATCTATATGTGAATCACTACTTCTTTATCCTTGCAAGGGAAATGGGTTCTTGAAGTAATGGAGAAAAGATATCATAGTAATAAGCTCATTAAGGTCTTCCTAAGATAACATTTATACCTGATGAATTCTTGATAGTTGTAAAAATTATCTTAAATGTGATGCAATTGCTCACTAAGAATGATAACTTAATGCATCCTAAGATCTCTACTCTAGCACCACTTAATGAAATTAAAGAGTTATAGTTAGAATATGCAACCTATTTCTCAAGCCCAAGATGCTCAATGATAGACCATGAGATAGCATTGGTTCCTACTTCATCATTAAAGCAGGTTCACTTCAATAATTAATCACCTTCAAATATTAAATCTAGATATTATGAAAAGATAATAACTTTTTCTAGAAAAAAAACTAAATATCTTCAATTATTGAATTATAAGATTACAAAACGGTTTCCAAATCCCACAAACATCCAAAATTTTTCACTCAAATGATATTATAGGGCATGAGACTTTATAGCTATATAATGACCGTTCTTAATGTAAGACACAACTAATAAAAATATTCTCCCACAACCTAGGAATGAGATCTGCATATACAAGAAATAATAGGAATACATAGGCCAATACATAATACAATTAACCTTGGAGCTACAACCTCTATGCACTCACTTAATTTTCTCTTCCACACCTTGCCCAAGATCTTATCAAATCAAGAGCATTCACTAAGGAATCTTCTCTCACTCTTAATCCATCATAAACCTAATACACTAATAAATTTATTATGAAAATAAGATAAAAATATAGGGAAATCTTCTACAAGCTCAACTTGGAGTTCCCATGATTTTTCTATCTTTTTCCTACATCTTTTAGCTATTTTCCAACTTAGAATGGCCAAATAAAAAAAATTTCTGATCATACAGATTGTATCTAGCTTCCTTGGATCATCTTCTATAAAAGCACCACTTTTGGCCCAGATGTCTACTATTTTTAAGAGTCATCTCCTCCCTCACCAAGATGTCTCCTTGTAGGAAAGACCTCTTATCTAAGACATCTACACCATAGATAAGACATCTTTCTCAAGATATTTTGTCTCAAGTCAAGATGTCTTTTCCAAATTTCATGATATCTCCTACTAGACCAAGACATCTTTTGTGAAGAATTCACTCCTAGCCAAGATGCTTGCTTAACCTCCAAGACATCTCCATAGAGCTTGAAACCTATAAAACACATATGTAGGCAAGATTATTTGGAAGCGATGTTCCTACACGAGCTCTCCAATCTTTCAAAAAGTGAACCCATGTGAACAAAGCAATATGATTTGAAGTGATTTCTCACTCATGAAGTTTGGTCTCATGAACTCATACAACATCATTCATGGACTAATCCTTCCAATGGATCAAATACTCATGCCTCTTGACTCCTTGAGTACTATAAGCTTCACTCTAATTGAGTATGATTACCTTTCTTTCCATTGAAGACTTTGACTAATCAATAGCCCCCTTCAGCTTATCTATGCTACCGTATATGATCTTCTCATCAATTGATCCACAATAGTGTATAAGATCTCAAGCATTAAACATAAAATGCATATCAACATCATTTGGTAAATCAATCTCAAATGCATGATCATTGATCTTAGCCTTAATATTAGAAGGCCTTATCATCTTGGCTTTCAACTTGGAGAAATTAACACCTCTCAACTACTTCTTCTTCAAGTGCACATAAACCAAGTTACTAATAGTAGAATTTAGCTATATTTATCCTCATTTCTCTTAAGGAATATTTCTTCAACCTTCTTCTCAAGATTCGATTTTACTTGTGCATGGAGATACCTCATCTCTTGTACAAAATCAATACTAAGTTGAGGTTCACTATTAAAGCTCTTCAAAGTGTCCACCATCTTTGGAGAAAATTCATAGTTCACTTCAAATGGGATTTTACCAATAACAATATGAAAAGCATTATTGTATAATAACTTACAATGACACAATAAGTTTTTTTACCTATTTGGTTGTTCATAACATAAACATCCCAATATATTAAGCAAAGATATATTCACCATCTCCATTTGGCCATCATATTGTGAATGATATACACTAGAAAAATTCAACTTTGTCCCTAAAATTTTTCAAAGTGAATATAAAAAGTAACTTGAAAATTTGGAATCTCTGTCACTAACAATATACAAAGGAATTCCATGCAACTTCACAACATTCTAGAAAAATAAATTTGCAACATGAGAAGCATTACTCACCTTCTAATGAAGCATCTAGTCGACTATGTCGACTAGGCCGCATCAACGAAGCCTTGTCAACATGGCCACATTCATGTGACCCTGTAGATGCATATTTTCATGCATTGCTATGGCCTCATTAATGCAGAGTTCATTTTCCACTATAAATATGCATGCACCCACCACATTTATGGCACCTTTTGTTCAAGTTGTAGCAAAGCTCTTGTAGCTTGTTTCTGTAGAAGTTAGATTATTTTCGAAGTGCTGTAGAAGGAGTTCGAAGAGTGTATTGCTCTTTATTAAAGCAGTAATGTACCTCAGTCCATTGGCAGGAATGGCAATAAAGATGAGCTTTTTGAACATTCCTTGCAACATTTGAACTAGATTACTTAAGCATTAATATTTTAATACTTTAATAATTCTAATGCTTTTGTTATCACTTTATAGTTACAGTACACTTTCATAGTCCACAAGAACACATAAGCATGATCACCTTAAACATATGTTTGACACTTGGCAACCCAATGATGCTTAACATTTGGCAACCCAATAGTGATTAGGACATGCTTAGGATGTGCATAGAGGGTGGGACTAGCTACTTATGCTAGGGGTCGTTGAGCAATAGAGTAGTAGAATCTTAAATTATCTAGCCTTTCACTCCCTATATTAGAAGAATTAGATATTAAAGATAAAAGAAAACATATAAAATAATCATATGCTTTAGTCTCACTTAACCATTATTCTAGAATGTCACAAGTGAGGTTGAGAGGATAATGACCACTCTAACTAGGATTTTGATGGCTAGAATTCTATGTGCATAAGTGCTTGCAATCTTTGGAATTTGACCAAGTCATGTGTGAACACTCATGATTCGTATGGTTGGCTATAGGGGTACCTCACCACTCATCATTGGCTCTATTGCCAAGGACTATTAGTCTTACATGCGCTATCTAGCCTTAGCAAGATCATCACTCACTTTGTTGGAACAAATCCATTACAAGACACCATGAAAAAGTAAAGGGAAAATGGTTTAAGAACCCTTTATTTCTGTAGGACCAACACAATGATGAGGAACCTATTTCTCATAGTTCTCATTCTTTTGAATCTCCTCCCCTATGTCAGAACATACGATCCATCATACAGAGTAAAGGTTCAAGGGACCAAGAGTCCCAAGATGATGAGGGATCTCATGAAGGAGATCATGGTGGAGGTGAAGATGGATGTGAAGATCAAGGCTGTCATCATGGAAGAGGAGGTGATCAACACCATGGGTATGGTAGTTTTCCCCCTTCTTCTCCTTCCTCTCTTTCCACCTTATCTTCATTAGGTTCTAACTCTGACCACAACCATCATAAGAGAGATCATGATGATGATGATCATAGAGACCAACATGATCGAGGAGGTCAACGGGGACGTCATGACCAAGGGCATGGGTAATCATGGGAGGCTCACTATCATGAAAGGAGAGGTAGTAGAGATCATCATAGATGCCATGGCCATCATCAAGACCATGACTTTGATGAACCACTACTTGCCACTCAAAGCATGCTCAAATACCTACCAGGCACTTGAGAGATAGCCAAATTAAGTGTCTTGATGTGAACAACATCCCTAGATTTGAAGGGGAATATAATTTTGATCTACAAAATCACCTACAACCCTACAAAATATTGAAAATGAATGGTAGAAACTCAAGCTGTTCCCTTGAATACTCATCAATGAAGTAGAAAATTGGTACCAGTCTTTGGAGCTGGAATCAATCAAGCGATGGAGTACAATGCTGGAGCTCTTCAATGAAAAATACCAAACTTACTCTAGAGTGTCTAATCTAAGACAAAAAATTCAGGGGTGGAAACAAGGTAGCCATGAACCCTTGGATGCATCCATGGGAAAATATTACTTGTTGTTGTACTGATGTCTTGGTCATGGCTACTCTTAGTGGGAACAACTCCACCATGTCATAGATGGTCTTTGCTTCAAAATAAAAAAGACCCTTGGCATTTATGCTTAAGGATGGCTTTCTAAGTTAAGGGCTCATTAGTTTCAGTGATTAATTGAGCAGGTAGCCAAGGAAGAGGGAGAATTACAAAAGTGAAAAAGTGTAGAGGAATATAATCAAAACCCTTCCATCTAGAAGAGCGAAGTACAATTTTATGAAGATGAGGAGGAGTCACCACTAGATGTAGTAGTGAACAGGAAGACCTTGCCATTACAAAAATTTTCTTCTAAAATTTCAGCCAAGGTGGACAAGATGTGGGATTCTTTGGATGAAAAATTCCAAAGTGTTCTAAAAATTATAGAAGAATCCAAAGAACAGAGTAATGATCAAGATCGACAAAGGAGAAAATAATCTAAACATGCCTACCACAAAGGTAAGGGCAAAGTTGTAGTGGTAGAACAAGTTGCAGACTCTAATACCGAGAAAGATGATGGATGCGATATATGCCAATATGAACATCCTAAGGGATGTTACCCCGTGGTGTCACATTTCAAAGAGTCTAGGGTGTACACTCTAAATCCTCACTTAGCAAAAAGGCAAACACCCCAAAGATTGCCTTATCCCTAAGGAAATTCTACGCAGTTCCACTATCAACAGGGATATTATCCAAGTGGAGCTCCACTGCAACCATATAAGCACTACCAACAATGGAAACATCCACAATCATGGGGGATGCCACCCCCAAGGTAGCAATACCCTTAATGGCAACTAGATCCTTATGTGTACTACATTCAGTAGCCAATGTCCTCGCAGGACTCTTCTAGTCACATGACCTTCCAAAATCATTACTATCCTCTATAATACTTCTCGGTCCAATCTCTGTCACTATAGAATACTATCCTCTATATTGTTACTATAGCTTCCTAGATGGTTACAATGGCTATAACGAAATCTAGATTATGCTAGAGTACCAAGCCAAGACAACGTTTACAAGTTCCTAGGGGACCTTCGCATATAGAAAGATGCTCTTTGGCTTGTGTAATGCACCCGCAACCTTCCAACACCTTGTCCTCAGCATCTTCCAATAGCAAATCGGCAATGGTGTAGAAGTTTTTATGGATGACTTCTCCATCTAAAGGATATGCAAGTGTGTCCTCCACATAGTAGGCTCTAGCCTTGTTTTCCCTTACACATCTTCAACTTAGGAGTCCATGGACCCCATATCTAATTAATGGCCACCAATAGTTAATCCTCATCTCCCCAAGAACCAACCAAAGGATTTACAAGTACCAGCAAACCAAGATACTTGATCAAAACATGAAACTAATAGTGAAGTAAGTAATGGAGAGCAACTAATGAGGGGGAGATTGTGTGGAATGGAGTTCTGAGGTCAAGATTGATAAAGTTCCTTTGTGAAGCATGTGGTTAAGTTGCCATAGTGTATAGAAAAATTTACAAAACTATGGTGTTCATGAACAAAAAAATTGAACACCTTGACAACAATGGACTCACAACCCTGCCAAGATGCTAAAGTTGCTAAAGAGAATCACATAGTTCCTAGTGGCAGTGGTTCTAATGGGCCCTCACCAACTTCAAGTGCGTGTGGTGGTTGAGGTGGTGCTTGTAGTTGTCATGTGGCTACTAGAACTTTGGTCTGTTAAGTGGACATCCATTCAAGCATGTAGTCGATGTGCTGCTAAATCAAAAATTTAATGATGCCTGTATGTAGCAGCCACTAACCAAGAAGGCACCTAGATGCTAATCGCTAATTCTGATAGCAACACCCTATTCATGGAATCCTCTGAAAGCCTTGTATGTGCCTATATGGGGAGCATGAGTGAACTAGAATGGATCCATTAACAACTTTTCACTACTAATGATGATATTGATTTGGGAAAGCTGTAGATCCCTAAAAGCTTTAAACAAGAGCCCCTTGAACTAAAACCCTTACCAGCTAATCTGGAATATGCATTCTTGGAAAATAGTAAGCTGATAATAATCAATGCCACTCTTGCTCCCAAGTAAAAAAATGAAGCTACTAAAGATGGTGAATAAGTGGTTGACTACCTTTACATGGTCATGTCCTAAGTAGATAGGGATTGATCCTAGGGTATGCCAACATCAAAACTATATCAACCCTTCCATGAAGCCACAATGATAGCCGCAAAGATGATTGAATCCCAAACTTAAATAGATCATCAAAGATGAAATTAAGTAATTGTTGAAGGTGGGATTCATCTATCCTAATGCGGATAGCAAGTGGATCAACCCACTCATTATTGTGCCAAAAAAGGATAGAAAATGGAGAGTCTATATTGATTTTTAATTGCTAAATATGGTAACCTTTACCATTTCAGGGCATTGTTACTATAGCTTCCAAGATGGTTATAGTGGCTATAACCAAATCCA
This sequence comes from Gnetum montanum, assembly GCA_015680685.1. Lineage (NCBI taxonomy): Eukaryota > Viridiplantae > Streptophyta > Gnetopsida > Gnetales > Gnetaceae > Gnetum > Gnetum montanum. The sequence goes on from MNCI01008733.1 coordinate 252,818, forward strand.
AATTGTGCCAGAGGACTAGGCCAAGACAATGTTTATAAGTCCCTGGGGGACTTTTGCATACAGGAAGATGCCCTTTGGCCTGTGTAATGTGCTCACAACCTTCCAATGCCTTGTCCTTAGCATTTTCCAATAGAAAATCAGCAATGGATGACTTCTCCACCTATGGAGCAACATTCAAGCATGCCTTGGACCACCTTGAGTAGGCTTTGAAGCGATGCGTAGAAACTAACTTACTGATCAACTCATAGAAGAGTTACCTAATGGTCTAAGAAGGCATTGTTTTGGGGCATTGATTTTCACAAGCAAGGATTGGAGTGGATCCTTAGAAAATTAGGGTTATCCAAGGAATTACCAATTAGCCAAGAAATGTAAGGGATGTCTAGTCATTCCTTAGACACACTAGTTACTACCGACGCTTCATCAAGAAATTCTTGAAGATCACCAAGCCGTTGGTGGAGCTGACAAAGAAATATGCCCCATTTATCTAGACTAGGGAATGTGAATTTTCATTCCAAATGCTAAAGCAAAAACTCATAGAGGCTCCTATTCTATGAGCCCCCCCCAATTGGTTCATACCATTTCACATCATGATGAATGCATCTAATTATGCATTGGGAGCCATGCTCACATAGTTGGATGACTAGAAATGTCCATATTACATCCACTATGCAAGCCAAAGTATTGTGAGTGCTTAGCTAAATTACACCACCACCAAAAAGGAATTAATGGTAGTGGTGTTCACCTTGGAAAAGTTCCAACACTATGTGCTTGGATACAAGGTGTTTATGCATATGAACCATAATGTCACCCAGTTCCTTATGAAAAAATCAACAGTGAGCCCCCATGTCATATGGTGGCTCATGATCCTTCAAGAATTTGATCTTACTATGGTAGAAAAAAAGGGAACCAAGAATGTCATTTTTGATCACTTATCTCAGTTACAACGGGACAGCATGGAGGAGGAGAGCCCACTCTCTAACTAGTTTCCAAATGAACTCCTTTTTGTTGGATCAATTGCAAAGGAAGCACCCATAAGATCAAATTAGTTTGACAACATCATTACCTATCTTCTTACACAAGAGCTACCAAAGGAGTTGGATCATTAGAAGAAACAACAATTTCTTCACAGAGCCAAGCACTTCATAGAAATCAATGGACACCTTTACAAGGTGTGTGCAGATGGCTTGGTTTGATGGTGTGTCCCTGATGTAGACCAACAGTGCATCCTCCAAGATGCTCATGAGTGCCCTTGTGGGGGCCATTATACAGGAAGGCACATAGTCATTAAGATCTTGCTCATAGGATACTACTAGCCTACACTCTTTAGAAATGCTCAATGGTTCGTCCTCTCCTATGATTAATGTTAAAGAGATGGTGGGATGACGGCAAGAATGGAGGGACATCAACAATGGATTCAGCCACGCCCTTCAACATTTGGGGCATCAACTTTATGGGCCCCATCACACCCATGTCAAATGGGAAGGCATAAATTATTATTGCAGTGGACTACTGTAAAAAGTGGGTAGAAGTGGTAGCCATCACCGACTAGTCCTCAACCATGGCCACATGGTTTGTTCAATAGCAAATCATGAATAGGTTTGGGATGCTACATGCACTCATTTCAGATCATGGCACTCACTTCATGGGTGCTACTCTTAGTAAACTCATGTAATACTTTGGATAGAACATAAACTAACAACACCTTATCATCCCCAAGCTAATGCGCAAGTCAAAGTTACAAATCGGGAGATTACAAAGATCCTAACTAGGACAATTAGCAAATATAGGAGGGATTGGAGCAAAAAACTTAATGACACCTTCTGGGCTTACCACTCAACATGGAAACTTCCTATAGGCTACTCCCCTTACACGTTGGTGTACAAAAAACTACCAATGCTCTTGAGTTAGGTAGAACTTCAAACACTATCCATCACAAGTGACTTAGGTCTTAACTTACCCCTAACACAACAAGAACAACTCATCAACTTGACTGTGCTAGATGAGAATCAATTAGTAGCCCTATCATCAAATGAGATGCATAAGGCATATAACAAACAATGTCATAACCTTAGGATTCAAAAGGTAACATTTTAATGTGGAGATAAGGTTCTCTATTGGAACCCCACACATGTGTTGCAATGGGCTAAGTTTCAAACATTATGGGAGGACCTCATATTGTTTCTGAGACCTTTCCATCTAGGGCCCTACTCATACACAAACTTGAAGATCCAACAAGAACATAGTTGATCTACATACAACAATTGAAATCCTTCCATGAACTACACCAGACTAGTGTTGCTACCACTTCACCAAGTGGTCAGCCATGTTCCATCTTTTGAATCTCCTCCTCCAAGCTAAGTCATGGGGGAGATCGCTACCCATGCTAAAATATTTCTCCTAGCTTCTTAGTTCCTTTCTCTATTTTTTGTTTTACACATTTTTATTTTACACCATCATTCATACATTTAACAATTCTTACCTACGTTTATATATATATATATAACCTTTATTCTATTTTGAGGATTTTTGTTCTATTTTATATTATTTTATTTTATTTTCCTCTATTTATTTCCTCTAATAAAGTCATCTTATTGCCATAGGATGCAATGGTGTGGTAGTTGCTCCTAACCGTGGTTTGCACATTATGGTTTGCCTATTATATCTAGTTCTTACCTTAGCATTTTGGTTTTAGAAAACTAAGTTATACTTTCTTTCATGCAACAAGCAATGAATCCATGACATCTAACCACTTACACTTTTCTATGATGCCCTGGGATCAAGAGAAATATAGTCCATTTTTCATTAATCAACTCTAATACATCTTTAACCTTGGTGGATTTTGAACTTGGGAAAGATCCAAGTGGTAACGAACAATGTGTGACATCAAGGGGATGTGGTAGACTACATATCCTCCTACGATCTCTCATGCATTACTATCCTCAGGGATTCCTTCCTGTTCCATGTTGGCGAATAACAAGAAGCTAACATGTCCTTACATGATGTGGTTCCCATTTGAAACAAAAAAAATAAACAATAATGGGAATTCAAAGCACAACCCTTGGACCAACCAATATATATTTGCATGTTATGGTTCCCATTCAAAAACAAAGGAAAAATAAATAAATAATAATGGAAGTTCAAAGCACATCCCTCAGATTAAATAATGGGCTATAAGCACTAGTTATGGGACTAGAAAGCCATGTTACCCAAGCCTGAAGGTCCCCTCTAACTAAGGCCCTTTCTTACGTCCTACTTTCCTTTTCTTCTCTATAAGGAATTGGATTTGGTCTCTAAGGGCATGTGTATGTCTTGAGTGGATGGGTTGGTATCAATCCATCACTGCAACATCACTGGAAATGGTCAATCTTGATCCAGACCAGGAATGGATTCTTATTAGGTCACTTAACCACATGCTTCACAAAGGGACTTTATCAATCTTAACCTTGAAACTCAATTCCACACACTCTCCCCCTCATCAGTTACTCTCCATTACTCACCTCATTATCGATTTCATGTTTTGATCATGTATCTTGGTTTGCCTGGTACTTGTAAATCCTTTAGTTGGTTCTCAGGGATATGAGTATTAACTCTTGGTGGCCATTAATTAACTATGGGATCCACAGACTCCTAATTTAAAGATGTGAAAGGGAAAATAAGGATGAAGTCTAGTATGGGGAGGACCCACTTGCATATTTTTTGGTTCCACTTGTTAATATCCTACTTCTTTGATATAATTTTTTGATTGTTTCTATGTTGTCCATCGTGAGGCTCTCCATCACCCAAGCTTCATATTATGATGTTCTCTTGAATTTGACTCTTCTTTTGAAACTACCATCCCTTCCCCTTTTTTTCATGCTATTCTCAGGTCTCTAAGCTCTTGAATGCACCTATACCAAATGTACATGGGCTTAGAGATATGTAGACGTCTATAGGGACTCAACGTAGTAGATTCAATGTAGCACAACATGAAAAATTGTTGGATCGATTGGTGGGAACTGGGTAATCGCTTTTAGATGTATTGACCTTCCAAAAAACATCACTATAACCTAATCGAAGTTACTCTTAGCAAAGGGCAAGTGCCTCATCCTAGAGGGGCAACTTCAAGTAGCTCAAGCAGATAATCAACGCATAGTTGTGGAAGTTGCCCAACTAAGGACCCAACTTGTTGATCTAGATGTACTCAACCATGAACTCACCAAATATGAAGCTTTTCAATAGCTTCAAACCAAACTTCAAAAGGTTGAGTACAAGTGAGAGTCGACAATCTTTGACAAATCCTTAAAGGAAGCTCATTCGTATCATCTAAATAGGGACATGACAAAGGTTCGCCAAGAGAATGTTGGGTTGACCACAGAAATTTATCACCTACATAATATTGGTGTAGAAAATCAACAAATGAAATATTTTATCCACCAACAGCAAGAGGAGACACTAATGTGAGAATATTGGCTACTGAAAATCACAATTTGTTAATAGAGGAAGTTTGAGCCTTGTGACAAAAGTCATCCATTGAAATTGCTACTTAGAAAAATGAGGCCCTCAAGTTTGAATGAGTGAAAAATCACTGCATGGACCAAGTGGCATTGCAAAAAGAAATTAATAAGAAAGAAATCCAAGTCACAAAGGCTAAAATGAATCAAGCACTCAAATAGCTCAAGGAAGGAGGTGAGGTATGGCAATCCATCTTTGATGGATTAAACACCTACAACCTAGCTGAGATTCATCTTAAGGAGCCACAAATTAAAGAAATGATAGAATATATGAAAATATCTAATCTTTGTTATGCAAACCTAGCTATGCTTACAGCTGGGAGGCCATGGTTAGACCTTGAAAAGCAAGTGGCCACCTTGTATTCTTTATATGAGAGCAAGTTCAAGGTGCATAAAGAGATGAAGCAAAAGTTGAAAACAACAAATGTGAAACTTGAAGTTCTTTGCACCTACTTTGAAGGGAAACACTCTATCAAAAAGAACTTAGCTTGATGAATGAATGACTACGAATAGCTGCAAGCATCAGTCTGAGTGTTCAATATCAAAAAAAAATAGTTTGTTGCCTGGTTTGTCAATTTAAAGGAGTTATTTCCTACACTTCCATTTCCTTGGTATGTTCCTGTTCTAGCACACATTGGTAAAGCTACTTGGATTTTGAGTGATCCCAGAAGTAAAGAAGATAAAATGAAGGCACTATTAGAGGCTTTCTAATTACCTCTAAAAGTTGTAATAGCCACAAGACAACCACAACCACCACCTCAACCACCACATGCACCTGAATCTAGTGAGGGCCCATTAGAACCACTGCCACTAGGAATTGTGTGATTCTCTTTAGCAACTTCAACATCTTAATGGGTTTTTGAGTCCATTTTCATTAAGGTGTTTAATTTTTTTCTCCATGAACACCACAATTTTGTAATTTTTTTTCCGTACACTCAAGCACTTGTTGTGTTGCTAGCATCAATGTGTGTATTGATGTGTTTTGCCATGTGTGTCGCTAGTAATCTCATACCTTCCAAATTGTAACAAACTCAAGGATGAGTTGTCACTCAGTTGTGGGGATATGATGAAGCATCGAGTCAACTACGTCGACTGAGCTGCATCAACAAAGCCTTGTCAATGCAGCTACATTAACATAACCCCGTCGATGCATCTTTCCATGCGTTGATGTAGCCTCATCAACGCAAAGTTCATTTTTTGCTATAAATATGCATGCACACACCACATTTATGACACCTTTTGTTCAAGTTGTAGTGAAGCTGTTGGATTTTGTTTCTACAGGAGTTAGATTATTTTCCAAGTACTCGTAGAAGGAGTTTGAAGTGTGTACGGTTTTTTATTCGAGCACTAATGTACCAAAGCCCATTGGCATGAACAATAATAAAGATGAGCTTTTTGGACATTCCTTACATCATTTGAACTAGATTACTTAAGCATTAATATTTTAATACTTTAATAATTCTAATGCTTTTTTATCACTTTATAGTTATAGTACACTTTCATAATCCACGAGAACACATAAGCATGAACACCTAGAACATATGTCTGACACTTGGCAACCTAGTGACGCTTAACATCTAGCCACCTAGTAGTGATTAGGATATGCTTGAGATGTGCATAGAGGATGGGACTGGCTACTTATGCTAGGGGTAGTCACAAGTGAGGTTGACAGGATAATGACCACTCTAACTAGGATTTTGAGGGCTAGAATTCTATGTGTGTAAGTGCTCGCAATCTTCAGAATTTAACCAGCTCACACGTGAACGCTTGTGATTCGTATGGTTGGGTGTAGGGGTACGTCGCTACTCATCACCTTCTTACATAGAATAAAGTATGTCATCTTGAAGAACCCATTCACAATGATAAAAATTACATCATTCTCACTTTTGGTTTTTGGAATATTAATCAAACAATCCATAGACATACTTTCCCATGAACCTTTGGATATTGATAAAGGCATATAATGATCATTCATTCCTTTATTTCCTTTTGAACTTCTCATAAGTCAAATACTCCTTCATAAATTTCAAAACTTCAATTGTCATACCAGGACAAAAATTGTTCCTACCCATAAGTTCCAATGTTTTAGAATTGCTCATGTGACCTACCATGCTACTATAATGCTTTTTAAATAAATTTATTTTCTTAAAATCACATTTAGAAATACATACGTTTCCATTTTTAAATAATAGTTCATCTTGAATATGATAGTCCCTCCATTGGTCTATCCTACTCAATGGCTCTTTAAGGCTCCTCCAAACCTAGCCAAAATTAACATCATGCTCATACAAAGAAGTAAAATCATCCATTACTTCCACATGAACATGCTAAAATTAATCACATGCACCCTAGGTAATGCATCATCAAACACATTGGATTTTCAACTTTTGTGCTTCGACACAAAATTGTACTCCTATAACTGTGTAATCCACTTCGTCTGATTGTTACTCAACTTCTTTTATGTGTTTAAAAATTGAAGTGCTTTGTGGTTTATCATGAAATTAAACTCCTTGAACAATAAGTAATGTTCTAATGCTTGATTTATTAAAGAACAGTGAACAAATCCTTTTCATATATGCTATATTTTTTCCTTGACTCTTTCAACATTTCTGAAAAGAAAGTAATAGGCCTACCCCCTTGTGAAAGTATCCCATGAAGGGCAAGTTCACTTGCATCGACCTCCACCTGAAAAAGCTTCTAAAAGCCTAAAATTACAAGAACTAATTCATTAGTATTTTTTTCTTTCAACAATTTAAATCTCCCCTAAGTTTCATTATCCCTTCTAAAATCTTTATTTTTCCTCAACAAAGAAAACATAGGTCATGAAATATACTAAACGTTTTTACAAACCATTCATAAAAATATGCTAAACCAAGGAATGATCTTACCTCCCCAACATTCTAAGGAGTTACCCAATTCCTAATAGCCTTCACCTTGGTAGCTTCCATTTGAATTTTATTTTTAGAAATCACAAGTCATAGATATGTGATTTCCCTCTTGAAAAAATGATTTTTCTTCATATTGATCACCAACTATGCCTCTTCCAACTTAAGACACACCATACTTAAGTGATAAAAGTGCTCTCCCTCATTAGATCTATAAACCAAAATATCATTAAAAAAGACAATATAGAACCAATTAAGGCTTTCAGTACATCATGCATCAACCTCATGAATGTAGCAGGTGCATTCGTAAGCCCAAATGGTGTTTTGAAAACTATCTTTCACTCATCCCAGACCTAATTCTAATTTGGTGATATCCACTCTTAAAATCAATTTTGCTAAAAAATCTCCATATTTGTAAGGATATCAAGGATATCATTTATCCTTGAAATAGGAAACATACATCTCAATGTTATCTTGTTTACTATTCTATAATTAATGCACATTCTCCATTGATCATTGTTCTTATTTATTGCTTCTACCATTAGACCTTCAGAAAGTGAAATCGATTTCATCACAAAATCATTTACAAGTAACTCCTTTACTCACCTTTGCAATTCAGCCTACTAATTAGGTCCCATCTAATAAGCTCTCTTATTTAGAATGGTAGCACCAAGAATAAAATAAATCTAATTTTGTACATTTCTCATTAGTGGCAATCCATCCAATTCCTTCTTAAACACCTTGGAAATTTCCTCCTTTAAGCCTATCACATCTATTGGAAGTTCAACCTACACATCATCATGGTTAGTAGAAACTATTTTCATAACAATAAAACCAAAACCTATTTCATCATGCTCCTTAATATATTCCCTCTTTCCTAGAAGGATTAACTAAGCATTAAGCAAGATTTTCTACCTCACTTATTTAGCTATCATTGGAATCAACTCATGGATTCCATCAATTCTAGCTACACTCCAAACATTTCTTACTTCATCAAACTAATTTCCATTATCAAAATTTCAAGGTCTACTAAGACTTACATCAGCATTATCAATTGGAAGCACATCACACTTCACAACATCATAAAAACCTCCAATTTTAAATTTCAAAGTATATTATTCCCTCACCTCTTGGACAAAATCTCTAGAGAACTAATGTACTTTATAAGGTATAGGATAAAGATTAGTTACTAGTCCTAATCTAGCAACTACTCTAAAAGAAATAACATTTTCTTGGCATTTCCCATCAATCAAAATATGAATCCATTCCCCATCAAGAAAACATATAACCACAATCTGAAATAACAATTTTCTATTCAGGTGTTCTCCTCTATTTACATTTCCCATGAATGCATAAGAATTTAATTCAAAAACATTCTCATTTCTTGGAACATTATGGTTATCTCATTGAAGACCTTGGCTTGATGTCTTCTCCACCTCCATGGTTTGTAAATCATTACCCCTAGCTACCCTGTGAATTAGACATTTTCAATGCTTATGTCCCCATTCTTTGTAGTTAAAGTACTAGATTTTTTATGAGCTACTACCTTGATCCTTACCTTACTTATCTTGGTCCTTCTTGGCTTTGTCCTTCTCATTGTCTCTTTTAGTCTTCTTGTCTTAGCTACCATCCTTGTCTTTAGATTTGGATGTGGATCCCTTCTTACATTTGGATCCCTTCTCCCTTCCCTTGGAAGTTTGTTTGCCCCAATTTCTAAATCTACATAGTTACTTTTCATCCTTGAGTGTCAAGTCATAAGCCTAATCAATATTTTATGGCTCACAAAAAATTTCCTCCTAATACATCATTTTAAGGCCTCCTAAAAAGATCGAAGCCTATTCATATTTCTCCTGGTTCACTTTAGCTTGATGAAATAGCTTACAAAATTTGATATGAAATTCCTTAACATCCTTGTTATTTTTCCTTAGGAATTTGAACTTCATAATAGTCTCTGGAATCTAATGCAACTATTCAAATTTTCTTTTTAACTTGTATTTCATCATATTTCAATCTCTGATGGATTGACCATTTCATCTTTCACAATCCTATGACTCCTTTTCCCACCTGGTATAAGCCATACATCATAATCTGGATTGAATAATAGGTACCCTCAAGTTATTCAATATCTCTTCCAATTGAAAATACTTCTTAAGTACCTTTAGCCAACTTGTAAAAGCATTAGTAGCATCTACATAATTAAATGTATACAATTCAACATATGAAAATCTCACAACATTTCTGAGTGCTTTAGCAAGCCTTGCCTCATCTTTATCATTAAGCTTGCCTAAAGAAGAAGTATATACCATAGTTGAAGTCCTTAGAATTATTATCTGAGGAACAGAATTTTCTCCCAATTGGATTGTTGGTTGATGGATTTCTATATTTCCATAGTTAGATTATTCTTCCTCTTCATATGATCCATCTCCACTTAGTTGTGAAACTTCTTCATATAAATGTGCATGCTCATTACCTTCACATATCTAGATATGACTAGGATTGGCATTTCTATCTATCTTTGTACTAATTCTATCCAATCAAGAAACCATCATCTAGAAGTTATACTTCATGCTCTCCATGTCTCTATTCAGTGCTTCAACTTATTTTTTCTTAGGTACTATCTGAACTAGACAAAATCCTTAACTAATTCCAAGAGATAATAAACCCAAAGCTCCAAATATTTAATCAACACAGAGCTCTAATACCAATAATGCTAGAGTAAGTTTACTCTAATAATTAATCACCTTTAAATACTAAATCTAGATATTATTAATAAATTTTTCTAGAAAATAATGAAACTAACTATATTTAATATTCAATTAGTAGATTACAACAAGGTTTCCAAAATCCAAAAACATCCAAAACCTTTCACACTTAAATGATATTACATAGCATGAGGCTTTACAACCACACAATGATTATTCGTAATGCAAGATACAACCAATAGAGAGATTCTCCCACAAACTAGGAATGAAATATTAATATATAATTAAGAATAGGAACACACAGGCTAATACATAATACAATTGACCTTGGAGTTATAACTTCTATGAATTCACTCAATGTTCTCTTCTACACCTTATCAAAGCTCTTCTCAAATCAAGAGCATTCACTAAGAAATATCCTCTCACTCTCTGTCCATCATGAACATAATACACCAATAATTTTATTAAGAAAACAAGATAAAAAACCTAAGGAAATCCTCTACAAGCTTAACATGAAGTTCTCATGTTATTTCTATATTTTTCCTCTATCTCCCATTTATTTTCCAATTTAGAATAAACAAATCTATAAGTTTCTCAATCGTACAAGTTGCCTCTATCCTCCTCAAGTCATCTCTCATAAAAACATCCCTTTTGGCCAACAGATCTATTACTTTTGAAAGACATATCCTCCCTAGACAAGATGTCTTCTCCTAGATAATAGTTCTTATCTAAGATGTATATACTATTAACAATATATCTACCCAGAGACATCTTATCTCAAGTCAAGATGTCTTCTCAAAATTTTAAGATGTCTTATGTCATATTAAGAAATCTTCTATGAAGATACCACTTCTAGCCAAGACATCTCCTTAATCTCCAAGATGTCTCCACAGAGTCTGAAACATGCAAAATACACATGTAAGGAAGAACAAGGGGTTTGGAAGAGGTGTCCCTACACTAATCATTAATGTGAACCAAGGGTAAGTACACATTCCCTTCCACTTGTATCATGATGTAGATAAGAATTTGACACACATCACCTATCAAAGAATGAGTTTTAATATTTTCTACATTAAAAACCAAACAATTCATCTTATACCTTGGATCATTGAGCACATATGAGATTTATTGGACATAAGGTTGAATATTTATAGGCATAATTATTAATTTGAAAAGCTCCTCCAAAGCCAAACTATGCTCCTTAGAAGTTGAAATTAGGTCAAAAAGAGGGATAGATCATCTCATTTGATTTAAATGTAGGTATGATTTAAGGCAAAGCATTACTTCCAAGTGTTTCTTCCTTGCTTACACATGGAGGAGAGATAGATTTTGATGCCACCAAAGTTGGTAGAATAATGAAGGAGGAAGGGATTATACTAGGTTCAATTTTAAAGAAGACATTCCTTTTATTTTGGGTAGGATGATTGAATACTTAATCCTTCTCTTTGTCGTTTTCTTACTTATCCTTCTTTTGTACATGCACTAGGATTCTAACTAATTTTGTTGAAGTGGGAAGCAAGGGAGGCTTTTGAGATTTTGGTGATGAATATGGGTGAAATGGAGTAGAAATTACATACAGGAGAACATGAGGATAACCAAGAGGCCTATATGATATTGGTAAAAGAATATAGTTTCTTAGAGGAGACGAAGGATAAGAAAAAGAGGGGGTTTTGCATGTAGAGTTCTTATCGTAATGGAATGGAATGTTGATGACTAGAGGAGCTCTATGCATATTTTGAGAAGAGAAATAATTAGCACCATTCTAACAAAGACTAATGACAAAAGTTTTGTTAGACTTTAATCAGTTTGACTACAAGGAGAAGTAGAAAGCATTATGAGAAAAGTTCATTTGGATTACAAAGGACTTTTTAGATTGATTTGCCTTATTTTTAAAATGAAATGCAAAAACCATTCTTGAATGTGCATTCAATGGTTCCTAAAAGATATAGGTTTTTTAGTTACTTGGTTGCATATGTATGTTAAACATGCTCTCTCCCTTCTTCAACAATACTTGCACATGATCTTTAAGTGTGTTACAATCATCAATATTATGTCCTAAAACCTCATGATTGTAATAAAACTTATTAGAATTATACCATTTTGGAATAGGTGGATCTCCTTACACTCATTGGGAAGGATCTATGGCCAAGGTTTGTAGCCTTTTGAATCTTTCCCTTATTTGCTCTAACACATGTTTTGAGGTGATATGCCCCTCTTTGAATAACTTGTTTTACAACTATGTGTACATAATTGAAAATTTATGGTATTGGACCTATTCTTAGGTGGTTTCCTTTATCCACCATTGAATGTATTTTTTGTTCATCATCCCTAGGCTTTTGATTTAGATTTTTATTTCTATTATTATTACTTCTATTATTTACTGATGAGGTAACTAGAGATTGATTTACTAATGCCATTGTTTATCCTATGTTTAGGGTAAATTTATCCTTATTTACTACTTTATTGGCCTTATTATAGAAGTTGATTCACTCCAAGTAATTACATTATATTACAACATCACCAATGTACTTGGTAGAAGTAATGACATCATAAAGGCTAAGTGACCTAAGATAGACCATCTTTCATCTAATATAATCATTCACCACTCCTTTGAATATGTCTAATAACTACTCATTAGGAAGTATATATGTAAGTTACATGGTTGCTAATGTTCACTTAGAGATAAACTTGAAGATGGACTCATTGTATGTTTATTTGATTGTAAGACGCTTTTCCAAAGTGCCATCCTTATTAATGTTATACTTAAACCTCTCTAGAAAGGTTCTCAAAAGTTGTTCAAAGAAAGTAATGAATTCTTGGGATAAGGATTTGTATCACTCAAGTGCTTTCCTAGTCAAAGAGTTAAAAAAGCTTCTAATTACAATGTGGGGATAATTATCCAATAACATATATTTATTTTGAAAGATGATTACACAATTGATGGGATTAGATTTCCCATTATACATACAGAAATTTAGTAATGAAATGCCTTGAGGAACTTTGGCAACGATGTTAGTGGGCTAATAGGATTATTAGGATTGCCCCCATGTAATGTAATAACTTTCCTAGTTTAATTCTCATTTTCTTGTAATTTGGAAGAAAATTCATGTAATAGCAACATTAATTCAAGAGGAACTCTAGGAATGTTTTAAGCAGGGTTGATTCGAATGGAATTATAAGTAGGTAAGATTTGTTAAAGAAATACCAAGGTATTCATGGGTGCTATTGACATGACATTGAAAAGGGGGATGTGAGATATAGATGATGTAAAATATAAGGAAATTTGTGATTGGTTTATTGGATTCTTATGGGATAAGGCTTGAAATAGGTTACGAGGTAGATTAACATCTTCTACTAGTAAGGGAAAAGTAGAATTAACTATAACTGTACTATGGAGTAAGCTAATAGCAAGAGGTAATCTCATTGTAGGTAAAGCTATGACAATGAGATTAACTGAAATAGGTATTGTAAAAATGATAGTTTAAGGTATGGGAACAAAAAGTAAGTTAGTAGAACAGATGAGGTTTACATGCTATAGAATGCAATTGTGTGATCGATGAAAAGGATCTACAAAGAAAGAAACATGAAATTTTCCTCTTCATTAGCATCATGAATGCTAATTTTACCACTTTCCTCACTATGTTGATTCTATAGTTGGTAATTTATATTGTTGAAATTGATATTGGGATTTCTAATGAAGTGATTCCTAATAACCTATCTCTATTGGACATCATTGTGTATCATTACTTAGACTTCATCCCTGGTAATTAGGTATCTGACTAGTGTGCCCTGCTTAAATGAAATCAGCTCAATAGGATGGTTTGGGTTGGGAAGAAAAGATTCCAAACCATTAGCTATTTCATACATAGCCATCCTTCTTAGCTTATTTTCAAACAACATAATACCCAATTCTCACTTAGCACATGCAACCTTGTTATCATGTTGCATCATAGATACCATAAGATCATGTTTCTTCCATGCTTTCATTATTTTACAAATTTAAGAATTAAGGGAGGAGTGGAACCTTATCTAAACATGGTATTAATAAGTATCTCGTACACAAACACTTAGAAGAAAATAAGATCAAATATAAAGTGGAAGTGGAAGAAAAACTAAGTCAGAATGAAAAGAGTAAGAAAAACTCTAAAGTACTGGAAAAGATGCATAGCCTACTAGGCAATAAGTGTAAGATACTAGAACCTTAGTGGCCCTCATTCTAGCACCAAAAATATTCCTATAAGATTTTTCTTAATCTTACAGAAAAAACCTCCATAAATCAAGTGTTAGAAAACTTAATCCAAGGCCGCAAATAGTCTTTGACTCAAATAACATTTGCTAAGTCAATAATAATGACATGATAGGACATGAATCTCCAATTAAATGTTAATTTGGCCTACAAAACATGAACCAAGAATGGCAAGTGAATGATAAAAACATTGGATTAAAATCCTAAAATTGACTAAGTATTACTTGTTAAAAATAAATGAAGTATAGATTGGACTATGAGTGATCGAATAAAATATAAGTATAAAAGTTGAATAAAATAGAATAGAATGTTAGAATATGAGAAATAAAATATGAGGAAAAGGGTTTAGGTTCCCTTACCAAAGAATAAAATTCTTTATTGCTAAGAAAATAAGTATTCAAATCCTGAGGGCTAAACAACAAGTGTTGAAGTAAAAATGTAAATGAGACAAAACTAATAATAAGAATCTAATTTGCAAGAAAATTATAGATTTAAAGATTTTAATTGAATCTTTGAATGATGATGATATGGATGGAGAAGTTACAAACATTCTCCTAGATCAATTTGAAACTAAAATAGGGGTTTTTTAGCTAAGTGCCCCATCACTAATGCTAGAGTTGAAAATATTCTAACTCTAGAAATTAATGCAAATGTAGAAAAATTCTAAGTCTAGAGTACTAATGTGGATGTTGCTTAACTAATGCTAACACTATGCCAACATTAGCACTAAAGCATGGAGAAGCTATGATGGTCTTGAAGCACATAGGAGATGTTGCATGATTTTCTACATGTGCTCTTCATCTCTTGAAATCTTAATAAGCAATCTAGATCTCAAGAAACCAATCTTGAAAGATGAGTTTTAGTCCTATATTTATAAGGTTAGGATTACCAAACTTGACTTTGGAGTTGAGTGAAGTTTACTTGGAGTTCATATAGAGTTCAAAACTGATAAGATTGGTCATTGGACTTTATCTTTTTGGATCCCACTAGAGGTGACATTAACACTAACATTGATGTCAATATCAGTGTCACCAATTTTTGGAAAAAGTTTATAGATTTTACCTAAATATTGGTCCAAGCATCCCAAGGCCCTATTTGCTACCTAAACAAATGAAGAGTGATATTGAGGCAATGTTGAGAAGCTTATGAACCTAGATAATAATTTCAAATGTATGATGTGATAGTTAATAAGGACAAAATGTTAGTTCCAAGAGTGCTAATACTAGCATCAACATCAGTGTCAATGGAACTTAGATCTTACATTTTTTCAATTTAATGTTCCAATTCTTTGAGATCATATTTGACACCAAAACTAATGTCAAATTTGTTTTAATAATGTTGAGAAGCCCATGAAGCCCAAAGATATGGCTAATTGACAATCAAGAAGGTCAAGAATGATATTTCGATGGTATCTAAGGTGCTAACATTGGTGTCAATAGTAGCATCAATTAAGAATAGAAAGATTCTTATCACTTTTGTAATGTAACTTCTCATACTTTTAGGATGCCACAATTAAATTCAAAATGAGTTGTGGTAATTTTTTCAAAACCAAATGAGCCTATAGAGCAAGAGAATATTGTTGAATATTTATCTTTATGATCTAGAAGAATGATGATGATAGCATGGTGATGTTGCAACTAATGATGATGTCAACATCAACATCATCTACATAAGTATTGACTACCATGAATGGTCTTAAACTTATCCATACTACCATTTAGAATTCCAAAATCAATGTCAACTAGTTGTCTAAGAAACCAGGAAGCTAAGAGATGAGTTAAATTACAAGTGAGATGATTGCTGGTGTGAGGACCATGTTACCATTTCTGATGCTAACATCAATGTCAACCTCAATGTCAACATTAGACTTAGATATAGTTTGGTCCTAAGATCCTAGGTTCAAACTATCCAAATATCAAAAATAAAATCCTATGATGTCATAAGTGTCTTGAATAAGCCAATTGGATCCTGTAAGGTCAAATTTGAGGCTAGAATGCAATTTTGGTATAGGTGACACAAAAAAGATTTTTCAAGATTACAACTGATGTAGCATTACTAGTTGAGGAGGAACACTAACATAAAATTTAGATCATCTCCAACACTTAGAAAAATTTTAATTCCTAAACTTTTCAAGGTGAAGTAATTTTAGGCAATGAGAGAATTTCTTAGTTATCTTAACTTCATTATGAATAAGATTATAAAATTTATATTTTTAAAATCTTAGAAATTTATCTACAATTTGAAAATAAAAAGTACTAAAAATGATATCCATAAGCTAAGGTTATCTTATGTTCTTTTTAAGCTATAAAAAATCATGGTAATTCTAGTAGTATGACTTTGAGAGATAATAACTCAAACATTGTTCAGTTTATGATGTTGAAATTTTAATTAAACCTTTCCACAAATAGTAGCTTTCAAATAAATCTACAATCACATCGAAGTGTTGTGATATGAGGGAGAAATAATCTATTCATTTGTTATCATTCATTTTGGTAAAATATTAGGACTTAGAAAATACACAAAATCTTAGAGTCCATATCACCAGAACTGTAATAAATATTAATATGAGATTTAACTAAATGCAAACACCTTTCTAACTTTTAAATAAATTTTGAATCACTAAAAATTATTTTGAAATAACTAAGATATAATTAAAATAGTGAATGCACCCCAATTCTAACTTTTCAACTTCCAAGATTGAGTAAATAATAATGAATGATGTTTATGAATTAATGAGTTTCTAAAAGATTGATGAATTGATGATGAAATAGTGAAATTATTACCAAAATTATATTGATGATTCCTTGATACAAATGTCTAGGAGATGCCTTGGATATATATATATATATAACAAGTAGGGCAAAGTATACTAAAAATAACACAATATAGCCCTAATGATAAAATAACCCTACGAATATATATATATATATATTGGGGCCAAATATCATTATAGCTACCATCAATCTAAAAATTTCCTATATTTTATTAAAGTAAACTCTTATTATATAATAAAAATAATAAATTATTATCTTCTACTTTAAAAAACTAACATCATGGTCATCATGAAAGGAGCTCATAAGCTAGATTATGAACTAGAATGCTCCTTGGAAGCATCCAAGAGTTGGAAATATGTCTCATAAATTTTTTTTAGGGATTTTGATGCTCAAATTTATGTAGGACAATGTTAAAACCACACTTAGTCTTGATTTTTGTTGAACAGGAGAAGTAAGAGTAACATCTACTATGGGGAGAATCCACTTGAAAATTCTTAATGGCTCAACATTTTGAGTGAAAATATTCGACTCTAAATTTTCTACAAGATGGTATTGGTTACATGCCTAAAGTACTTGATTGGTTTAACACTAGAGTAGTGACATCCTCATTGGTATTCATGGTCTACCAAGACATTTTTTTTTTGCTCCTATTTAATTTTCTAATTGATTTATAGTTTTAAATTAAAATATTTATTTTATTTTATGGCTTCTATCTATATTTTCTTTCCTTTTTTGAAGTTTATGATGTTGAAATCATGTATTAAGTTTCATCATTATGCTCTTATTGTTAGTGGTAATATGTATCTTACTTATCCGAGTTGGGTGACTCATACCTCAATTATGAGGGAGAGTTACAAAATCAAGTATGATTTTAAAAAAAAATTCCTTATCTCATTTTACATACCTAGTTATTTTGGAATCTTCACTCTAATAATATTTCATTTGTTATCCTTTGCTTTTACGCTTTTCATCATTCTTACTTGCAATTTTTGCAGTGGATGTATACAATCTTGAGGAACTTATATGATTTCTTAGCATTTTTCATGGAAATTAAGTCTTAACAATTATATTCCATAGACTAAAGTTCATGACCAAATGAACTCCAAGAAGCTCAAGCTTCAATGGTGGAACTAATTGAAAGACAAGTACCATTCAAACCACCAATTGAACCTAACCCAACTGAACCTCCCTAATTAAGAAAATCTAAAGGTTACAAATCTCATTCTTAGAATACCAAGTGGGGATGGACATGCACATCAACAACTACTAGAAGTAAAGTTGAATGATTTGTTGGTACATTATATTAATCCAAAAGATATCTAAGAGAAGGCTGAAGCTCATGCAACCTAAGATCACGCAAGCAAGTTAGTGCCCTGAATAATAAGAGAATACGAGACCAAAGTAGGATTGTTTAAGTGAGGCTGCCAAGCTTAGAAAAAGCAAGTCTAGAAATATCCACTATACCCTTAGTACACATTAAACATGCTAGAACTTATTTCACCATAACTACCACCTCCTAGTGCTTCTTCTTGAGGTGTCAAGTTAATGTTATGTCTTATGTCATATCTTGTTGCAACTCCTCTACATCTACCATAAGTCAAATCATTTTTAGTCTAATTTTTATTATTGTAATAAAGGGACTAGCTTAATTTAATCATGAGGGAATGATGATAAATCCAATGATAATTTTATGTCTATTTTTCATTCTGAATGAATTAAGTTATTTATGTGTACTCAAACCTATATTTTATGCTTGTTTCAGTAAGTAGTGATGCATCATTAACACTGTATCATGTGGTATATCAACTTACCAAGTGTGATGCCTCATGTGGTATGCTATCTCACCAAGTGCACTACTTCACCTAGTCCATTGGCTCATGTAGTATGTTGTCTCACTAGGTGTGCTACCTCATCATGTATGCTACTTCACATTCTGTGTTATCTCACTTAGTGTGCTGCCTCACTTGATGCACTATTTCACCACTTCTATTACAAACCTAAAAACTATAAATACCTAGGGGAAAAAATCTTAAAATGATCTTGGAATTTTTAATTTTCTTTAATGTCAAAGCTTCTTGTCTTTTCATAGGTAAGTGTGCAATTCATTTTTCTTAATATTTTTAAGTTGTCACTTCACCTTGTAGCGAGGCTCTATTGAAGTAATACCATGCTTTAAGAACCCAAAACATTTGGTCAACATAGAGTCAAGTGTTTTCATGATGAATAAAGCTCATTTTAATTTCCTTAATTTTTTTAATTTCATTTTGTTGAACCTTGTTAAGAATATTTAATTAATGAATTTTTTTTAAATTCAAAAATTATAATTAACTTAATTCCTTAAATAGAATACTGTAGTTGTGTAAAACTTTATGATGATTTTGCCTAGCCCAAG
>MNCI01008734.1:0-82062 GCA_015680685.1 Gnetum montanum
GGCTGAATCTCTTTAATGTAAGTCATTTGTAGTTCACACACAATGAAATTGTTATATTTTACACAACCACATGCCGCAACAGCACACACACATACTCACATTAACTACTAAGTTTATTTGGAGGTATCTAGGCCTTGGTGTTGCCAGAGACCAGCAAGCACCTAAATCCTATTCGAGGATACTCGTTGGCGGTCGCATCCCAAACGGTCGCCAACAGTCATAGATGCATCATCAAGAAACTACACCTTTGACACTTGCTCCATGTCTATGTTGTGGATAGCCAAAGAGGAGACATTATCACCATGGATGATAAATTGACCATATTTGTATGGAATCTAGACTTCTTGGTTAATGGGAGAAGAGATGACCTATAGTTAAGCTAGCCAAGACCTACCTACGATCAGGTTCAAGCTTGGCATCTCCTCTATGATAGTGAAATCTGTGGTAGTGGATAATTGTTCTCCTACCACAAAGGCTAAGTTGATTATACCCCTGATAGTGATGTGTGATCAATTGAAAGATTTTAGACACATGATTTTGATTAGCCTAATTTCATATACCAAGCCTTGCTTATTGATGATGGAGTACAACACTATGTTTGTTACTACACCATCATCGATATGCACTGTATGGATCGTGCACTACCCAACACATATACTAATGAATAATGGAGTTGGCATGAACTTCCCTCATTTGCGATGGACATTGAATACATTTTCATGAAATGCTAGGAATGTTTAACTCGATTCTTGTGGTGTAGGAGTTAACATCATTGCATGAATGATGTTCTCATCTACAGGGATGTCCTCTGTAATATAAATGGATGCCAACATATAGGCCAATGCTTGGCAGTGAGTAGATGATATCATGACTAGGTTGTACAAGCTCAACATTGTGTTCTTTTAATTGAGCATTTATTTCATATCGAGTAGTGCAACTATGAAGTCCTTGTCATCGACCATTGTGTTGGCCTTGACTTCCTTCATGTAGCTTGAGAGACAGATCTCTTGTGGATGGTACTTAAGCTTGGGTTTCTTGGCCTGCTTGGGGGCAATGGACCTAATGTTCAATTGTTGCTTACTGTTTATGGCCTTTGCTTTGGCCATAGGGTTGCAAGATGCTCATTCATTGTCTTATGTTCCCATTTGGTAGGCCTACCTAGGTTACTAGTGGGGTCAACCCTAGAAGGAGAAGAGATTGAGACATTGCCCATTGTTAGGCTTTAGGTAGGTGAGGGGCCATCATGTTGTGGCACCCTAATGAAAAATGGTTTTTTAGGAGTTTTTATGGAACAAAATTGTTGTGGAACCTGGATGATAAAAGGTTGCTTAGCAATTATTGTTACTACATCATGCCAGTTTGACATCTTAGTGGATGATTGACTTGGTTGTTAGTTTAATGTCTTAGTGGATGATTGTTGTTGGACCTTAATCACATAGGATGTTAGGGGTGCCCAAGGCCACACTTTGATAATAAAAGGGAACCTCTTGCTTATGGAGGCTAAGGGGATCCTTGCCTTGATGGGAGGCATGTAGATCACAAAATATTGTTGTGCAAGCTTAGACTTTCCATCTACATTGATGGAGTTTATGACATAGGGGATGTTTTCTACATTGGATTGGCTCACTACATCTAGCACTAGTTGGCCCCATTCTATCATTCTTTTCAGGTCATCCTATAAAGCATGACAGTTGTTTATATTATGACCATACATTTGGTGGTAATGATAATATTGGTTCAACTTGAAGTGTTGTTGGACTGGGGGCTTGTTTGATACTACTGACATGGGATTCCTTAGTAGTTCATAATACTTGTAATGATTTTGATAGGCAATCTTTGATACGTGTTTGTATTGGATTTTCCTGGCTTTCAAGAGTTTCTCTAGTAGTTTAGAGAGTTCCATTGGTAGTGGTGTATACTTTAAATGATCCTTAAACTCAAAGTTGGGCCTTGGGGTAGCCCTTGCTAATGTAGGTGAGTTGGTGGCTTTGTGAGATCGTGCCATGGGCTACTCTAGCCATCTATCCTTGCTTGGTTGCTTTTGTGCTTGTGGCCACTTTTGCCATTATTTCATTTTTCTTATGTGCATTTTTTTTCTATAGACCACATAGGCTAGGTCATTGCTAGCTTGCACTACCTCCTTTATGCCCTTTGTTTGGGTAAAGGCTTGGCTAAGAAACTTTAGAGCCAGGTAATATAGTTTGGACTTGATGAAGTCATTCACTACATCCTTGAAGATGGCCAGTAGATGTGTCTCTACTAGGGGTTCATGTATTTCACTCAATGTGGCATTCCAGCATTGGAGAAATTTTGGTACAAGGTCTAGGGGCCACTGCTTGACTTGCATGAGCTAGTCGAGGGTTGCTTTAGGCTTCAGGTTGTACTTGAAGCATGTCACAAACTAGCTTATGAGATCCTTCAAAGAATATATTGAGGCCTTAGATAGTTTGTGATACTGATCGAAGGCCTTACCAAGGAGTGACATGGGGAACACATGCATGATGACATGTGGCTAGGCTTGAAAGAGTAGGCACTTAGATCGAAATGTAACCAAGTATGCATTGGGGTCTTCTACACTATTGTACTTGGAAAGTTGAGGTAGTGAGACTCTATTTGGAAGAGTTAGGGAACTTATGGGATCATCTTAATAGAATCCACCACCTTCATGATTTTGGAGGAGGCAACTTTGAGTTACTTGATCTCCTACATCAAACATTGGATTAGTTGGAATGCTTGATCCAAGCTTAGGGATGTGCTAGCTAGTTACATTGACTAGGCTTGTGTTACTTGTATGATGTAGGCTTGAATTGTTGGTTGCATAGTTCGCCAGTTTAACATTGTAGCAGATGATCATTACTAGTTTAACATCATAGCAAATGATTGTTGCCAGTTTATCATTTTAGTAGATATGTTTAGTTGTTGTGTTGCCTAAGGAATAGATGTGTGTGGTTGAGGTGGACCACACACAAGTGGGTTGGACAGATGTTGTGAGCATTGATGAGACAAGTGGGATGTAGAATTACTGAATCATTTGGGGCTAGAAGGTGGCCTGTACATGAGCATAGGGTTGGGAAAATGTATTGGTTACTTACAAGGAAGGTTGAATTGACATAGTCACCTTCTTGAAGAGAATAGGTGGACCGAACTAAGGAGGGACTATACTATGGAGTGGTTATTGAAAGCTAGTGTAGAGGGGGCTCTTGCATTCATAGCAGGCCTTGAACTCATCTTCTTCCTCTTGTGAGGCTTCCTTGTAGGTTATTCTTGCATCATGCTTGTTTGCATGGATGAGTTGGGACAACAGCTGGTGGTAGGTCTCCATGAGTAAAATTATGTCAAATAAGGAGGGGTTGTACTCCCATCTATCTTGGTGGATTCGTTTGTAGCCTTGTTTTTCCTTCAAGTGAAGGTAATCCACTAGTAATCCTACTAGGATTTTCACACAAAAAAATTGTATTATTAATGGCTTAGCATGGCATGCTTTGGGTGGATTGTGGTGTCAAATGTGTTAGACACTAATGTGGAAGGTTGATGTAGATTCATGTTCACAGATCAGGTTGTCAAGGTTCTTGTTTGCAAAAAATGGCTAACTCTAAAAACAACATAAAAATAACTAAGTCTACCGATAGAAAGAAAATGGCTAAGTATAAAAATGTAGAAAAATGGCTAAGTGTAAAAATGTAGAAAAATACCTAAGTATGGAAATTGCAAGAAAATTGACTAAGTGTAAAACTGTAGAAAATTGGCTAAGTATGAAACTATGGAAATCTGGCTAGGTATGAAATTCTGAAAATCTCACTAAGTATGAAACTCGGAAAATTTGGCTAAGTATGAAAATGTAGAAAAAATGCAAAGTATGAAAATGTATAAAAAATGCTAAGTATGGAAATGCAAAAAAATTGCTAACTGTGAACGCTGCTAAAAATGGGTAACTCTAGTGATACACTTGCTATGATAGAGCTGGCTATGCTCTCTTGAGTGCCTAGAATTTTAGTTAAGTGCCAAAGATACACTTTGTCTTTTGTCCAACAGGGTTCTAGGGGAACTGATGATAAGGTCCAATCTACAGAAATTGGTGGTGGAAAGAGCATGTGAGACAATAATCAAAAAATGCAAAAGAAAATGGTGAGGCCCTCCTTTTAGCACTGAAAATATAACACAGGAAAACATTGACACTTGGAACACTGAGGGGTTTGCAAGTGCATAGCCTAACCCTACCTCTACATAAGAGCCTTGCTAGAAAATCAAGGTAGATTTCCTTAGATGATCTTGTTGATCAAATAGGGACTTTGCTGACTACAACGAGGGCATTGGGTGTAACCGAGAATGTCATGGTTAGCAAAAAATGAAAATGCAAACAATGCAAAATGGTGCTAAGTATTAAAGAGATATTTCATGGTGCTAACTATAGAGTGTAGCTATGAAATGAGTGCAAGCACAGCCAAGGGTTTTGACTGAAATGAGGGTTTCAACACATGGAGACTACCACCTAAGCATGGTACAATGTGATGATGCATGAAAAAATGCAAAAACACATAAGAAAAATGCAAGAAAATGCTAGAGACGGGAGAGAGAAATGGAACACCACCCTAAATGGGAGTGTAGTTAACACTAAAAGGATCTTAGAAAGTACATAGTATACAATAGGTGAAGTGGAAGCATAGTAACAATCTTGCTAGTGTTGGATCATGAAGTTTGTTGCTTGCCATGATGAATTGTGACTAACGGGTTGGCCACTGTAGTGTACAATTTGGTGTTCTGTAGGGCTGCAATGACGTTATAATGTATCTTATGGTGTAGGGCTAGAACAAGGTCATGGTATAATGTGTAGTGTAGGACTGCAACAGGGCCTCAATGTACCATGTAGTGTAGGTATGCTTCTCTGTCGATGTGGTGTGCTCTATGTCTCGTTCACCCATAGAGCTAAGTGCTAAGAGGCCAAAAATGCCAAATGCCAAATGAAATTGCCAACTACCAACCCAAAAAATGTTGGGGGCTTAGGGGTATTTATAGGACTAGGGTTAGTCCAAAATGTGGATCGGGTGCCATGTGGCAGTGCAGTAGGTGGGACTACAAGAAAAATTTAGAAAATTTTCTAAGTTTGGAGGTGACTAGAAAAATTTCAAAAGTCTTTCTAACTCTGGTTGCTACACTCTCTATGCTCACCCCTTTCTATCCTCACTACACTATAGAGCATAGTCTTGATAGGTAGCAAGAATTTTACAAAACTGGTGTTCAATGGTAGCTATGCTAGGTATGCTCTAGAGTGTAGCACAACAATTAGGCAAAATTTGCAAAAACCTAAAGTCCAATGCTGCTATGCATGCTACACTCATGAGCATAGTAGGAAGGGATATGGCATAGCATGGACACTTAAAAGAATTTTGTAGAAACTGCAATCCTTATTCTTGCTACGCCAACTACACTCTGGAGCATAGTAGAAGGGGTAGCCTTAGAAGTTAGAAAATCTACTAAACTATTTCTTCCATTCTAAGCTAGCATGACAACATTTTGCTTGATACTCATGAAAATTAGTCACTTGAGTATTTCTATGCTTGCTATGCTCAAGAGTGTAGCAGGCTGTATGGGATCATAGCAGGACACTTAGAAAAATTTCTACGGCTTGTGAAATCATTTTCACACTTAGAAAAATTACTACAGCTTGTGTCATCGTTTTGAAGTTGAGAAGTGATAGCCCAAATTTTTGTGATTTTTTAGTGATCATGGTTGATTTCATCATTTTAGTTATTATTTTAAATTTATTTTAATATTAATAATTAATTCTATATTTACTAGAGTTTTTTGGAAGGGTTTAACTCTCAAAAATTGATGGTTTAATATTATTCTATTCATTAACCCTTTGGGGAAGTTGGAAAAATTTTGAAAACTTTTCATTAGAAACATTAAGATTTGTGACCCCCATCATTAAGAGCTTACCTCTAGTAGCTATATGATCAAAGAATGAAGTGATATGGACAAATGGTATGAAATTTATGGGCTTTGAGAAATTACAAAAACTCCCCTCTCATTTTGAAGAAATTACATGAAGTGTTGGATGGTATTTATAGAATTGTTGCGCTATGTTGGCTGGTCCTAGGAAACGGGGCCTTATTGATGTAGCTAGTCACATTGACTAGGCCTAGTTGGTGGGGCCTAGTTGACATAGCCAGTCACATCAACTAAGCCTAATTGACATAGCTATTGACCATCATTGAATTTGTCAAAAATAGTTTAAAATAAGGAGTTTTTATGTGAAATGAGGATCAATTGGAAGCTCAAAAATCCATGAAGATAATCAAAATATTAGAATAGGATATTGAAGTTCCAAAACTTAAGAAATGATTGGAGAATGCAATTTTATGGAGAAAAATACCTTAAGGAGCACATAGTTGGATGCATGATGGAGCACATGAAAGATTTGATTGTAGCAACATCTAGGGGTAAGGGACTTAACTAGCCATACCATGAGATATGTAGCACATGCCCTTTCTACCATTAGATAACCTTAACTAAGGAGTTTTTGGACCTCATAGTTGATTAATGGTTACTAAAAGTTAAGGACCAAACCTAAAGAATATACCCATGAATTTCAACATGTGAAATTAAGACATTAAAAAAACATGAAAACTAGTAGCAAGGTGAGTTATGAAGAGCACCAATGAATGAGATAGAGAATGGGGTAGATGTCCCAATCATGGTCACATGAAGTCCCTTTTGGAATTTGTGTTTAAATGACCCAATAAATTCCAACCTTAGTCTAGACCAAAACCAACCACTTTTAGTGACTTCGCATTACCACACTAAGATTGGTCTACCCACTCAAGACACAAGAATGCTCCCTCAAATAATCACCATTCCTAATTGAGAAGAAAAGTGAAGTAGAAAATGAGAAAGCACATTAGATAGAGGGGACCTTTAGGCATGGGTAACATGTCTTTCTAGTCCCATAACCAATGCTTGTAACTTAATTTTGTTTAAGTGGTGTGTTATGAATTCCCATCATGTTTTTTTGGGCAATTTATGCTTTTCATGAATTTTTGGATAGAAACCACACCATATAGAGACTTATTCAACTTCCTATTATTGGTTGACATAGAACTATAAGAAATCCATGAAAACACACATGCACTCAAGTGATTAGAGAGGTACAAAGAGTATTGAATCTCCTTGAAGACACATGCTTTTCAAACATTTGAATCTTTTCCAAGCTTGAAAACTAAGAAGGGCATAAGTTCATTAAAGTTTTATTAATGAAAAAATCGATCTAATATTCCAAAAATAAGGAAAACCATAGAGTTTGTGGAAGCATGTATGACATTGATCACATCCTATTCTATGAAAAAGAAACCAATTTTAGTTATTAGTCATCAAAATTTAAAAATAGAAATAAAAAATACCAACCAAAAATATTAAGTACAAACCATCATTAGCAAATAGCTAGAGCACCATTGTGTACTATTAGTAATAAAGTACTTTTATTAGAGATAGGAAAACATCACATAAAAATAAGGAAAAATATAAAATAAATTGTAAATTATTCAAGTAAGATAAAATGTACTAACGATGTTGTGAAACAAAAATTGAAAAAATTAATAAAGTAAAAACAAAAAGGTGTAATATAAAGAAGGTGTGAAATAAAAAGTTGTAAAAATAACAAAGTGTAAAACAAAAACATGAAAAACTAAGGAGTCAATATAATGGTTAGCATGGATGGCCATCTCACCAATGACTAAGTTGTAAGGAGGAGATTTGAAAAATTGAGCATGATTGTTCATTTATTGAGGTGTTTCTTTCACTAGCTTACTTGGGTTCATGGAAAGGTTTGACTTATTGTATATTAACCAGCTACCTTTTTTTTAGGCTCTTAGGTTTGTAGATGAACATGGTCCGAGAAGAAAAATTTTCATAAATTATAGAAGGCACTTTCACAACATTAGAAACTTAGTTCATTAAGGTATATGTATGGGGTTCTAATAGAGAATCTTATCTCTAGTTTGAATTTTCACTTTTTCCATCCTAATGTCATGATGCTTTTTGTTGAATGCCTTGTACACTTCATTTAGGGATAGCACAATCAATCAATTTTCATCTAGCACATTCTAGTTAATTAATCATTCTTTTTTTGCTAAGCTAAGTTCAAGGTCCAAGTTATAAGTTGTTGAAAGTGTAGAAACCTTGGATTGGATAAGAAAAGTTGGTAATTTTCCATACACTAGCCCATACGAAGAGTAGCCTATAGGGAGGTTTCATGTAGAGTGGTATGCCTAAATGGAATCATTTGGTTTTGTTCTCCATTCTCTCTTATATTTGCTAATAGTTCTAGTTAGGATCTTTGTGATCTCCCTATTAGCAACTTTTTCTTGATCGTTGGCTTAGGAGTAGTAGAGTGTTCTTAGTTTATGTTAACCCCCAAGAATTACATAAGCTTACAAAAGGTAGTGCTATCAAATGGGTTCTATTGTTAGAAATTAGTGCATGTGGCATCCCAAACATATTTACAACATTTTGTTGTACAAACCACAGAATAGTAGACATTGTATAGTCGATGATGACTGCTACTTCTGCCCATTTTGTGTAGTAATCAATGGTGATAATTATGTATGCCTTTTCATTTAACATGGACATGATGAAACCCCTAAAGTTGATCCACTAGATGTCAAATAGTTCTAGTGGTTGAATCTACTATTAAGGTCCCTCCATTCGAGTAGTCATCTCACTATCTCATTGATAGCATTGACAAGAGTGGATAAATTAGTGGATGTTCCTAAGATGGTTGGCCAATAATACCTTGCCATTAAGATGTAAATGGCTATGCATCTCCTAGAATAGTGGCTTCCACAATGACCCTCATGAACATCCTATAGGACACAGTTGATCAACATGAGGTACACAACAACAAACCAAGCCATTGGTGCATACACTATAAAGGTGTCTATTGATTTCCATGAAGAATTTGGCTTGATGAGGAAACTATTATTTATTTCTATAGTCCAAATCTTGTGGCATCTCTTGAGTGAGAAGATAAGTGAGGATTCCATAATACCATTTTGGTTCATTAGGTACTTTTTTATTTATTCCACTAGTAAAAAGAAGTTCATCAAGAACTTGGTTAGACAATAGGCTCTCATCTTTGTTATCCTATCTTAATTGAGATAAGTAATAAATGATTGCATTCTTAGTCCCCTTTCAATCTACCATTTTCAAATCAAACTCTTGTAAGATCACCAACCATTTTATGATATGAGGGCTTACCATTATCTTATTTATGAAGAAGTAAATGGCACTATGGTCAATGTGCAGAAACACTTTATATCTAAGCACATAGAGCCTGAACGTTTCTAGAGCATACACCACTGGCATTAGTTCTTTCTTCATTGTGGTGTAATTTATTTGTGCATATGCTTTGACTTGTGTAGTGGATGTAATATGGATGATTCTCGTCATTCAACTATGTAAGCATGGCTTGCAAGGCATTGTTTGATGCATATTTCATTATATGAAATAGTTTGGACAAGTTAGATTCTTGTAGAATAAGAGTGTTTATGAGCCTCTACTGGAAGGTGTGGAATTCATTTTCACAATTCTTAGTCTATATGAATGGAGCATCTTTCTTTGTATGCTTAACCAACAATTTTTTGATCTTAGAGAAATTCTCTTTCAAACACCAGTAGTAGCTAGTGTGTCCAAGAAATGACTAGACATATTCACTAGTTTCTAATTGGCTAATTATTCTTGGATGATCCTTATCTTTTTAGGGTCCACCTCAATCCTTACCTGAGAATTTTGTGTCCTAGTACAATATCCTCTTGGATCATCAAATGGCTCTTTTGCCAATTAAGCAAAGGATTCATCTCCACACATCTTTTAAGTACTTGCTCAAGGTAATCTACGGCTTGCTCAAATGTGGCATCATAGGTAGAGAAGTTATGCATGAAGAATTCCATCCTACAACTAATTTTTTGCTAAACAATGCTCAAGACAAGGCGTTGGAATGTTATAAGAATATTTCATAAACCAAAAGACATCTTTTGATATGAAAAAGTTTCCTAGGGACTCCTAAATGTTGTTTTTTCTTGATACTTTGGCATGATCTAGATTTACTTATAGCCATTATAACCATCTAGAAAGTTGTAATAGTAATGTCCAATTATAATATCCAACACTTGATCCACAAATGACAATGAAAAGTGATCTTTGAATGTTTTCATATTCAATAATTAAAAGTTAATGTTGACCCACTATTTGTCATCTTTCTTTGGCATAACAATGAGTATACTAACCAACTCACTATCCACAATGGGTTAGATAAACCCTACCTTGAGGAGTTGTTCAATTTCTTCTTTGAAAACCTGCTTCAATTTGGGGTTTAATTGTTGCTTCAACTGCCTCTTTGTCTTCCTGGATAGATCAGTGTAGATATGATGGTATCATATCCTAGGATCAATCCCTATGAGTTTAGGATATGACCAAGTAAACGCTAATGACCATTTGTTGACCACCCTTAACAGCATCTATTTTTATTTCAAAGCAAGATTAGCATTGATGATTATCAGCTTGTTGTTTCTCAAAAATGCATACTCCATGTTGGTAAGTAGAATTTTCAACTCTAAGGATTCTTATTTAAAACTTTTAGGGATTTCCAACTCTCCCCAATAGGTATCATCATTTGCATCATTAGAGAGTTAGTAATGAACTTTCTCTAGTTCATCCATGCCTTCAACATAGGCACATATCAAGCTCTTAATAGGTTCATGAAGAGTGTGTTGCTTTCATAATCAATTATCAGCTATTAGGTGCATTCCTATTTTTTTCTACTGTGTACAAGAATCTTTAAATATATTCTTCGTTTTTACACTATCTACATGAAGAAATGGATGCTCTTTTCATGAACTAGAGTTTTTAAATTTAGTGGCACCATGTATCATTGTACGCAATGTATAGAGCTTGTTTCTTCTCAAACTTTCCAAATGCATTTTTTGAGGAAATTTCTAAAGAAAGATATCTAATGCCCATTCATGTATCAATAATGCTCAACCAAGCCCTCAAAATAATAATTAGTAAGTTCACCTTACAATTATAAACTTTGATTACTAGGAAATTTATAAGATATGACCATCCATAGATAGTGGTCATAATACCTTCTACTAATTCCAGTGGAATAGTGGTGGACTAATCTACCAGTTCTAAATAGATGTTGCTATTCTTGAGAGGAGGTAGGTTCCAAGCATTATACATTTTATGAAAAATTAGATTAACTTGAGTCAAGAAAATATTTGTATGGCTCATTCCCAATAATCTACAAATACATGAAAGGACTTCCAAGATTAGATCTTTTCCTAGGAAGGTTGCTAGCCTTGAACTAATTAGATATAGTGTAGGTTAACATAAGTATGCAGATCTTGGGAGGCATTTGGTTTAAAGGGCTCTCAAAATAAATGAATGTAGAGGATGAAAAAGATACAGGGTGACCAACTACATAAGTAGGTGAAGGTTTAGTAGGGTTATTGGTTCTAAAAAATGATCTTTTACTAGATCTTGGTTCCAAACCATTTATCTAAGGAGTTGGCTGTAAGTTAACAACCGTAGTAGCATTACATTCTTGCGATTAAACTAGAAGCTCATCCTGCATGGGTGAAGCAAGTGGTAATTGTATTGAGGGTGGAGGAGCATGTGCTGAAGGATGAGGATGATGATAGGTATATGGGGTTCCCCTCTAGTAGATGGAGAATGAGTTCTATAATACTCTAGAGGGTAGTAGTGATGTTGAAAATAAGCATGATTAGAAGAGTCACGTAGAGACATTAGTTGCTGAATATAATATCCATATGGATCTGGCTACTTGTAAGGGTAGTGCTGCCTTGGTGGTGCATCCCCCATGATTTTGAGTGCTACCATTATTGGTATTACTCNTAGTGCTACCGTTATTGGTATTACTCATATGGCTATGGTGGAGCTTTATTTGAATAATAAGCTTGTTGTTGCTGGAGGAACTACATTGGATTTCCTTGAGTATATGAAAATATTTTGGGTGGTTGCCTTCTTCTAGTTTAGGATTTAGTGCATACACCCTAGACTCCTACAAATGTGACATGGTAGGGTAACATCCCTTAGGATGTTTTTATTGGAAAATGTCACACCCACCATCATCACCTGATTCTAACTCCACAATCTCTTGTATTGTTGCAGCTTTTTCCTTAGCCCTTTGCTAGGTAGATTTAGCTTCTTTTCATCTCCTATGGTCATGATCACTACATTATTCTTTAGATTCTTTTGCAATTCTCATAGAAATTTGTAATTTTTCATCCAAAGCCCTATAATTTATCAACCTTGGCCAACATATTAAAATTATATTTTTGAATTATCAAGGTCTTTCGTTACATCACCTCATTAAGTGCTACCTCCTTCTCATTGTTGCAAAATCAAATTTCTCTTTTTTTGATGGAAGGATCCCAATTATACTCCTTAGCACTTTCCCATTTTTTCAATTCTCCTCTTCTTTCTCTACTTGCTCTATCAACCTATGGATTTGATGGACTCTAAGTTTTGATAGTCTTCCTTTGGCATAGTCCCCAAGAGTTCTTCTCATTTCTCATTTGAGTCCATCTATGATGTGGCGAAGTTATTCTCATTAAGAATAACAATGGCCAAGACATTGGTGTATGAAAGAATAGCATTTAACCATGGCAACATCCAAGGATTCATGTGTTCCTTACTTTAAGCATGCACATAACACCTGATAATCCTAGTAATGCTTAATGTTTGGTAACTGTGTAGTGTTATACTTGTTTAGGATGTGTATGGAAAGTGGGATCAAATGCTTATGTTAGGACTAGTTAGTTAGCTAGATTAAACTAGTAATTAAATTACATCCTTTATTTCATTCTTTATTTTAAGCATCCAAAACATTAAACATAAAAAATAATAAAAATCATATGCTTCAATTACACTTAATCATACCCTTGCATATCATAAGTGTAATTGGGAAGATAATGAATGCCTATTAGGGTATGTTCACTTCCTAGAGTCTAGTGTAGTAGAAGATAAAGGATTCATGAAATTCAATTGGATCACGAGTGAATTCTTAGTGATTCATATGGTGGACCATAGGAGTATTTGCTACTCATCATTAACACCATTACTGTGGACTCCTTTTTGTTTGAAACCTATGCTATCTAGGCATACTAAAAATCATTAACATCAATGGATGAATCCTAAGGTGAAAATCATCCTAAAAATAAATATAATAATTTAAGCACACTGATATCATATTCTAGTTACAAAATTTCTTCTTCTAATAGTAGTAATAATACTAAATCACTAGTGCCTCAAGAATTCAAGGTGGTATATATTCATCTAGATGAATATGTGATTGAATTTACCTTCATTTTGCATTAAGATGAACAACTATGGTGGTGAGATATGGAGGGCAACATTGTAATGCCTCCTAATCGATCCATTCTTAGGATGTTGCTCAAAACTCTTAGGAGGTTAAAGATATAGGATCTTCAAGAAAACTACATTATGCATAACCATGCCTACTGAGACTATCATGCCATTGAAACACAACATAGGAGAGATTAACACCAAGAGAAGCATTATGAGGTTATGAAGGAGAAATGGTTCACCAAGCCCTTGTTCCTACTAAACCAAAATGACAATGATGATTCTCCATTTTGGGATTCTCAACATGAATATTGTCCATTCCTGATATTGGTAATGGGGGCTTGAACCTAAATCTGTAATCCACTATTAACAATCCAAGTTTAGGCAAAAGTGGGAGTTAAAGAATGGGCTTGGGCAAGCACCAAGATGACAAGAAATCTAACAAACATGGCCTTCATAAGCATAGTGGAAGTGGTAGATACCATGGTTGTGATAGTCCTCCTCCTTCTTTGCCTTTTTCATCTACATCTTCTTCTACCTCTTCTAGTTCTGATAGATGTCATAGAAAGGATAACTATGATGAAGGTGAAAAATGGGAAAATAATGATCATTGAGCTTGCAATGAACCAAAGTGGTAGTAGAGGACATCATAGGCATTATCAATGTAATGATGATTATGAGCCTTTGCTGGAAGCTTGGAGTATGCTAAATATTGTAGAGGTAGTAAAAATTTCAACTAGGATTATGAAAGATAGTCATATCATGCAACTAGACATGAGCAATATCCCTAGATTTGAGGGGGATATAACTTTGATCCACAAACACATCTTCAAGCCTCTTACAATAATTTTTACTTATAGAATATTGAGAATGATTTGTAGAAATTAAACATATTTTCTAGGACACTTGTCAAGGAAGAAGAAAACTAGTATCATCAGTCCTTTGAGTTAGAATCCATTTGCAGGTGGAGTACAATGCTAGAGTCATTCAATAATAAATATAAGATGTACTTTTAAGTGTCTAATTTGAGAAGGAAGACCCAAGGATGGAAGTAAGAAACACATGAATCCTTGGACACCACCATGGATAGATACTATTCTCTCATGGCCATGGTTATTCTCAATAGATGGACTTAGATTAGAAATGAAAAGAACTCTTGAAGTCTATGCCCAAGGAAGAATATTAGAACTTAGAGTCCATCAGATCAAAATGTTAATAGAGTAGGTATCAAAAGAAGAAGGAGAGTTGAAAAAACAAGAAATTACTAAGGAGTATAACTAGGATCCTTCCATTAGAAAAAGGGAGGTTTGATTTTGTGACAATGAGGAAGAGGTATCACTTAATGAGATGGTGCTATGAAAAACCTTGCCAATTCAAAAATCTATTTTTAATATATCAATCAAGGTTGATAAATTATGGGACTCTTTGGATGAAAAATCTTAAATTGGTATGAGAAATGTAGAAGAATCTAAAGAACAAAATAGTGATCATGACTACAAGAGGAAAAAAGAAGTTGAACATGCCTACTAAAGGGGTAAAGGAAATGTTGCTATAGTAAATGAGGTTGTGGTGTCAAAATAAAATGATGATGATGGATGTGAAATTTGCCAATATGAACATCCTAAAAGATGTTGCCCTATCATGTCACACGTGTAGGAGTTTAGAGTATACACATTGAATCCTAGACTAACAAGAAGGGAAGCACCGGGAAGATTTTCTTATCTTCAAGGTAATCCAAGGTAGTTCCACCAACAACAATAAGCTTGTTATTCAAGTAGAGCTCCACCACAATCATATGAGTAGTACTAGTCACAGTAGCACTTGTAGTCATTAGCGATGTTACCACCAAGGTAGTAGTACCCTTATAGGTAATCAAATCCAGATGTATACTATGCTCAATAATTAATGTCTCTGTGTCACTCTTCAAGTCATGTTTCTTTTCAGCATCACAACTAACCTCTAAAGTATTAAAAAACCCATTCACCATCTATAAGAGAGGAAATCCAATATCCCTATCATCATCCTCATCCTTCAACACATGCTCCTCCATCCTTAACACAATTATCACTTACTCCATCCATGTAGGATTAGCTTCCAACTCAACCACAACAACATGATGCTACTAGATTTATTAACATATAGCCATCTCATAAGTTGATTGGTTTGGAACTAAGATATCATAAAGGACCATTTTTCCATACCTACTTATGCAACTAGTCACCATGTATCTCCTTTATCTTTTGCATCCATTCCTTTTGAGATCCCTTCAAACCAAATTCCTTCCAAGATCTGCAAAATTATGTTAACCCATACTATATCTAATTGGATCAAGGCTAGCAATCTTCCTAATAATGGATTTGATCTTGGAAGTTCTCTCATCTATTTTTTAATTACTGAGAATGAGCCATGTAAATCTCTTCTTGACTTAGGTACTAGGGTTAATCTAATTTCTCATAAAATGTACAATACTTCGAACCTTCCTCCTCTTAAGAAGACCAATATCCATTTAGAACTAGTAAATTACTCCATCACTATTTCATTGAAACTTGTAAAAGATATTGTGATAATTGTATATGGGTATTCATATCTTGCTGATTTCCTAGTAATCAAAGTTAATAATTACAAGGGGGACTTCCCATTTATTATGGAGAGGGATTGGTTGAGCACTATTGATGCACAAATGAACATTAGAGATCTTTTCCTAGAAATTTACAAGAAAAATGCATTTAGAAAGATCGAGAAGAAATGAGTTCCATGCATCATGTTCAATGATATAAGATGCAATTGCATGCAAAAAATCTAGTTCTTGAAAAGAGCATCCATTTCTACATGCAAAAAGTGTGCAAATGAGGTAGATATTCAAAGGTTCCTATATGCAAAATAGTAGGGTAGTGAGTGGTTGACAGCTAATTTTAGAAGTAGCACACCTTGCATGGAATTTCCTAAAAGCTTGACATGTGCCTATGTTGAAGGCATGGATGAACTAGAGAAAGTTCATCACCAACTCTCTAATGATGCAAATGATGATACCTATTGGGGAGAGTTGGAAATCTATGAGAATTTTAAAGAAGAGCCCTTAGAGTTAAAAAATTTAGCTATCAACATGGAGTATGCATTTTTGAATAATGACAAGCCAGTAATCATCAATGCCAATCTTGATCCTAAATAGAAATAGATGTTACTGAGGTTAATCAACAAATGGCCAATAACCTTTACTTGGTTATATCCTAAACTCACAAGGATTGATCCTAGGATATTCTAGCATCATATCTACACTTATTCAACCATGAAGCCAAAGAGGTAGTCATGGAGTAGTTAAATTTCAAATTAAAGTAGATTGTTAAAGAGAAAATAGTAAAACTCCTCAAGGTAGGGTTTATCTATCCCATTGTGGATAGCAAGTGGGGTAGTCCACTTGTGATTATGCCAAAGAAAGGTGGCAATTGGTGGGTCTACATTGACTTCTGGTTGTTGAATATGGCAACATCCACAGGTCACTTTTCATTACCATTTGTGGGTCAAGTGTTGGACACTATATCTAGACATTACTATTACAACTTTCTAGATAGTTATAGTGGCTATAACCAAATCTAGATCATGCAAGAGAATTAGACCAAAACAACATTCAAGAGTTCCTAGGGAAATTTTGCATATTGAAAGATGCCTTTTAGTCTGTGTAATGCTCCTACAACATTCCAATGCTTGCTCTTGAGCATTTTTCAGGAAAAAATTAGTTGTGAGATGGAAGTCTTCTTTGATGACTTCTCCACATATGGCAAAACATTTGAGCAGGCCTTGGACTACCTTGAGAAAGTGCTTAAAAAGTCTGTGGAGATGAATCCTTGGCTTAATTGGTAGAATATCCATCTGATGGCTTAAGAGGGCATTATACTAGGGCATAGAATTTCTTAGGTAGGGATTGAGTTGGAACCTAAAAAGATAAAGATCATCCAAGGAATAACTAGCCAATTAGAAACTATTAAATATGTTTAGTCATTCCTTGAACACATTTTCTACTATCAACATTTTATAAATAATTTTTCTAAGATCTCAAAATCATTGGTCAAGCTTACAAAGAAAGATGCATCATTCATCTAGACCAAGGAATGCAAAAATGAATTCTAGAGCCTTAAGTAGAAGCTCATAGAGATTCCAATTCTAGGAGCACTTGACTATTCTAGACCATTTCATATAATAACATACACATCAAATTATGCCTTGGAAGCTATGCTTACATAGTTGGATAACAAGAAACATCCATATTACATCCACTCTAAAAGCTGAAGCATTGTGAACAAACAACTAAATTACATCACAATAGAGAAAGAACTAATGATAGTGGTGTATGCTCTAGTAAAATTTAGGCACTATGTGCTTTGATAAAAATTAATTATGCACACTAATCATAGTTCCATTTTCTTCCTCATGAATAAGCCAATGGTAAGCTCCCATATCATACAGTGGTTGATGATCTTGTAAGAGTTCGATCTTACAATTCTAGATTGAAAGGGACTAAGAATGTCATCACTAATAACTTGTCTTGGTTACGATGGAATAATAAAGAGGAGATCCTACACTCTAACCAATTTTTTTATGAACTCCTCTTTACTGGTGTAATAAATGAATAAGTGCCTAATAAAACAAAATGGTATGATGGCATCCTCACTTATCTTTTTACTCAAGAGATTCCAAAAGATCTAAAATATAGGAAGAAACAATAGTTTCTTCATCATACCAAACACTTCATAAAAATCAGTAGACACCTTTACAAGGTGTATGTTGATGGCCTAGTTTATTGTTGTGTACATGATGTTGACCAACTATGTGTTCTCCAAGATGCTCTTGAGGGTCCTTGTGGGGGCCATTATGCTAGAAGACACACAATCATTAAGATCTTGATGATGGGGTAATATTGGACAAAAATTTTCAAGGATGTCCACTAATTTGTCTATACTTATGAACTATGTCAACGAGATGGTGGGATGACTACTTGAATGGAGGGAAATCAATAGTGAATTCAACCACTGGAACCCTTCGACATGTAGGGCATTGACTTCATGGGTTCCATTATGATCATGTCAAATGGAAAGGGGTACATAATCATCACCATTGATTGCTACACAAAATGGGTAGAAGTAGTAGTTGTCATTGATTGAACATCATTTATTATTACATAGTTTGTATAACAAAATGTTGTAAATAGGTTTGGAGTGCCATGTGCATTTATTCTTTATAATGGAACCCATTTTATAAGCACTACCTTTCGTAAGCTTATGCAACACTTGAGGGGTGAACATAAACTAACAATACCCTACCACCTCCAAGTCAATAGTTGAAACACTACAAAACTTTTGGCTAACACTTGTAGACAGAAATTGGGCTAAGTCATGTTGGTCCCCAGCACGATCAAGCTTGAAAGCCTCAAAAAATAGCATCAAATAGAGTATAATTGAACAAGAAAGAGTTCCATGGGACCCATGGGAAGTTGCATCAACTTCTAGCATTTAGAATCAAAAGTTTCGTGCTCAAAATACTTGGTTTTGGCTAAGTATAATTTGGCTACATCTTTTTATGTTGCTCAGCGTCACCAACATTTGGAGCCTCAAAACTAAGTTAAAATAGGATGAAATCAAGCACAAGTACCACCCATGACCTTCATCAAGGTCACCAACAGGTCCCAGCCTCCAGAAAATCAAAATTTAGGCCTTAAATAAGGTGTTTTCCATTGGTGACGTTGGGGTTACTTTTCAGACGTTGCATAGCGTAAGGCTCAGCGTCACCAACTTTTGAAGCCTCGAAAACAAGTCAAAACAGGCCAAAATCAAGCACAAGGACCCCCCATGACCTTCACCAAGGTCCCTAGTAGGTCCCAACCTCTAGAAAAGAAACATTTGGGCCTCAAATATGCCACTTTGTCTTGGTGACGTTGGGGTTATTTTTCAAACGCTGCTAAGCGTAAGGCTCAGCATCAGCAACCAAAACAAGGCTAAAACGACATCCAAATCAGCCCAAATTTGGCACATAGAACCCTCATGACCCATAGCATGTAGATCCAATTTGAAAAATGGTATCAAAGGTAAAAAACAAGTTCAAAATTCACTATTTTCAAGTCATTCACTGTTAGTCACGCTGACATGCTTCCAGCAGCATAAGGCTCAGCGTCACCAACCAAAATAGGGCCAGAACAACATCCAAATAAGCCCAAATTTCGCACATAGAACCCTCATGACCCATCGCATGTAGATGCACTCTAAAAAAGGGTCTCATAGGTCAAAAATGGGTTCAAAATGCACTATTTTTAGGTCATTCACTATTAGTCACGCTGACATACTTCCAGCAGCGTAAGGATCAGCGTCACCAACCGAAATGTAGCCAAAACATCCTTTGAATGAGCTCAGACTTGACAAGAAGAATCCTCTAGACCCATGGCATGCAAATCCACTCTAAAAATGGGTCTCACAGGTCAAAAATGTGTTCAAAATGCACTATTTTTAGGTCATATGCTATTAGTGATGCTAACGCTGGACGCTAATGCCAGAACAGGTTGCACACGCATCAAAGCTAGATCCACGCACATTGGAGGCCTTGGAAGAAGAAAAAACTAGTGAAATTAGAAGAAGATCAGTAGCATCAATCTCTCATCTCACATGGGGGCTAGAATCTGACTTTTGACCTACCTTCGTGACTATGCTCTAACCAGTGTAAACACTTTTCATTGTTAATACATCTCATTTCTACCAATCGTGTATGTCATTTTTGGCTATTAAATTCCTACACTTGTTTAAAGTTTCTGTTCATATTCACATTTATGTTTGCATTTCTGAATTATATCTGTATTTCATTTACGTTTACATTCAATTGCATATCTACCTGTTTAAATTTCTTGTTCGTGTTTGCGATTATGTTTGTGTGCAATTACTTGTCTACCTATTAAACAAAATGCTAGGATAACCTCCACATTACGCTAGTAGAAGTTCTTGTTCAATCTGCGTGTAGACCATTCAAGGCACTCTACCTTTGATTTTTTCCAGCTTGCCCTTCTGCGAAGGCAGGGTTGTCTGTATCTCTTTGGAGATCTTTTGGCATTTGTTTCCTTCCAGCCTTACGCTGACGATTTCAGACAGTACATAAATTGGCGCTAGAAGGAAGGCCTTCTAAAAAAAATCAAAGAGTTATCCAAGTCTATATACATCTCTTCCTAGAACTTGTTCCCCATTACCACCATCCACCTTACCCTCAAAAAATGCAATATGATTAAGTCCCACATCCCTACCTTTACCCCCTATCACAAACATAGAATTAAACCTTGCATAAATATCTTCACTAATATTAATAACCCTGGATGCCTTGCTTATGCCTCCATGTGTGATGAGAAAAATCTATTCAAAGACATTTTGATGTCCATAGTGCATTCAAACTTTGAGATGATATGCAAGAACACGTTGGCCGAGTGTAACAAAGGTTGTCTCTTGGTTGAACATAAACCAAGCCAGGGACGACACACTTCTAGTGAATACATGTTCATAGATGTCAAGAATTGCTAGAGGATGAAGACCATGATTTCCTTTGAATTCCTCTAGAAGATTACACATTTTAAGGGCTTCCTCAAAATAGTTATCTTGATTCATATCAATTTTTTGGGTGGCATCTCCACGAGTGAATATAATTGCATGATTTTGGTTCCCATGTTTCCCCTCTCCAAGTTTTGGATCGCCAGGAAGCTTTATCGAAAATAATTCCTGATCATTTCCTTTTGCATCTACCTTAACAAGTTTGGAATAGAAATGTTTACAAGATTTCCCATCCTTGCTTTCATCAACACTATCAATATAAGCAAACCTAAGAGCTTCATTTCTTTGCATTAGAAGGGAAATAGCCACTACTTTAGCCTTTTTCTGCTACCTCTGGTGCCCATAAATTTGGCATGTCACTACATATGTGAATTTTAAATTTGCTAGTGCCTTACCCTCAAGGGATAGTTCATATTCTACTGCATTTGCTACGCTAGCTGTAGAGTATGTAGCTTCCATATCTCCATACGATGATCTTTCCAAGTAGCTTTGAAGCATAAGGGCTTTTCTATAGTACATCATACCTCTGATAGTTCTTGCTAATGTTTGACCATGATAGGAAGCCCATAAGCATAATTCTAATGTATCACTTGGATTTTCCAAAAGATCAGAATCCATTGTAGAATCATCCTAGACAATTCATTCAAGGAAATCACTCCACTCATCTCGGAAAATCTTTTGAAGGTAGAAAAGAATAGATATACCATTCTCATTCTCCTTTCATAATTCAGGCACACTATACATGATGCTCTCACTATAGTATGGTGTAAAGACACTAAAAGGAATCATCTCACGAACAGGCTTTGCACCCTGTAAAATTTCTGTCATCACCATTCCTAGCGTATACACGCTACAGTTACCTTAATTTATGCTGCAATTTCTTCTTTCCACCAATTTACATCATAGTTCCCTCTAGTTTACGCTGTAGTTCTCTTTGTTTACGCTGCACTTCTCTTGTTTACACTACTTCCCTTTTCATTTACATTGCATTGTTTCCTTTTGTTTACACTGACACCACTTAACCTGCAATCTCTTAAGTTTACACAATTCACTTGTTTACATTGTTGTCCACCATCTCTAGTTTATGGTGGTTCCTCTAATGTGTGTTGTTCCTCTAGTTTACACTGCTGATTCTAGTTTCCCATTTACGCACACTGCACATCCATCTACTCACCAAATTCCAGCATGCTCACATTGTTGACTAGTTTCTAGCATGTTGATACTACTTTCCTTCCCACTCACACATGCCGTCGAACAAGTTTCCCCTACACACACTCTATTGTTTCCCAGTCCAGCGTACACATGCTACTGGCTACAACACCCAGCGTGCTCATGCTTCTATTCACTACTTCTAGCGCACTCCCACTGTTGTAACTCCCCACATACTCACATTGATCAAGTTTGCAGTCCACTCACACTAACCAATGCCCACACTGATCAATGCTTCCTGATTATTCATGGTGTTCACAGGTTGCAGTTTCCTCACCCAGTCTATTCCCTCCAGCATGCTCACACTACTGATTATCCCCTCCCTCAGCATGCTCATGCTGCTATTAACATCATACAATGTACTTACGCTACTATCAACACATGTTGTCAATAACTCCCAGCGTGTTCATGCTGTCAATAACTCCTAGCATGTTCACACTATCCATAGCGTATTTACGCTCTACGCAGCTTACTACTTTCTTACAATGTTCACGGCCTGTCAGGTGTAACCATGGACCCATCTCAGATTGATGTAGCAGCATCATCTGTTTCTGACTTTAGGGTCGGCGCTTTGAACCCAGTGGTGGTGGCTAAACCCATGGTTGTCATTGGTGAGATGAACCCTTAGGGGCCACCTCACCAGTCACTTAGGTTGCAAGGCCGAGACCCCATCTATACCATCTTAACTATGGAGCAGTATAACTTAATATGCGTTAAGATACAAGCCAACTTAGCTGTTGACCGTTCTGAGATGGAGGTGAAATGACACTTCGATCTCATACACAAGGGGGGTCATGAATTCATTCCCACAGCCTATGATGTCATCCCACTCATTGAATCCCACCATAAACTCCTATCACAACTCCTCATGGAAAGGAACCAAACCTCACACCAACCCACCATAGAGCCTCAAAATGAAGATGAGGAGGATGATTTCGCAGCTCAATCCAAACATGGGGACTCATACCATATTATCAGTCCACGTAGTTACGTGAACCCATTATTTCACCCTTTCATGGGGGATACCATGTCTCTCCATTCATTTAAAACCACTCAAGCACATGTACCCCAACAAGAAGTACCCACTCTCACTCCCACTCTCCCTATGACCAACTCTCAATTCACTATGCCCATCCCTACTATCCCTCTGATTACTACCTCACCCTCCCTCTTACAAGTACGACCCCAACAACCTCCCTCTCGAATTAATGTAGGAGCAACTTTCCCACCCCAAGTAATTGGGATGCCATCAGTGATGCCCGCTACCACATATACACACTTCATTCCATGAGTACAAGTTCATACCACACCTTTGGTTCCTCCAGTACAACACCAAACACAAAGCCTCCCTTCATAACCCACCGTCAAGAAATGGCTTACCCTTGTTGCTCAATGACAATAGCAACCCACACCTTATGGTATGTCACCCTTAGTAGTGCCCACTATAAACATTCCACAAGTGCAACCTTCGATCACTCAACAATCATCATTCCCATCAACCATACAGTAGTCGAATCTATATGGTACTCAAACTGAAAAACCTCCCACTTCACCTAGTACCCAAGATTGGGTTGAAGCTAAAAAATGATGTAGTAACTAGACGACGAGGTAAAAACGCCTCAAAACTGCTAACAATGAAGAGCTTAAAGTATTAGACTTTTACCAAGATGATCCTATTAGCTCTTCGGTACCACCGTTAACCTTGCCCAAAGGATTTTCCTTGCCTCAACTAATCAAATATAACGGAGAAGGAGACCCCAACTCCCATCTAGTCACATTTAGACTAGAATACCTATTTCTTCAAGCTTGGCCCCATGCAATCTTGTGCGTGTTCACTATGTCCTTAACAAGCATAGCCTTAGACTAGTATAGAGCCCTACCATGTAACTCCATATCCTCTCTACAGGATTTGTTACACCAATTTGTTACTAGGTTTAAGTACAACCTGAAGCCTAAAGAAACACTAGACACTTTGATACAGGTGAAACAAGCACCATTAGAGCCTGTATAGAAGTTCATTCAACAATGGAGTGCAGCCCTTAACAAACTTCATGAGCCCATCTTTGAAATGTATTTGATTACGATTCTAAAGGAAGCTGTGAATGACTTCATTAAGTCAAAACTGTACTACCTAAGTGCTCAAATGTTGATCCAAGCCTTCATGCAAATCAAGAACATTGAATAAGCTGCACAAACCAACAATGATCCCACCTATGTGGCTTACAAGAACCAACACATTGCCAAACAACAGACAACAATGGAAATTGTAGCTACAAGCAAAAAAACAAAAAAACACCAGTACCAACCCACCTAAAATGACAGGGACATCCCAAGGCCCAACTTCTAGCACAAGGATCGCTCTAAGTATACGCCGCTACCCATGTGACCCTCTGAACTACTAGAGAAACTCCTCAAAATCGGGCAAATCCAATACAAACAAGTAGCGGAAAATGCCCACAGAAGACACGATAGGTACTGTGAGCTACTGAGGAATCCCACCTTAGCAGCAGAAAACGAGCCCCTGGTTCCATGACATTTCAAGTTAGACTAATTCTGTCACTACCACCAAACGTCCAGTCACAACAACGACACCTTCCATGCATTATAGGATGATCTACAAGTAATGATAGAACAGGGCCAACTGAATGTCAACACCTTGAATCAACCTAGCA
The DNA here is from genome assembly GCA_015680685.1 of Gnetum montanum. Lineage (NCBI taxonomy): Eukaryota > Viridiplantae > Streptophyta > Gnetopsida > Gnetales > Gnetaceae > Gnetum > Gnetum montanum. Next base: position 24,836 of record MNCI01008734.1, read on the forward strand.
TAGACGATGTCTCCTATGTGATAAACTCCATTGGCATAGATAGTAAGCCTAAATCTATGTGGCAACCTTTTGTGATCTGTGTGCCTCCTAGCAAGGCAACAATCCCCTCTGCCTCCATGAGTAAGAAGCCTCCCATCATCATCAAGGTGCCACCTAGAGCACCGATGACACCTTTCATGGTCAAAGTACCACCACCTCACACGTCTACTAAAATGTTAAACTAGAAAGATTCAACGTAATCCCGAGCACTAAAGATACCCTTTGTGGTCAAAGTACCACCACAATCATCCACTAAGACGTTAAACTGGAAGGAAGCATCATCATATGCTACGACGTTAAACTGGTATGATGCACCAACTACAACCGCAAAGAAACCTTTCGTCATCAACGTGCCACAACAAGCTAGTCAAACACCAATGACTCCTCCCAAATAACCATTTGTCATAAAGTTGCCACCACACGATGGCCCCTCACCTACCCAGAGCCCAACTATAGGCAATGTCTCAACCTCTTCTCCCTCAAGAGTCAACATTGCCAACAACACGGGTAAGCCTACGAAATGGCAGCAGAAAAAGAAAAACAAACAATGAACAACATCCACAGCTGAAACAAAAGCCACACCAAGCAAGCAATAATCAAAGGCTGGGGGCCTTGCCCCTAATCTAAAACAAACTAGGCCCAAGCCCTCAACCCATACAGAGGCAACCAACACAATGGAAAACAACACGGACTTTGTAGCTACATTGGCCCAAGTGAAACAAACACTCAAACAAAATAACACAACCATGAGATTGTACAACTTGGTCATGACATCATAGGCTCATCATGAAGCCTTAGCGCAAATGTTAGCATCCATTCCTGTTATAGAGGAAATCCTTGTTAACATGTAATCCATCCATGTAATGATTTCACAACACACACCACAAGGATTGGGTTCAAATACCTTAGCCTTCAGTGATGATGCAGTTAAAGTCAACCACAAACGAGGGGAGGTCACAACAGCTCCATTGTCGATCAGTGTACGTGTTGGCTGATGCACCATTCATAGAGTGCACGTTGATGATGGCGCAGCAACAAACGTAGTTCTATACTCCATCATCGAAAAACTAGGCATGGCAAATGAGATCATGCCAATAGAAACCACGTGTCTAAAATTCTTTAACGAATCACATGTCATAGTCAAGGGTACGATTAACCTAGCCTTCATGGTAGGTGAACAATTCCCCACCAGTGCAGAGTTCATTGTCATAGAAGAGATGCCCAATTTCAACATGATTCTTGACAGACCTTGGCTAGCGGAACAACGAGCCATTTCCTCACCAATACATCAAGAAATCCGCCTTCCATATGAAGGTGGACAAGTCATTATACATGGCAACAACACTCCCTTTCAAGCTAACCATAACATAGACATGTCATAAGTCTTGAAAGAGGAGCCTCTTGATGCAACACACACTACACCAAACGCAACACCTAGAGCCAAAATGGCCGGACGAGTGGCAATCGAAACAATATTTAGAGCTAAAATGCTTGAACAAGTGGAAAAAACCATAAGCCTTCCAGTTGAGCCTAAGCCTAAAATGCTTCCAAAACCACATCCCATTGGGAGACAACCACATGATCAAAGTGCCCCTGCAGCCAAAAACAAGTCAGATCTCCGCACACTCTTCACATTCTTTCGCGGTGCATATGTCACATTCATTTATATTATACTAGCTTACGTGTTCTCTCATGGCCCGAAAAGGCCTTAAACTAAACTCTGGCTTGAAAAGGCCTTAAACTAAACTATGGCCCGAAATGACTTTAAACTACCACAATTTCTCATTGTTTTTTATTTACTTATGCATTTCAATTCATGTTTTCTGTAGTTGCTATTTAACATTATTTTCTCTAGTTGCTTTTGTTTATAGAATCATACAAATGCACACGAATGCATCCACATCGACAATCCTGGCATCATCACTTAAAATTGATACCACCCATCATCCTTGTGTCATGACAATAAACTAACACCACCGGTCATATTCATAATGCACACTTTCATCCTGGTATCATGACAGTAAACTGGTACCACTGAATGTCCTAGGTTATGACCCAAAAATAACACCACAGAGTGGTCGTGGTGTCATGACCTAAAACTGATACCACAGAATAGTCCTGGAGCTATGACTTAAGAAACTAGCACCACAGAATGTTCTGGCATCATGACAATAAATTGACACCACAGAGTTCTGTCCAACATGACACTAAATTTTTACACTCATTCACCAGAGTCCACTAAGACTATAAACTGGCTAGCCTCTTCATAGTCTGCCACGACTATAAACTAGCATCACACCATTCGCTACAACGATAAACTGACAACGTCCAATGAGTTATGACGTAAAACTAACCCATGACAGTCCACTAACATTATAAACTAGCAAGATCATCTCTGGCACATTCATCTGCTGCTGCAGTTCATGACATTTCTTCATCAACGTCTACCACATCATTCATCACATCGGCTCTGACAACACTATTGCTGCTCATTTTGTTTGCCTTAAGTTTCACATGGTGCCTCCATTTGCATTGGCCACATTCATGTCTAAATTTTTCTCTAACTCATTCACTTGTGTTTTTCTTTTCTTATTGGAGTTTTTTTTGCAGGATGACACCCAGTGCTGCTCGTACACGGATACACTTCATCACTATGACAAGGTGCCACATTATTTCTGACGCACGTAACAAGGTTAATCAATCTGTTTAAAAGTACATTCCTAGTTTCTGATACATTCTCCATTTCCCAAACACTCTCGTTCCCTTTCCTACCTAGTTATAGCTCCTAGATACACCCAATAAACCCCAAAACTTTGAGCACACTGTTGCACGCCACGACACTCTTAAGCAATTGCAACACACAACACAACACATGAGCATGAGTGCAAAATTGAAAGAAAGATCTTTCCAAAAATAAATAAGAAAAAAAGCAAAAGAGAAAGAAAAGATCAAAGATCAAAGAGAAAAATAAACCACAAGACCCTTGGCACATCCCATACAAGCCCCAGGCGGGAAGGCAGTTGTCTTGGAAAGAACTGTTTGTATCTCACACCATCATGTTTCACCTCACTGCGTGGCTTTGCCTATTGGAAAATGGGTTTTCTTAAACCTAACACAAGGGTAATATTTCTCCAAAGAACACACCACCTCATTGTGTGGATTTGGTTGTGACAACAAGTTCTCTTAAACATGATACAAGAGTGTCGTTCCTCCAAAGGACATACTCCTCCTGCCTTGGTTCCAAGTCTGCCAAATATTGGCCATCGACAAGGAACAACATGAATTTTTTGCACAAGATGAACACTCCTCTCCCATACTAGCACAATTCCTTGATCAATTCCCAATTTCATAGTTGCAAACATCTCCCCTAGACATCATCTCAAAACATCATTTCTCAATCCCAGGTACTTGTAAACACGGTGTGATGACATCTGGCCAAGTGCCGAAGGATAATGCTTGCTACCAGTTTGCTTGTAGTGTTTTGAACTTCTTTTTTGACACCTATTGGGTCAATTTCTCTAGGAATCAATAAAGAGGGACCAATGAAACATGACAAAAATTCTAGCTAACACTTGTAGACAGAAATTGGGCTAAGTCATGCTGGTCCTCAGCATGACCAAGCTTGAAAGCCTCAAAATATAGCATCAAACGGAGCATAATTGAACAAGAAAGAGTTCCCTGGGATTTATAGGAAGCTTCATCAACTTCTAGCATTTAGAATCAAAATTTTTAGGTCAAAATGCTTGGTTTTGGCTAAGTATAATTTGGCTACATTTTTTTACGCTGCTCAGCGTAAGGCTCACCATCACCAAATTTTGGAGCCCTGAAAATGAGTCAAAATAGGCCAAAATTGAGCACAAGTACCTCCCATGACCTTAATAAAGGTCCCCAATAGGTCCTAGCTCTAGAAATTCAAACTTTTGGCATTAAATGAGCTATTTTTAATTGGTGACACTAGGGTTACTTTTCAGACGCTGCACAGCGTAAGGCTCAATGTCACCAACATTTGGAGCCCCAAAACTAAGTCAAAATAGGCCAAAATTGAGCACAAGGACCACCCATAACCTTCACCAAGGTTCCTAGTAGGTTCTAGCCTCTAGAAAATCAAATTTTGGGCATCAAATATGCCACTTTAACTTGGTGATGCTGGGGTTATTTTTCAAACGCTGCTCAGCGTAAGGCTCAGCGTCACCAACCAAAACCAGGCCAAAACGACATCCAAATCAGCCCAAATTTGGCACATAAAACCCTCATGACCCATAACATGCAGATCCACTATAAAAAATGGTATCAAAGGTCAAAAACAAGTTCAAAATGCACTATTTTTAGGTCACGCTGACATGCTTCTAGCAACGTAAGGCTCAGTGTCATCAACCAAAATAGGGCTAAAATGACATCCAAATCAGCCCAAATTTGCCACATAGAACCCTCATGGCCCATGGAATTTAGATCCACTTTGAAAAATTATCTCATAGGTCAAAATTGGGTTCACAATTCACTATTTTCAGGTCATTCACTGTTAGTCACGCTGACATACTTCTAACAGCGTAAGGATCAGCGTCACCAACCGAAATAGAGGTAAAACAGCCTCCAAATGAGCTCAAACTTGACAAGAATAATCCCCTAGACCATGGCATACAGATCCACTTTTAAAATGGGTCTCAGAGGTCAAAAATGGATTCAAAATGCATTATTTTCAGGTCATACATTGTTAGTGACACTAACGCGGACGCTGATGCTAGACGCTGACGCTAGAACAGGCTAAGCACACATCAGAGCTAGATCCACGCATGCTAGAGGCCTTGGTAGAAGGAAAAAAAATTACATCAGAAGAAAATTGGTAGCATCAATCTCTCATCTCACATCGGGGCTAGCATCTAACTTGCGACCTACCTTCGTGCCTACGCTCTAACCAGTGTAAACACTTTTCATTGTTAATACATCTCATTTCTGCCAATCGTGTGTATCATTTTTGGCTATTAAATTTCTACACTTGTTTAAATTTTCTATTCATATTCATGTTTATGTTTCCATTTTTTCATTATTTCTGCATTGCATTTACGTTTACATGCAATTGCATATTTTCCTATTTAAATTTCCTGTTTGTGTTTGTGATTATGTTTCCATGCAATTCTCTGTCTGCCTGTTAAACCAAACACTAGCGTAACCTCCACATTACACTAGAGGAAGTCCTTGTCTGATCTGCGTGTAGACCATTCAAGGCACTCTGCCTTCGATTGTTTCCATCTCGCCCTCACGTGAAGGCATGGTCGTCTGTATCTCTTCGTAGATCTTTCGTCATTTGTTTCCTTCCAACCTTACGCCGATGATTTTAGACAGTACAATGGTCATGTAGAAATTACTAATAGGGAGATCACAAAGATCCTAACAAGAACTAATAGAAAATATAGGAGAGACTAGAGCACAAAAATAAATCATGCCCTCTAGTTTTACTTCTTGGCATGAGAACTCCCTATAGGCTACTTTTCATATGAGCTAATGTACGAAAAATTACCAACTCTACCTATCCAATCCAAGCTCTATACACTTTCAATAGCCTCTGACTTGGACCTTGACCTTAGCCTAGCACAAAAAGAAAGATTAATCATTGAGAATGTGCTAGATGAAAATCAATTAGTAGACCTTTTCTTGAATGAAGTGCACAAGGCATTCAACAAAGAGCACCATGACCTTAGGATAACAAAAGTGAAAATTCAACCTAGAGAAAAGGTCCTCCACTAGGGCCCCACACATATACCTCAATAAACTAAGTTCCAAACATTGTGGGAAGGATCTTATATCATTTATGAAACCTTTTCTTCTTGGTCCATTTTGATCTACAAACTTGAGAGCCCAAACAAAAAAGAGCTAGTGAACATGCAACAAGTTAAACATTTTGATGAACCCAAGCAAGCTAGTAGAACTAACCTCTTAATGAATGGACAACCACACTCAATTTTTTCAATCTCCTCCTTACAACTTAGTCATGGGGGAGATGGCCATCGATGTTGAGCATTACAGTAGCTCCTTAGTTTTTCATCTTTTTGTTTTTCATGTTTTTGTTTTACAATTTGTTATTTTTAAAACATTTTGTTTTACACTTCTTTATCTTACACCTTTTTGTTTTTACTTTATTAATTTTTCTAATTTTTATGTTACAACATCATTACTACATTTTATATTTCTTGAATATTTTACAATTTCTTTTATATTTTTCCTTATTTTTAGGTAAATTTTTCTTGTCTTCTAATAAAAGTGCTTTATTGCCAAGAGGACGCAGTGGTGTTGTAGTTGTTTTCTAATGGTGGTTTGCACTTAACATTTCTGATTGCTAATATCTAGTTTCTATTTTTGAATTTTGATGAGTGATAACTAAGACTAGTTTTTTCTTCATAGAATAGGCAATGAGTCCATGTCATCCACCCATCCACAAACTTTATGGTTTTTCTTGTCTTGGGACTATGAGATCCCTTTTTCATTAATAAAACTTTAACAAACTTGTGACCTTTTTAGTTTCCAAGCTTAGAAAAGCTTAAAAGGTTTGGTAAGGGTGTGGCTTCAAGGGGATTCAATACTCTTTATACCTTTTTACTTGCTTGAGTGCATGTGTGTCTTCATGGATTTCTTACCATTTTCTGTTGACCAATAATAGGAACTTGAATAAGTCTTTGCATGTTGTGGTTTCCATATAGAAATTCATGAAAAGCATAAAATTTTGAAATAAAACATGATGTGAATTCAAAGCATGTCCCTTAGACAAAATCAATAGGATACAAGCACTAGATATAGGACTAGAAAGATATGTTACCCATGCCTAAAGGTCCCCTCTGACTAAGGCCCTTTCTTACTTCTTGCTTCTCTTTTATTCTTAAATAAGAAATAGTGGTTATCCATGGAAGAATTCTTATGTCTCAAGGAGGTGGATTGGTTCTAGATTGATTATATAAAGTTACTAAAAGTGGTTGGTTTTGGTCTAGACTAAGGTCGGGGTTTAGCGGGTCATTTAACTGTAAATTCCACAAGGGACTTCATGTAACTATGATTGGGACATTCATATCATTCTCTATCTTATCCATCAGTGCTCTCCATAACTCACCTTACTACTAGTTTTGATGTTTTGTTTAATCTCTTAGTTTGATGTGTTGAAATTCTTATGTAGATTCTTTAGGTTTGGCCCTTAACTTTTTGTAACCATTAATCAACTATGGGCATCCACAAACTCCATAGTTAAGGTTATGCATGGGCAAAAAGGGAATGTAACACTATGGGGAGGACCCACTTTCATATCTCATGGTGTGGTTAGTTAAGTCCCTTACCCTTAGACATTGTTGTAATCAAATCCTTCACGCGCTTCATCGTGCATCCAACTATGTACTCCTTAAGGAATTTTCTCCATAAAATCTTATTCTCTAATCATTTCTCAATATTTGGAACTTCAAGACCCTCTTCTAATATTTTCATCATGTTCATGACTTCTCAGGCTTCCAATTGATCCTCATTTCATATTAAAATCCTTATTTTTACTATTTTTTCCAAAGTCAATGATGGTCAACAACCATGTTGACTAGGCCTAATCAACATAGTGCAAAACTTTTATAAATACTCCCTAACACATTGAAATTTTTTGCCATCTTCTTTAAAGTGAGAGGGAATTTTTGCAATTTTTTAAAGTCCAAAACTTTCTGAAGCCCATAACTTTCATACTATTTGTCCAAATCACTTCATTCTTTGATCTTGTAACTACCAAATGTAAGCTCTTAGTTTTGGGGTCCACAAACATTAAGGCTTTTGATGAAAATTTTTCTAACTTCCCCAAGGGATTAATGAATAGAATAATATTAAACTATCAATGTTTAAGAGTTTAACCCTTTCGACAATCTTCAATAAACATAAAATTAATTACTAATATGAAAATAAGAATAAAATAATAATTGAAATGATCAAATTGACCATGATCACAACTTAGCTAGGTGTAACTTTCCTAAAGGGATAAGGTATCCCAATTATTTCTAGTTACACATTAAATGCTAACCCTTGGTCATGTTGTGATCACAAATGGCACCAAGATTGAAATGACTACATGAAGGAGGACCATCATAACCAATGGATAAACAATCCAAACCTAGAAGGGAACAACAAGAACAAGGTTAGGAGTAGGAAATAGTAACTCATGCAATGGGACCCCTTCAAGAGGAAAAGTGGAGTCTGTCTAATAGATTCCTGAAGAAGAGGCTACAACTGAACAATCCCAAAGAGGAGAGGCACCAACGCCTATACCAAGACTTAAGGTCACATTGACACAAGCCTACCTTGATATGATTAAGTCCCATAATTTCCAATTCTTGCTTCTCCAAAAATTGAACTTTGGACCATTCTTAGGAAATGCTCCACTAGAAGTTAAGACAGTTACAAAACTCTTCCATGTGGTCAATCATCAATTCTAGTGGGGAGTGGTACATGGCAGATACATATCTCTTCTAGAATAGAAAAAAGGTAAGAGCCACTGTGAGAATGAAGGACATTTAGGTGTCCTACTTTGTAGAAGCTATTAAATATGCTCTTGGTCGACCTAATTCTAGGATTCACCTAGTAGAGATCTCCATGCATGCAGACCTAGAGGAAAAAAGGAGTGCACCAAGAGATGTTCTAGGATTGATCGCAAAGAGTTTAGCATGCTCACATCGATAGAGTGAATATACTTCAAGATAGCAACTTATTACCTCAATCTGATGGTGACACCCAACAAAGTGACTACTTTGTCCACCTGAGCATGTGCCATTTTAAATGGGAGATTCCCTATAAACCTTCCACAACTAATATATCTAGAGATGAAAAAGCGCTTCAAGAAAAATGAACATGGAAGGAAAACTCTACAATTTTCATACATTATCAGAAAACTCCCATTGTCTCCCAGTTTGAGATGATGAAAGACAGGATCCCTATCATGTCCAAAGAAGAGGAGTAGTAATTGCCACCTCCACCACCCATTTAGGAAACAATGTCAGAGGCTCACGTAGCCATTAAATGCTTGCACAAAATATGAGTAGCTCTTGCATGAACAAGTGCAGCAAGTAAGAACAAGTGGTAGGGATCCATCTATGTACCATTCTAGAATGAGTCACATCAATAAAGTGTCTTGAACAATCAACCAGATGAAGGAAGGTGAACTAACATTCTTAGCCCAAAGAACACAACTACTCATGAGGTTGAATCCTACTACTTGAGAGGTAATGGTTTCTCTCTTGCAATAATAGAAATTCCTAGAAATCTCTAGGAATGTTACTACCTTTCTATTGCACTTAGACATGGACAAGGGGACAATTATCTTAGTGATGCAACACCAAGGGTAGGAAATAGTAGAAGTGATTGCTGATTAAATCATTGAAGTATTGAATACACTTGTGGCATCTATACCAAATGTTTCTACACTCAGAGATGTGCATATATTCATAGGAACTATTAGTGCTTAATTGAGTGTAGCCCAACATGAGGAGTTTCTTAATAACTAGTGGGAACAAGGCAAACGATTCTAGATATCTTTGATTTTCTAGAGAACATCATCACAACCCAGTCAAAAATTCTTGAAGCAAATAGAAAATGTATCATTCTAGAAAAGTAATGCAAAATGACTCAAGCACAAAACCAACACTTGGCTATGAAGGTTGCTGAATTAAGAGCTCACCTTACTGATCCCATACTCCTCAATCCTACATTAACAAGAGATAAATCTTTTCAATAACTTGAAGATAGGCTTAAATAGGTTGAGCTAGGGATGGCGACGACCATATTTGACTAGTCCATGGTTGAGGCCAAGACATATTCAATTCGAAAGGATTTGATCTAGATGCACCTAGAGAATGAGATGTTAACCACAAAGAATCATTTCCTACAAAATGTTGATGCACAGAAATAGTAGGTGTAAGAAACTAGCTAGGATAAATACTAAGCTTAGAAGATTGATAGTAGAAGATAGAAATCTCTTTATGGAGAAATTCCACATCTTACACCAAAAATGTACTATTCAGATTGTTGCCTAGAAGAATGAGGCTCTCAAATTTAAGAGAGTCAAGAACCACTACAGAGATCAAGTTGGCATATTAAAAGAAGTTAATGAAAAACATATCTAGATGGCTAAGGAAAAAGTTAATGAGACACTCCAAAAATTTCGACAAGGAATAGAAGTGTAGAAACCTAGCATTGATGGGATAGACACCTATAATGAAGCAAAGATCTACATGAAGGAGTCGCAGATTGAATAAATGATAGAATACATGGAGCTCCACAATCTTTGATATGCAAACCTAGCAAGGTTGATTATTGGGCAACCATAGTCAAAGCTAGAAAATAGTTTTTCAACTTGTACTTGTTGTACGAGGTATAGTTCAAGCACCATAAGGAGACCAAGCAAAAGCTTGAGAGTACAAATGCTGAACTCAAAGTTCTTAGGACAAGATTCACTAATCAAAGTTCAACTATTGAGAACCTGTCCAAAATATTAAATGACTATCAAGAACTATAGAATGTAATCAAGGAATTCAACATTGAATGCAAATAATTTGCTGCATAGTTCATTAATGTTAAGGAGTTGTTCCAAAAAATGCCCTATCCTTGGGATGTGCCAATTTTGGCTCACATTAGTGAAGTTTCTTGGATCATGAACAATCCCAAGAGTAAGGACAAGAAGATGAAAGCATTGTTGGACACTTTTTGTCTTCCATCTAAAGTTGCAGTAGCAGCAGGAAAACCACAACAGCCTCAACCACCATGTGTAGTTGAAGTAAGAGAAGGTCCTTCAAAACCTAAGGAGCCACCACTATCTGGGACAATTTAATCTTATTCATAATCTTCACACCATTAGAGGAATTGTATTTTTCAATTTTATCTTGGTGTTCAATTTTGTAGTCCTAAACACTAGAAAATGTTGTAATAATCTTATATCTAAATACTTAGTATTTATTTATGTTTTTCGTATGTATATTGTTAGTCAATAATTCCATACCTTTCCAAATATGTAAGGAACTCAAGAATGAGTTTCCTTTTGGTCATGGGGGTACGATGAATCATAAATTGACAACACTGATTAGGCCTTGTTCATAGGCCTCATCAACTAGGCCTTTTTGATGCATAATTTGATCCATTGATGTGGCCCCATTGACATAGTGCCTATTTTTTCCTATAAATACATGCTCACCCACCATGTTTATGATAATTTTTGTCATAGTGTAGTAGAGCTTTTGCAACTTTTATTTCCCAGGGTTAGAATATGTTTCCAAGTGCCTACAACAAGATTCATTGAGTGTACAAATCTTTATTCAAACACTGTTGTACCTAAGCACAACAATGTGTGTAGCAATCAAGATAAGCTTTCTTTCAAACCTTGTAGCACTTTGGCTAGATTAAATATTTTCTTCATGCATTCAATGTTTTCAGTAATTTTATTTACTGCTTTTAAGTAATTAAGCTAAACTAAATTAAGTTAAGCTAGATTAAATAGTGATCAATTAAGTACATAAATACAACTTCTTTGAGCATGCACATGACACTTGGTAATCCTAGTAATGCTTAATGTTTGGTAACCCAACAATGTTATATGTGTTCAGAATGTGTACAGAATGTAGGATTGGATGCTTCTGTTAAGATTAGTTAGAAATTGGTTAAGTAGTTAAATTAAATTAGTAATTAAATTGCTTCAATTCTTTCATTCTTTCTTTTAAGAACCCAAAATATAAAACATATAAAATAATAAAAATCATATACCTCAATTACACTTAACCATACCCTTGCATATTACAAGTGTAATTGGGGAGATAATGAATGACTTTTAGGGCATGTTCACTTCCTAAAGGCCAATGTATTGGAAGACAAAGGATCCACAAAATTCAATTGGATCACATGTGAGTGCTTAGTGATTCATATGGTTGAGTGTAGGAGTATTTTCTGCTCATCATGTTGTTTGTTGTACAACTTCTATATTTGTCGTATCTTTTTGTATAGCTTCTATATTTGCAGTAAATGTTTGTAAAATATCATTTACTAAATTCAAATTTAGATTTTGATGCTTTTGCCCATATTTTGGAAATCACTAGTTGAAATTCTGAACTAAGAAAACACATATAGTGAATATTAATAATTATCAATTTGATGTAGGATTTGGGAAAGATTTCAAAAGTGAAATGGAAAACAATTGTCACATGTCAAATGAAAATAGTATGACAAAATGAATTTAAAAAGTAAAATATAATCTTCAATGAAAAACAATGTAACAAAGTATACAGTGGAAATTATAAAAAGAAAATTGTAATGTAGAGTAGGTGGTGATCAATGAATATGAGAAATTGTAAATAGAAAAATACAATGAATTAAAAAAATAGAAGACTAAAACTTAAATTACAAAGTAGAAATTGTAATTATTAGAAGAAAATAAATTATAAAAAATAAAAGATCAAAATCAAAAGAGCAAAAGATAGCAAAATACCTCAAACACTAGCCTTCAATGAGCAAAGTCAAATCTGATAGATAATAAGCTATGATGAGTAAAGAGTAGGATCAAATAGCCTAAAGTAGGTCTAGAAAAGAATAAGGTGAGATCTATAGATTAAATAAAAATTAGACTATCATGAAAAGAAAAACTCAATAAAAACCAAGCTATGATGAGATTAGTTAGAGACAATGTTTAATAAGCAGAGACCAATATCAAATCCTATAGAGTAGATTCACCAAAGAACAAGGTTAGATTGAGTGGAGTACATTTAGTAGAGAAAATAAAATTCAAAGAGAAACAAACAACAATTACCTCAAATAGCATACTTTCACAAGCAAAGAATAATGTGAAATCACATGAAATAGATTTGGTAGAGAGTAGGCAAAGAAGAGGGTGAAATCACATAAAGTAGACCTAACAAAGTGTAGGATCAAATTGAGTGAACTAGATTGGACATGCAAGTTATGATGAACAAAGGGTAAGGTTTGTGATGATAATCACTAGAAAGTAGGCAGTGATAAGCAAAGAGAAAGTTCACAAATTTTAGATCAAATTTAATAAAGAGTAGGGTTAGATCGAGCATTGTAGATTTAGCAAAGAAATAAAATTCAAAAATCAAAAGAAGGAAATTACCTCAAACATAAAATTTTGATAGGGAAAGAGGAGGGTCAAATCTCATGAAGCAAATCAAATAAAGAGTAGGATAAGATTGGGTGGAGTAGATCAAGTGGAGATCAAGGTCAAATTAGATGCTTAAGTTGTAATGAGTAGATAACAAGGTTAATTACAATAAATTTTTTGTAGAAAGAACATAGAAAAGGTTATTGTGACTAGAGACTAGAGTAAGATCAATGCATGAAGAGTTTTTGAAAATAGCTTGATGACTTTTAAGGGTTACAAAAAAGTAGTGATGAGCCGCGATATCGCATCCGCCCCTACGATATCGTGTACGCCATATTGTAGCCTACCAAAACATCTATAAATAAGAGGTAGCTTTCCTTATTTTAGGCATCTAGATCTAGACCCTTAGCCAAACTATAGTATTTTTACCATTATAGAGTTAGAATAATTTCCATGTGCCCATAGTACGAGTCTCAAAGTGAATGGATCTTTATTCGAGCAAATTGTACCTAAGCACACATTTGTGTATGGCAATAAAGACAAACTTTCTGATAAACCTTGCAGCATGTGGACTAAGCTAAATAGGATTTAATTATTATTAATTATTTAAATTCGTTCCTAGATAATTAATCTCTCTCAACCCTTAACTCTCCTAGCTAAGTGCATTCAATACGACCGCTTCGAGCACATGTGTAATGCTTGGTAACCTAGTAACGAGTAGCGTTTGGTAATCCCAGTAGCGTTGCACTGGTTCAGGGTGTGTATAGCAAGTGGGAACTAATACTGGTGCTAGAATGATTAGAACTTAGTTAGCAAATAGTTAATGAATGTTATTTAATTAGTTCTATTCACCTTTCCCCATTAGCATAGGACATTAAAAAGATAAAAGATATAAAAATCATATACCTCAAGCTTACTTAACCATATAACCATGACAATACAAGTAAGTTTGGGAAGACAGCAATTGATTAACCTTAAGTGTTCCATTGGGGTGCCTAAGCACTTAGTCCTTGGAGTTCGACCGAATCATGTGTGAGGTGCTCATATTCGTATGGTTGAGTGTAGGGGTACCTTGCAACTCATCATTGGTGTCGTTGTTAGGGACTTAGTTGTTTGTGTGCTACATAGAACATAGGAGATCATTCATATCATTGGGATGCTTAAACAAACCCTTAGTGTTGATCAAAATAAAAAAATAAGATAATGATAAACATCACACCAAATTTGAGCTTTTTCCATCTAGGAAAGAGTTTGAGCTTTTGCCATCTAGTTTCAATGTTTTGTAAGGCACAAGGATCATGGAAGGCTTATAAATGATGTAGGAAAATATAATTATAGCCTCCCTTAAATTTAGGAATTTCATTCATATCAAGCCATTTGATGTGACTTTTCCTTTGATGCCTATGAGGTATTTGAACTACCTCCCTAATTTGTATCATGCTCCTAGTAGCCAACAAGGGTTCATCTTTATCAAACATGTCATGGTGATAATCTCTATTTCTATTTTTTTAATAGTAATGATCTCTTCTATGCTCACTTTAATTTCTTTAATATTGCCTTTGCATTTTATTTTTATCTTCATCTTGAACTCTTAGTGTATCTCTATCTCTATACCTACGTTCATGTTCATTAGAACTAGATGTTGAAGAGAAAGAGGAAGATGATGAACTAGGAGAAGTATCATGGCTTCTATACCTCCACCTATGATCCATTAATTTATCTCTTCTAGGTTTGGAAAAGGTCCTAGGCCTTACGTTCCTCCTTGTTCTAGGCCTTAAGGATTGTCTACATTAGTTGAATATAGTCTTTGAATGTGCTAAGGGTCTAGATGAGCATATGAGACCCTTGTGTTTATTCATTCATTCAAATTATCTTTAGTATTGGTCCTATCATTTTTCCTACTAGTTTTTACATCATCTTATGGATTATTGACTCTATGTGAATAAGACATGTTTTTAATTAATAATGTATGTGACTTAAAATATTAATATTTTTGAAAAGATAAATTATTAATACTTTTATAGTGATCATTTATAATATAACTAATGTAGATAACTAGCACCATCTCTATCAACAATGCCAATGATGAGTGGTAGGTACCTCCTATGCCCAACCATATAAATCAAAATTTTCTACCTACAACCCAATTGAATTTCATGGATAGGACTAGTGTGGTATCTAGATTATTAAGCATTGATCGTAGGTTACTGTCTTCTCACTTGCTCTAGTGGTAGTTTTGTCATGTATGATTTAGTGCAAAGTGAGGCATATGATTATGATGTTATTGGGGCCTTAAATTAACCTTAATAGTAAGATAGAAATTAATCATTTAATCTAATTAATAATAAAAAGATAAATTCTAAACTAGTCTAAGGGTAACGAGTGTCTGTTCCTAGCTCGTCATACATGTCTTAAACTTATGTGCCCACTACTAGGATTACCAAGTGTTATGCTATTGGGAAGACCAAGCAATAATGCTACTGGGATTACCAATCGAATATGTGTTTATGCTCAAAACTAGTCACATTCATTTCACTAATTGATTAACATGCATGGAAATGTAAATATTAACTAAGTACATGAAAAGTAAATTGTATTAAAAGTAAATATATTCTAAGTCAAAGTGTTGTAATAAATATGAATCAATCTCAATCTTATTATTGTTTATGGAATGTCTCCAAGTATAATGCCAGTTGAATAAGTCATCATACAACTAACTCAAATTCACACTATGGGCACTCACTCACTATTTGCTAAGATTACAAAATAAAACTCAAGACTCTAGCTACTATAGTGACCAAAACATGTCAAATACATGGCCGGTGGTTACATATTTATAGGAAAATATAGGCATTGCATCAATAGAGATGTGTTAATGCATTTAACTGGGTCAATAGGGATGCATTTATGGGGATGTGTTGACAAGGATGCATAAATGGAAATGTATCGATAAGGCTACATCAATGCATCTAATATGTGTTTCCCATTAATGCATCTATGAATTTTAATCCACACATATGCATCGACACATCTAAAATGCATCAACCACAATAGGTTGAAGAAGATACCTAACATATCATGTCTCATCACCTAGGGAAGTAATCCTTTAGACTTCTCTCGGTCTTAGAAGCAGAAGATAAGATGTTATCATCGCCAAAGCTCTAGTTACCTAGTAACTACATAAAAGTATAATCCTTTTATATCAAATGCCACACCACTAAAAAAGTCATAAAAAGAGCATTAATAGAGCCATACTTAGAACATAATAGGTCCAAGGCTTATCCCTTTATGATCAAATTTCAAAGGTTATGTTTGCTAGAAAAATTCTAGCCTAATCGTGCATTGAGTGAAGCCTCCTCACCAACTTCCACTCCTTCCCATCCTTATCTCTTCCTTCCCATTCTTCATCTCTTCATTTATTCCTAGATAATTTGGTTCAAATAAAATTATTGAAATCCAGTCATAGGTATTTTAGGAATATTATCATCAACAAGTCCTTCATACACATACTTAATGCTTATAATACTTTTTACTTCATAGCTTTTAAATCATAAACAATGTACTATTGTTGTTGTCGTAAATATGTAGATATATGAATACTAAAAAATCCTATTATTATAAATAATTTCTTATAAAATGCAATTATCCTTGGGCATCGATCCTAAGGATCTCCCTCATTCTATTATAAAGTCCATATATGATGTGATGAAGATACTATTTTAGATAAAAATCCATGGCATGGACATTAATGTAAAATAGAAAAGTATCTACATAGGGCCACATCAAGGGATTTATTCTTTCCTAGTTTTTACTTGTGGATTTATTTTCTCAAAATTGACATTCTTAAATAGGTTTAGTATTTCTTGTTAAAGAGTTTGAGCATTGTGGATCACCAATGGATTAAATCTAGTTTTAATGATCTATACCAACTTTTGGCTTCTTTTATTAGTATCATGGGAAATAGATTTAGCATATATTACTTTTACTATTTTGAAAGGTGTAGGAATCATGGAAGTCTTGTAGATAATGCTCCAAATTATAATTATAGTCTTCCTCAAATTTTAGAATGTTATTCATGTTAAGCCATTTGATGCATATTTTCCATTAATGTCTATGAGGTAGTCTTATTGAGTTATTTATTTGAATTATGCTTCTAGTAACCAAAAAGGTTCCATTATTATAAGATTTATTTTATTCATTAATGAGTAGCAAATGCTCCTATGCTTAACCATATGAATCACTATGTGTTCATGTGTGACCTAGTTGAATTATGTGGATGCTTTGTCTTTCAATACATTAGCCTCTAGGAAGTGAACTTTCCCTAATAATCATTTTTTTCAATACACTTGTGATGTGCAAGGGTATGGTTAAGTGTAATCAAGGCATATGATTTTTATTATTTTTTATTTTTTATGTTTTGCGTGTTGAAAATAAAGAATGAAAGGAATGAAGCAATTTAATTTCTAATTTAATCTAACTAAATAATAAATGTCTAACTCATCCTAACATAAGCATCCAGTTTAACTTTTCATACACATCCTGAGCACATATAACGTTGTTGGGTTACAAAACATTAAGTGTGACTAGGATTAACAAGTGTGATATGCATGCTCGAAGTGGTTGTACTTATGTGCTTAATTAATTACTATTTAATCTAGCTTAACTTAGCTTAATTACTTAAAATCATTAAATAAAATTGCTGAAAACATTGAATGCATGAAGAAAATATATAATCTAGCCATATTGCTGCAAGGTTTATCAAAAAGCTCATCTTTATTGCCACACACAATATCACGCTTAGGTATAATAGTGCTTGAATAAAGATCCATACACTCAATAACTCATGTTGCAGGCACCTCAAAAGATATTCTAATTGTGATATCCTATCCTTAGATGTCATGAAAAACATCAAATATATGATATATTAGACATTATGCATACAAAGAAAATATACAAATGCAAAATATAAGTGATATTCAACATTATGTATAAAGGAAATAATAGGAAAAATGCAACAAAAAGAAAAGAAAAGAATGCTTTATTGATATGGAAAATTGTATCTAGATCATTCTTTGAGATAGTGTTCCTTGTGGTTTTCTTCCTTTGACATCTATCACTTAGAGGTAATCTAGCACTGCCACCAAGGTTAGGCCTATAACCTAGCCAAAAGGGATGTCCAATTCACTTCATGTCCTACTTTACCCAACTTCTTCTGACTTGCCTATACCAACTCTATCACTCCATTACTTGCCTATATTGGCTCCACCATTCCCATGCTGGCACGACTTCTAAGCCTAGGTATAAATGCCTTAGGTCAAACCCCCAATAATTACCTTAAGAAACATATCTGTTATTACAACATGCCCTTTTGGATCTTAATTACAACTACCATTTTTGGGTCTTGTTAAGATAACAATAACACTTGTTATGAAGAGGTATCATCTTCATTAGTTTGTAGCATCATTTGGAAATGGGGATGTGACAATCTACCCTCCTTAGGTTTCATTCATTTTTGAAAGAGTCCATGTTCTATATCTTTTTCCAGCTCAAATGCTTTCTTTTATGATCCTGTTCTCCAATAATTTGATTTCTCCTTTGAACTTGAAGTTGTTTCTTGATTATTCTATAAACAAAACATATGTGAGAAGCATATATGAAAATTTAATACTACTTTATTAATACTCCATTTTCCAAGATAATGATAAGAAGTGAACTAAAGATCTACCAACTACCAATCACTAGTTCTAACCAAGGTCACACAATGTGCAACTTGTATCTGGTTATCCAACTAAAGGTAGGAAAAATTATTTATTCCAACTTACATTTTCTTAGATATTTTATAAATCTAATTGAAATAGAAATTAAATAATGAAAAATAATAATAAGATCATGAAATAAAAGTAAGAGTGAGGTACTTATTGATCTTGATCATCCTTGTGAACTGATGGAAGTAATTGTAATTCTAGCATAAGTGGTATGTAATCAAATGGTTTTGTTCAAGATGGAAAGGCTTGATCTTGATTCTTCTCAACTTATTCTTTAGAAATCAACTTTAGTATATTGGTAACTTTAAAGAATCGGGCATCATACCAAATATAATCCAAATTCTCAATGAAGAATGTTGTTGATTCATCTTCATTAATCATTGTAGAGTAATTTGTAAACTATGGTTCTTGATGAGTGCTCTCCATCAACATAATCTATTCCTAAATTCTAGAATATTATTTATCTACTGAAGATTCAAAGTAAGTAGAATATGCATTGGCTAATGGAATGTCATGTTGAATTAATGGAAACATCTTCTTCAAGTTAGGTTCATCTTCCAAAGATTTCTTTATAGATCCATATTCTAAGAATTGATACAAACTACTTCCAAATTTTTCATTGAAGTNAACAATGCATACACATCTTCCCGATAGATGAACTTTTAAAATCACTTCTAGGGCTATGTGATTTTTCCAAAATCTTAACTATTCTTTCTTTAACATTGCTTGAAGTTCGAGAATTTCAGAAATAATATTTTCTAAACTCCATTCAAATCTTTGTACCAATTCAAACTCAGCTTCTTTAAAAAAGATTACACAACCATCCAGGTTGTAATTTCTATAATGTGCTAATTTGTACGGCTCAAAAGAAGAACTTCCTCAAGAACCTTTTTTCTTATAAATACCTTTGTATCCCATCTTTTCCAAATCTAGTTGGAATTGATATACAAATTTCCATGGTAAGACTTCTTGTAAGCACAAGACATCAACATCCAAATCTTTTAGCTCTACTAAATTACATGGGTATTGATATTCATGCCAATCGAAGGCCCATGATTGACATAGTGGATATTGTTTCTTACTCACTAGGGATTTTGCATGGACATTGTATGTTGCAACCTTCATTCCTATTATTAGAGTCTTATTTAGATCATTTCACTTCATGAGTATCATACTTATTGTCAAAATGAGATTTTGAGTCTCCATGTTATTTTGCCCTATGTTTTGATTGTAGGATAGATTAATATACCCTTTTCTTAATGGTTGAAGATTTTTCTACTTCTTAAACTATATCTCCAACTAATACATCAACTAATCATTAACTAATACATTGACTAATAATCAACTACATCAATTGAATAACTATATATTCTATTTTTATAATTATATTATTTGATTTTAGTAATAGTTAATGATATCATATAATTTTAGTAATATATGATTACATTACCTAATTTTTAGTAATATTTAACTATATTATTTTTTATGACCTTTCTATCCCCCTTGAGACCACTAACTCTGGCAATGTAGCTAATAACATGACATAGTAATCTTAAGACTATTTGTAAGGGTTATGTACTAAATCATAAATCTTTAAAGGTTAAATTTATAATATTATTAAAGGATAGGATGCCTATATGATAAATCTAACCATACTATTGAGTTTAGAAGGGTAAAAAATGTTAGAAATGACTCTTCATTGATTGAGAAAAATGTTAGAAATGACTTCACCATTAGGTCCAAAAGGTTGAAATCTAGAGGAAATGACTCTTCATTCATTGAAAAAGGTTTCCAAAATCAAAAGTTATGGATTTTGAAGTTTAAGTACTTTGGTTTGAAAAACAAGACTTATCAAGAATTAACCCATCCTAGTTCTACTCCAAAATGAGCATGGTTAATTATGGAATTTTTATTTTTGTTGCTACCACCACACCAAATTCTAATTTTTGGAATTATTTTGCAAGTTATTAATTTTAAACTAATTTTTTAATGAAAAAACTTTCAATTTTTCATTAATTGACAAGAATTTTAAATTTTTTCATCAGTTGATGGACAATTGAGAATTTTCAATCATATAATGGAGAATTTACCATTTTTTTATCCAATAGTCATAGTGATGTGTTGTTTCAAGGTCCATGGAACTCCACTAGAGGTAGTGATGGGTAGTGCAAGTTGAAATAATGGGCGATGTGGGTGGTAGTGATGGGTAGTATTGGGAGCAGCGATGGATGGTGTAGGAGGTAGTGATGGATAGAGTGAAAGGTGGTGATGGACAAGGTGGAAGGAAATGATGGGTAGTGCAAGAGGCTGTGATTGAAAACATTGAAGGTAGTGATGGGCAGTGCTCCAAGTGATTCAGGGTTTCATGGTAAGGGTTTGGTGGCGACATTATAGCCAAGTGAGGCCCATGGTAGTGGCATTTATATGGATGAGGGCATATGCAAAGACAAACATGGCCCATGGATGGATTTGTGTAACCTATGTAGGGGCTAGGATGGCCCTCATCAAGGCCTACACACCCAATCCTAGGGTTAGAAAAGAAGAATTAGGTATTTCTTATTTGCTCTTGTAGCATGTTCCCAGCACTAGTGATGGGTGGTGGCTAATGTGCAGTGGAAGTGATGTCGCGATAGAAAAATGGGAAATGGCGAAGGGTGTAGAAAGCAAGGCTTTTGGATTTGGTAGCATATTTTGGTGGTTAGAAAAATGGATGATGGTGAATGGAGGAGGGTGGAACAATGTTGGGGTTGCACTGGTAATGTGAGCAATGCAGGTGACATAGTGTTGGGGTGCCCTTGGGCCCTGCCCAAGGGCCAATCTTCTATGACTACAATTGGCTGCAAGCCTTGCTATGACTTGTCGATGGTGTTGACCTAGCCACAACTAGCCAGAGGCTTACCCATATCCATTTTTTTTATCTTTTATATTATTTATTTTTATAATTATAATTGTTATTACTCTTTCTTATTTTATTTTTAAATGTATTTTAATTGTTACAATATTTTTAATTCTATATGTATGTATGTATGTATGTATTTGTTAAAGTAGGGTTTGGGTTTGAACTCACAACCTCCTACTTAAAANTTTCAAACATCAATGTATCCCAAACTATAATTCCAACTGAGACAAAATTTGTCATTGGAATCATCTCAATAAGTAGTATGCATGGACATAGTTTTAGGGTTCAAAAATGAAGTTGATTATTTAGGCATTAAAAAGATCAAACTAGCCTATTTTGTTGAATTCACATTTCTAGGTTAATATATGGTAACTTGGAATCTTCTAGATTACTTGGATAGTGAATTTCAACAAAAACAAGATTAATTCAAGTCATGGTTACTAACTTTCTTGAAAGAAATTTAACAATGATCCTAAATGATTAATAATCATAATATTGAGATGGGTAAAAGTTACATAGACCAATGTATCATTATCTCACTAATGTCTCTTGTAATTAATGAATTTTGATAAGGTATGATCATGTCTTCATCAATTAATGATATCCATGAAAGAAATTTTGTTGGTTTCTGGGATTTAGATGCCAGATCCATTGTTCATGAAGTCAATGGAAAGGTATATTCTAACTTGCATCATAAATATATAGTGCATCTAATGATGATCAATGGATTTCCATGTGTTTTGGCTTCAAGGTTCATCATCAAGTTCATGTTGTAGTTCAACCCATGGTTCTGAATGGTCCTTGGGATCATGATTTGCTCTAATACCAATTGTGATAACTCATCACCGTATGTCATGAAAAATGTAAAATATATGATATATTAGACATTATGTGTAGAAAGAAAATATACAAATGTGAAATATAAGTGATATTCAGCATTATGTATAAAGGAAATAATAGGAAAAATGCAAAAAAGAAAGAAAATAATGATTTATTGATATGGAAAAATATATCTGAATCGTTCTCTAAGAGAGTGTTCCTTGAGAGTTTCTTCGTTTGGCATCTATCCTTTAGAGGTAATGTAGCACTACCATCATAGTTAGGCCTATAACCTAACTATAGGGGATGGCTAGTCCACTTCCTATCCCACTTAACCCAGCTTCCTATAATTTGCCTATACCAATTCAGTCACTCCATGACTTTCCTGTACTAGCTCCACCATTCCCATGCTAGCACGACCTCTAACCCCAGGTATAGATGCCTTAGGTCAAGCTCCCAATAGTTACCTTAACAAACATGTCTGTTATTACAACATGGCCTTTGGGTCTTAATTACAACTACCCTTTCAGGTCTTGTTAAGACAACAATAATACTTGTTATGAAGAGACCCCATCCTCATTAGTTAGTATCATCATTTGGGAATAGGGATGTGACACTAACTCTAGGGAAGAAAAGTTGTAAGAGCTCTACTACACTATGATAAATATTTCCATAAAGACAATGGATGAGCTTGTATTTATAAGCAAAGATAGACACTACATTAATGGGGCCATGTCAACACATCAAATCATGCATCGATAGGGCCTAGTTAATGAGGCCTAGTTGACAATGCCTAATTGATGTAGTTAATTTATGATTCATCATACCCCCACAATTGAATGAAAACTCATTCTTGAATTATTTACAAATTTGGGTAGGTATGGAATTATTGATTGATGACAGACATACAACAAACACAAACAAACACTAAGTTCTTGAGTGTATGGATATATAGTCATTGCAAAATGTTTTGGTATTCAAGACTACAAAATTGAACACCAAGAAAAAATTCACAAACACCATTCCTTTGATGGCATGAAGATGATGAAGAAGATTAAATAGTACTAGGTGGTGGTGGCTCTTAAGGTTTCAAAGGACCTTCTCCTACTTTAGGTGAACATGGTGGTTGAGGTTGTTGTGGTTTTCTTGCTATTCTTGCAGCTTCTGGTGGAAGATGAAAATCATCCAACAATGCTTTCATCTTCTCCTTCTTAGTATTTGAATCATGCATAGTCCACGTAACTTCGCCAATGTGGGCTAGAATGGGCACATTCCAAGAATAGGGCATTGCTGAAAACAACTCCTTAACATTAATGAACCAAGTAATAAATTGTTTAGATTTGATGTTGAACACCCCAATTACATCCTACAATTCATGGTGGTTATTTAATCTTCTAGCTAGGTTTTCAGGAGTTGATATTTGATTAGGGAATCTTGCCTTGAGAACTTAAAGTTTGGCATTTGTAGTTACAATATTTTTTTTATCTCCTTGTGGTGCTTGAACTCTACCTCATACAACAAGTACAAGTTGGCCATCTATTTTTCTAACTTTGAACATAGCTATTCGGTAGTCAAGATTGCCAAGTTTGCATATCGGAGATTGACAAGCTCCATGCATTTTTTTATTTATTCAATTTACAGCTCCTTCATGTGGATCTAAGCTTCGTTGTAGGCATTTATCCCATCAATGATAGGTTTCCAAACCTCTTTTCCTTGCTAGAGTTAATAAAGGATATCATTAACGTTTTCCTTAGCCATCTAGATATGTTTTTCATTAACTTCCTTTTGTAGGCTAACTTGATCTCTATAGTGGTTCTTAACTCTCTCAAATTTAAAAGCCTCATTCTTCTAGGTGGAAATCTCAATCATATATTTTTTGTGTATGGCACAAACTTTCTTGATAGAGAGATTTCTATTTTTTGCTGCCAATCTCCTAAGCTTAGTGTTTACCCTAGCTAGCTACACCTACTAGTAATGTATGTAGTCTTGCATATGCTATTTCTACACATCAACATTTTGTAGGCAATGATTTTGTATAGTCAACTTCTCATTCTCTAGGCATATTTGGGCCAAGTCCTTTTGAACTAAATATGTCTTAGCCTTGGGCATAAATTTGTCAAATATGGTCATTACCATCCCTGCCTCAACGTGTTTATGTATATCTTAAAGCTATTAAAAAGCGTAATCTCTTGTCAGTGCAGGGTTGAGGAGCATGGAATCAGTGAGGCAAGCTCTTAATTTGGCAACCTCCATGACCAAGCACTACTTTTTTACTTGATTCATTTTGAGTTTCTCTTCTAAAATGATGCATGTTCCCTTTGCTTCAAGTAGCAATGACTAGGCTATAGTGATGTTATTTACAAAATCAAAGATATTTAGAAATGGTTTCCTAGATTTCACTAGTTGGTCTAGCAACTGCTCATGCTAAACTGCACTTAATTAGTTTCTAAGAGTTCTTGTGGATGTTTGTACATCTCTAAGTGCAAAAATGTCTAGTATAGATGCCATAAGTATGTTCAATACTTTAGCAATCTGCTCAACAACTATTTCTATAGTTATCTCATCTCTTTGGTGCTATGTCACTAAGACAATTTCTCCTTCACCTTTCTCCAAGTGCACCAAAAAGCTAGTAGCATTCCTAGAGAATTTTGGGAATTACTATTGTTAAAAGAGAGACATCATTACCTCTCAGGCACTAGGATTCAACCACATAGATAATTGTGTTCTTTGGGCTAATAATATCGGCCCACCTTCCTCCATCTAACTAATTATTTGAACCACTTCATTGATTTGACTCATTATAGGATGATACATAGATGGATCCCCATCACTTGTTTCTACTTATTGCTCTTACTAATGCAAGAGCTGATCTCACTCATGCAAGAGTTGCTCTTGGATTTTATGCAAGAATTTAATGACTACATGGGCCTTCAACATTGTTTCTTGAGTGGGTGTTGGAGGTGGTGATTACTGGTCCTCTTCTTTGGACATGGTAGGGGCCCTATCTTTTATCATCTTAGACTAGGAGGTAATGGAATTATGCCTAATTGTGCCATTTGCATAGCAAACTATCCCTATCCTTTTACAAAGTTTTTTGATAAGGCATGGAAATGGAAAAATTTTCCTTTCACATTCATTTTCCTTGAAGCACTTTTCCAGCTCTAGATATATTACCTATGGAAAGGTTTATAGGAAATATTTTGCTTAAAATGACACATGTTGAAGTAGAGAAAGCAATCACCTTGCTAGGCCTCATCATTAGATTAAGGTAATAAGCCACTATCTTGAAGTATATATGATTTTCCAATGTGAGAGCACAAAACTCCTTATGGTTAACCGCATAACATCACTGGGTTTACACACTTTTGGCCCCTAGGTCTACCTACATTGAGATCTTTGCTAGATGGATGCCAAAATCAGGCAAACGAAGAACCTGCATAATAGCTTTCTCCAACTAGGACACCTAAATATCATTGATTCTCATAGTGGCTCCTACCTTTCTACTATTCCAAAAGAGATATGTCTCTTCCATGTACCACTCCCCAATGGAAGTGATCATTGGCCACATTTGAGATTTTTACAACTACATCGTGAATTTTGGTGGAGCATTTTCTAAGAGTGGTCCAAAGTTCAGTTCTTAGAGAACTGAACGTTGGACATCATGAGGCTTGATTATATCAAGGAAGGTGTATGTCAATGTGATCTCAAGTCTTGGTATGGTCCTTAGTGCCTCTCCTCTTTTGGATTTTTTACTTATAGCCTCTTCTTTAGGAATCTATCAAATAAACTTCTCTTCAAGCTTGTTTGGAAGAGATCCCATTACGTGAATTTCTACTACCTACTCCTAGGCTTGTTCTCTCTATTTTTTATAACATGTGATGAAAACATGACCAAGGGTTAGCATTTAATGTGTAAATTAAAACAATTAGGATACCTTATTTATTTAGAAAAGTTACACCTTGCTAAGTTGTGACTGTAATGATTGAAAACATTGGTGATTGGAACACTGAGGGGTTTGCGAGCGCATTGCCTAACCCTATCTTAGTGTGAGGACCTTGCTAGAAAATGGAGGTAAAGTGCCTTGGATAGTCTTGTTAATTGAATAGGGACTTTTCTAGCTTCAACCAGGGTATTGGATGCAACTAGGGGTTCCATGGTTAGCTAAATATGCAAATGCAAATAGCATGAAATGGTGCTAACTGTTAAAGCGATGTTTCATGGTACTAAGTGTAGAGCGTAGCCATGGAATGGAGGTAATTTTAGCCAAGGGTTTTGATTGAAATGAGGATGTCAACCCATGGAGACTACCACATGAGCATAGTACAACATGACAACATGTGAAAAAGTGCAAAAAGACACAAGAATAATGCAAGAAAATGCTAGAAATGGGAGAGAGAAGAGGAACACCACATCAAATGGGAGTGTAGTTAACTTCAAAAGGATCTTAGAATGTAGAAATAATATAATAGGTGTAGTGGAAGCATAGTCATAGTCTTGGTGGTGTTAGGCTATGAATTTTTGAGCTTGTTGTGATGAACTGTGTGTGTTAGGTTAGCCTCCATGATGTACTGTGCAATGTTTCAAAGGGCTGAAAATGGGATTGTTGTGCATAGTGCAATGTAGGGCTAAAAGTAGACCATGTTGTACTATGCAGTGTCGAGTTGCAACACAGTTGCAATGTACCATGCATTACAACTATGCCTCTATATTGATGTGGTGTGCTCTAGGTCTCGTTCACCCATAGAGCTAAGTGCCAAAAGGCCAAAATGCCAAACACCAAATGAAACTGCCAACTACCAACCCCAAAAATGTTGGGGATCTAGGGGTATTTATAGGGCTAGGGCTAGCCAAAAATGTGGATTTGGTGCCACATGGTAGTGAAATAGGTGGGACTATGAGAAAAATTTAGAAACTTTTCTAATCCTAGAGGTGACTAGAAAAAGTTTAAAAATTTTCCTAACTTTGGTTGCTACGTTCACTACACTTACCCCTTGCTATGCTTGACCCCTTGCTATGCTTGCTACAATCTAGAGCATATTCCTAATAGTTAGAAATTTTTTTGCAAAACTGGTGTTCCTTACTGGCTACACTAGCTACACTTTAGAGTGTAGCATAATAGTTAGGAAAATTTTGTAAAAAACTGATATCTAGTGTTGCTACACTTGTTATGCTCATGAGCATAGTAGGAAGGAATAGGGTTTAGCATGGACACTTAGAGAAATTTGGTAAAAATTATACTCCTTGCTCTTGCTATGCATGCTACACTCTAGAGCATAGCAAGAGGGGTAGCCTCAGGAGTTAGAAAATCTACCAAACTATTTTTTCTGTTCTAAGCTAGCTTTAGAATTTCTAGCTTGGCACTCATGCAAACTAGCCACCAGAGTACTACTATGCTTACTATGCTTAAGAGTGTAGTTGGAGGAATGGGAGCATAGTAAGATAATTAGAAAAATTTTTGTAGCTTGTCTCATCATTCTGATATTTAGGAAAAATCTTACAAAACTGGCTCTAGGTGTGATGAATATTCTAGCTATGCTATAGAGAATAGCAAGGGCCATGGGACTGTAGTATAACATTTAGAAGAATTGCTACAACTTTTGTCATCATTTTGACACTTTGAAAAAATTGCAAAAAATTGGTTATTCAAGCTAACTGCACTTTACTACAATGGAGAACATGGTCCTAACACTTAGAGAAATTTGTGGAAGGTTCCATTGTTCTCACACTTAGCCAAATTTGTAGTCAAAAATTTGTAGCCCAAATTTTTATGGTATTTCATTGGTCCCTCTTTGTTGACTTCTAGAGGAGTGGCCGAAGAGACATCAACAAAGAATAATAAAACACCATAGTAGACATGGTACAAACATTTCTCATTAGTACGTAATAGGGTGTCATTTAACTATGTTCAAGAGTGTTATGGATAAGGGTATGCTAAGGCCAAAGGGTGTGGGCAATGTGCTAGGGAGATGAACTGTAAGTAAGAGGAGATGAAATGAAAACAATGTACCATGATGTAAGATGCAAAGTCAACAATGCTGATAGTGACTATGGAATGAAGTAACTTTCCCTTTTAACATTGACCTATCATTGAAGTGGTCATGAGAGAGTTAAAGTCAATCCAAGGCTATGCTAGTTGCGAAAATACAAAACTTGTAAATTTCTTAGGAATGTGCTTTTTCTTGTTTGTTTCTTTCCTTTGCTTTTTTTCTTTTCTATGAGGTGAACCTCCATTGGATTTGGCTTACTACTAAATGCTAGCTACAAGTTGGCCATTGAGTAGATGGGATTTAATTTTATTTGACAGCAACACATCAATAGGATAGGTATTTCCTCTCAAGGATGAGCTGCATTACATCTTCTTGGGCTTTGAATTGCAAATAAATGCTCCTAATGAGACAAGTTGCATTACGTCTACCATGGGTTCTATGATTAACGTGAAGAGTATGCTATGTGAGTTACAGTGTTTATGCATTAGAGGGATGTACAATTGTGAGTATGCAGGGAAGGCTATTGGCATGAAGGAGTGGATGTGCATAGGTTATAACAAGATGAGGTGGATGTGCACTCTTGAGGGACTTAACTAGTCCAATCATGCAGATCGAAGTGATGTGGCAAATTTCTACTATGACGAGATGCATGTCTGCAAAACTACCTTGAAGGCTTCATCCTATGAACACAAATATGAGAAGATAAGAAAATCACACAACATAACATGCAAATGGAAATGCCAAATGTGAAGATGTTGCATGTGCTAGATGCAAAGATGCTACAAATGCATCAAACGCTATGCTAGTTGTAAGTGCTCAGGAAGCTAGTAAAAGTGCCAAGGTGACGATGTTGTGAGTCCTACAAAGGTTGCACTGATGGTAGGTGCTTGAAAAGATCAGTAGAATGGTAGGAGGAAATGATGTTACAAGTGCACAAACCTAATTTAAGATCTTGATAGATCATGGAGTGCTAGTTTATAGTCCTAAAAAACTGTTGTGTGCGAGTTGAATGTTGTAGCAGATGAGCTATTATGCCAGTTTAATGTCATGACCCAAAGATGATATGTGCTAGTTTATAGCCATAGGGGATTGCTATGTTAGTTTATAGTCACAGTGTACTGTTGCGATAGTTTATCTTCACAGTGGACTATCTGTGCTAATTTTTTTTAGCATGGTGGACGAGTGCTTACCTTGCTTGTGTGAGGTGTGATGTTGTATGCATAGTCATGTTGTGTGCCTAAAAGATCTTATAGAAATCAACTAGAAAAATAATATCAAGTGGAAGCTATAGTAAACAAAGTTAAAATTCACAAATTAAAGGAAAGAAATGTGAAGAGTGATAATTTTAGGCCATTCCAGGTCACAATGGTAGTTTAAGGTCATTTTTGGCCATTGAGTGTTGCTAGTTTTAGGCCATTTTGTGCCATCACTAGTTTAAAGATACTTCAGGTCATACATTGTCATTTTAAGGCCATGGTGGATCATATGTTACTAATTTAAAGCCATTCCAGGTTGTGGACTAGTTTAAGGCCTTTTCGAACCATGTGTTTTTTTACAGTTTTAGTTTTATAATTATTCTGTGTTTATGATGTTTTGCAAATGAAATGTATATGCTAAGTCAATGAATGCCTATAAAAAGAAAAAAATACATGAACAAAATAAAATGTGTGATCTAAGAAAGTAGGAAAAATGTAAATGCATAGGCTAGTGTAATGCAAACGAAAGTAAAAAAATTCATGGCAAGTAAAGACAATGGGTAGGCAAGAACCTAGTGCAGTTTTGGCCAAAGGAGTGCCTTGATTGGGAATTTTTTTTTTTAATTTGGTTTGGATTAGGGGATGTGTAGGGCCTAGGGTCCTCTAGGAGGAGATTGATTTCAACTGCTCATTTCAGTATGTCATCCTTATGCGTTGCATTGGTTGTCACAGATGCATCATCAAGAAACTACACCTTTGACACTTGCTTCATGTCTATGTTGTGGATAGCCAAAGAGGAGACATTATCACCATGGATGATAACTTGACCATCTTTGCATGGAATCTAGACTTCTTGGTGGATGGGAGAAGAAATGACCTATAGTTAAGCTAGCCAAGGCCTACTTAGGATTAGATTGAAGCTTGGAATCTCCTCTATGATAGTGAAATCTGTGGTAGTGGGGAATTGTTCTCCTACCACAAAGGCTAAGTTGATTATACCCCTAATAGTGATGTGTGATCCATTGAATAATTTTAGACACATTATTTTAATTAGTGTAATCTCATCTACCAAGCCTTTCTTATTGATGATGGAGTACAGGACTATGTTTGTTACTACACCATCATCAATATGCATTGTACGAATCATGCACTACCCAACACATATACTAATGAACAATGGAGTTGTAGTGAACTTCCCTCATTTGGGGTTAACCTTGACTACATTTTCATGAAATGCTAGGAATGTTGAACTTGATTCTTGTGGTGTAGGATTTAACATCATTGCATGCATTATGTTCTCATCTACAGGGATGTCCTCTGTAATAGAAATGGATGCCAAAATTTGGGCCAACGCTTGGAAGTGAGTAGATGAGATCATGAACAGGTTGCACAAGCTCAACATTTTGTTCTTTTAATTGAGCATTTATTTTATATGGGGTAGTGCAACTATGAAGTCCTTTTCATTGACCATTGTGTTGGCCTTGACTTCCTTCATGTAGCTTGAGAGACAAATCTCTTGTGGATGGGACTTATGCTTGGGTTGCTTGGCCTGCTTGGGGGTCGTGGGCCTAATGTTCAATTTTTGCTTACTGGTTATGGCCTTTGCTTTGGCCATAGGGTTGCAAGATGCTCATTCATCCTCTTATGTTTCCATTTGGTAGCCCTACTTGGGTTACTAGTGGGGTCAACCTTGGAAGGAGAAGAGATTGAGATATTACCCATTGTTGGGCTTTAGGTAAGTGAGGGGCCATCATGTTGTGGTACCCTTATGAAAAATGGTTTTTTAGGAGTTGTTATGGAACAAAATCATTGTGGCACCTTGATGATAAAAGGTTTCTTAGCAATTATTGTTACTACATCATGCCAGTTTGACATCTTAGTGGACGATTAACTTGGTTGTTAATTTAATGTCTTAGTGGATGATTGTTGTTGGACCTTAATCACATAGGGTGTTATGGGTGCCCAAGGTGGAACTTTGATAATAAAATGGAACCTCTTGCTTGTGGAGGCTAAGGGGATCCTTGCCTTGCTAGGAGGCATGCAGATCACAAAATATTTTTGTGCAAGTTTAGACTTGCCATCTACATTGATGGAGTTTATGACATAGGGGATGTTGTCTACATTGGATTGGCTCACTACATCAAGGACCAGTTGGCCCCTTTCTATCATTATTTTCAGGTCATCCTATAAAGCATGACAGTTGTTCATATTGTGACCAAACATCTGGTGGTAATGATAATATTGGTTTAGCTTGAAGTGTTGTTGGATTGGGGGCTTGTTTGATACTACTAACATGGGTTTCCTTAGTAGTTCATAGTACTTGTAATGTTTTTGATAGGAAATCTTTGATATGTATTTGTATTTTATTTTCCTAGCTTTCAAGAGTTTCTTTAGCAGTTTTGAGAGTTCCATTGGTAGTTATGTCTTCTTTGAATGATCCTTGCACTCAAAGTTGGACCTTGGGGCAACCCTTGCTAATCAAGGTGAGTTGGTGGCTTTGTGAGATGGTGCCATGGGCTACTCTAGCTATCTAGCCTTGGTTGGTTTCTTTTGTTCTTGTGGCCTTACCAAGGAGTGACATGGGGAACACATTCATGAAGACATGTGGATAGACTTGAAAGAGTAGGCACTTATATCGAAATGTAACTAAGTATGCATTAGGGTCTCCTACACTGTTGTACTTGGAAAGTTGAGGTATTGAGACACTAGTTGGGAGAGTTAGGGGACTTATGGGATCATCTCAGTAGAATCCACCACCTTGATGGTTTTGGAGGAGGCAACTTTGAGTCGCTTGATCTCCTCCATCAAACTTTGGATTAGTTGGAATGCTTGATCAAATCTTAGGGATGTGCTAGCTAGTTACATTGACTAGGCTTGTGTTACCTGTATGATGTAGCGTTGAATTCTTGGTTTCATAGTTTGCCAGTTTAACATTGTAGTAGACGATCATTGCCAGTTTAACATCATAGCAAATGATTGTTGCCAGTTTATCATTTTAGCAAATATGTTTAGTTGTTGTGTTGGCTAAGGAATGGATGTGTGTGGTTGAGGTGGACCACACACAAGTGGGTTGGACAGATGTTGTGAGCACTAATGAGACAAGTAGGACATAGAATGCTTGAATCATTAGGGGCTAGAAGGTGGCCTCTACATGAGCATAGGGTTGGGCAAATGCAGTGGTTACTTACAAGGAAGGCTGAATTGGCATAGTCACCATCTTGAAGAGAATATGTACCAAACTAAGGAGGGACTATACTAGGGAGTGGTTGTTGAAAGCTACTGTAGAGGGGGATCTTGCATTCATATTAGGCCTTGAACTCATCTTCTTCCTCTTGTGAGGCTTCCTTATAGGTTATTCTTGCATCATGCTTGTTTGCATGGATGAGTTGGGACAACACCTAGTGGTAGGTCTCCATGAGTAAAATTATGTCAAATAGGGAGGGGTTGTACTCCCATCTATCTTGGTGGATTCATTTGTAGCCCTGTTTTACCTTCAAGTGAGAGTAATCCACTAGTAATCCTACAAGGATTTTGGCACAAAAATATTCTATTATTAATGGCTTAGCATGGCATGGTTTGGGTGGATTGTGGTGTCAAATGTGTTAGACACTGATGTGGAAGGTTGATCTAGATTCATGTTCATAGATCAAGTTGTCAAAGTTCTTGTTTGCAAAAAATGGCTAACTCTAAAAATAATAGAAAAAATGACTAAGTCTACTGATAGAAAGAAAATGGCTAAGTATAAAAATGTAGAAAAATTTCTAAGTGTAAAAATGTAGAAAAATGCCTAAATATGGAAATTGCAATAAAATTGACTAAGTGTAAAACTGTAGAAAATTGGCTAAGTATGAAACTATGGAAATTTGGCTAAGTATGAAATTCCAAAAATCTCACTAATATGAAACTTAGAAAATTTGGCTAAGTATGAAAATGTAGAAAATATGCTAAGTATGAAAATGTAGAAAAAATGCTAAGTATGGAAATGCAAAGAAAATTGCTAACTATGAAAGCTACTAAAAATGGGTAACTCTAGTGATACACTTGCTATGATAGAGCTAGCTATGCTCTCCTGAGTGCCTAGAATTTTGGTTAAGTGCCAAAGATACACTTTGGCTTTTGTCCAACAAGGTTCTAGGGGAACTGATGATAAGGTCCAATCTACGGAAATTGGTGGTGGAAAGAGCATGTGAGACAACAATCAAAAAATGCAGAAGGAAATGGTGAGGCCCTCCTTTCAGCACTAAAAATTATAACAAATGAAAACATTGACACTTGGAACACTGAGGGGTTTGCAAGTGCATAGCCTAACCCTACCTCTACATAAGAGCCTTTCTAGAAAATCAAGGTAGATTTTCGTAGATGATCTTGTTGATCAAATAGGGACTTTGCTGACTACAACCAGGGCATTGGGTGCAACTGAGAATGGCATGGTTAGCAAAAAATGAAAATGCAAACAATGCAAAATGGTGCTAAGTATCAAAGAGATATTTCATGGTGCTAACTATAGAGTGTAGCTATGAAATGGATGCAAGCATAGCCAAGGGTTTTGACTGAAATGAGGGTGTCAACACATGGAGAATACCACCTAAGCATAATACAATGTGATGATGCATGAAAAGATGCAAAAACACATAAGAAAAATGCAAGAAAATGCTAGAGATGGGAGAGAGAAATGGAACACCACCATAAATGGGAGTGTAGTTAACTTTAAAAGGGTATTAGAAGGTACACAGTGTACAATAGGTGAAGTGGAAGCATAGTAACATTCTTGGTGGTGTTGGATCATGAATTTTGCTGCTTGCCATGATGAATTGTGACTAACGGGTTGGCCACTGTAGTGTACCATTTGGTGTTCTATAGGGCTGCAATGGGGCTACGATGTATCTTGTGGTGTAGGGCTACAATAGGGTCATGGTATACTGTGTAGTGTAGGATTGCAATAGGGCCACAATGTACCATACAGTGGAGCTATGCCTCTCTATCGGTGTGGTGTGCTTTAGGTTTCATTCACCCATAGAGCTAAGTGCTAAGAGGCCAAAATGCCAAATGCCAAATGAAATTACCAACTAGCAACCCCGAAAATGTTGGGGGTTTAGGGGTATTTATAGGACTAAGGTTAGTCCAAAATGTGGATCGGGTGCCATGTGGCAATGCAGTAGGTGGGACTACAAGAAAAATTTAGAAAATTTTCTAAGTTTGGAGGTGACTAGAAAAAGTTCAAAAAAATTTCTAACTCTAGTTGCTACACTCTCTATGCTCACCCTTTGCTATCCTCACTACACTCTAGATCATAGTCTTGATAGGTAGCAAAAATTTTGCAAAACTGGTGTTCCATGATAGCTATGCTAGGTATGCTCTAAAGTGTAGCACAACAATTAGGCAAAATTTGCAAAAACCTAAAGTCCAATGCTGCTATGCCTGCTACACTCATGAGCATAGTAGTAAGGGATAAGGCATAGCATGGACACTTTAAAAGAATTTGGTAAAAATTGCAATCCTTATTCTTTCTATGCCAACTACACTCTGGAGCATAGTAGAAGAGGTAGCCTTAGGAGTTAGAAAATCTGCCAAACTATTTCTTCCATTCTAAGCTAGCATGATAAGTTTTCACTTGATACTCATGCAAATTAGCCACTTGAGTATTGTTATGCTTTCTATGCACAAGAGCATAGCAGGAGGAATGGGATCATAGAAGGACACTTAGAAAAATTTCTACGGCTTGTGTCATCATTTTCACACTTAGGAAAAATCTGCAAAACTGGCTCTGGGTGTGTTGACTATGCTAGCTACACTCTAGAGCATAGTAGGGGCAATGAGAGTGTAGCACAACACTTAGAAAAATTACTACAGCTTATGTCATCATTTTGACATTTAGCCAAAATTATAGAAAATTGGCTATTAAAGTTGACTACACTCTACTATAGTGGAGAGTATGGTCCCAGCACTTAGAAAAATTTGTGGAATGTGCCATTGTTCTATCACTTAGCTAAATTTGAGTTGAGAAGTGATAGCCCAAATTTTTGTGATGTTTTAGTGATCATGGTTTATTTGATCATTTCAGTTATTATTTTAAATGTATTTTTATATTAATAATTAATTCTATATTTACTAGAGTTTGTTGGAAGGGTTGAACTCTCAAAAATTGATGGTTTAATATTATTCTATTCATTAACCCTTTGGGGTAGTTGGAAAATTTTTGAAAAATTTTCATTAGAAACCTTAAGGTTTGTGACCCCCATGATTAAGAGCTTACCTCTAGTAGCTATAGGATCAAAGAACGAAGTGATTTGGGCAAATGGTATGAAAGTTATGGGCTTTGAGAAATTACAAAAGCTCCCCTCTCATTTTGAAGAAATTGACAAAAGATTACAAAGTGTTGGATGGTATTTATAGAATTTTTGTGCTATGTTGGCTGGTCCTATTAAATGGGGCCTTGTTGATGTAGCTAGTCACATTGACTAGGCCTAGTTGGTGGGGCCTGGTTGACATAGCCAGTCACATCAACTAAGCCTAACTAACATGGCTATTGATCATCATTGACTTTTTCAAAAATAATTTAAAATAATAAGTTTTTGTGTGAAATGAGGATCAATTGGAAGCTCAAAAAGCCATGAACATGATCAAAATATTAGAAGAGGATATTGATGTTTCAAAAATTAAGAAATGATTGGAGAATGCAATTTTATGGAGAAAAATTCCTTAAGGAGTACATAGTTGGATGCATGATGGAGCACATGAAAGAATTGATTGTAACAACATCTAGGGGTAAGGGACTTAACTAACCACATCATGAGATATGTAGCACATACCCTTTTTACCCTTAGATAACCTCAAATAAGGAGTTTGTGGACCTCATAGTTTATTAATGGTTACTAAAAGTTAAGGACCAAACCTAAAGAATCTACCCATGAATTTCAACATGTTAAATTAAGACATTAAAAAAAGATGAAAACTAGTAGTGAGGTGAGTTATGAAGAGCACCAATGAATGAGATAGAGAATGGAATAGATGTCCCAATCATGGTCATATGAAGTCCCTTTTGGAATTTGTGGTTAAATGACCTGATAAAGTCCGACCTTAGTCTAGACCAAAACCAACTACTTTTAGTGACTTTGCATTACCACACTAAGATTGGTCTACCCACTCGAGACACAAGAATATTCCCTCAAATAATCACTATTCCTAATTGAGAAGAAAAGTGAAGTAGGAAATGAGAAAGCACATTATTTAGAGGGGACCTTTAGGCAACATGTCTTTCTAGTCCCATAACCAATTCTTGTAACTTAATTTTGTTTAAGTTGTGTGTTATCAATTCCCATCATGTTTTTTTGGGAATTTTATGCTTTTCATGAATTTTTGGATAGAAACCACACCATGTAGAGACTTATTCAACTTCCTATTATTGGTTGACATAGAACTATAAGAAATCCATGAAAAAACACATGCACTCAAGTGAGTAGAGAGGTACAAAGAGTATTGAACCTCCTTGAAGCAACATCCTTTTCAAACCTTTGAATCTTTTCCAAGCTTGGAAACTACCAAGGGCATAAGTTCATTAAAGTTTTATTAATGAAAAAATGGATCTCATATTCCAAAAATAAGGAAAAGCATAGAGTTTGTGGATGGCTAGATGATGTGGAATCACATCCTATTCTATGAAAAAGAAAACAATTTTAGTTATTAGTCATCAAAATTTAAAAATAGAAATCAGAAATAGCAACCAAAAATATTAAGTACAAACCACCATTAGCAAATAGCTAGAGAACCATTGTGTACTATTAGTAATAAAGTAATTTTATTAGAAGATAAGAAAAAATCACATAAAAATAAGGAAAAATATAAAATAAATTGTAAATTATTCAAGTAAGATAAAATGTACTAACGATGTTGTGAAACAAAAATTGAAAAAATTAATAAAGTAAAAAGAAAAAGTTGTAATATAGAGAAGGTGTGAAATAAAAAGTTGTAAAAATAACAAAGTGTAAAACAAATAGATGAAAAACTAAGGAGTCAATATAATGGTTAGCATGGATGGCCATCTCACCCTTGACTAAGTTGTAAGGAGAAGATTTGAAAAATTGAGCATGATTGTTCATCTCTTGAGGCATTTCTTCAACTATCTTGCTTGGGTTCATGGAAAGGTTTGACTTATTGTATATTAACCAGCTACCATTTGTTTAGGCTCTTAGGTTTTTAGATCAACATGGCCCCAAAAGAAAAAGTTTCATAAATGATAGAAGGCCCTTTTCACAAGCTTTGAAAGTTAGTCCATTAAGGTATATGTATTGGGTTCTAATAGAGAACCTTATCTCTAGGTTGAATTTTCAATTTTTCCATCCTAACGTGATGATGCTTTTTGTTGAATGCCTTGTACACTTCATTCAGGGATAGGACCACCAATAAATTTTCATCTAGGATATTGTAGTTGATTAATCATTCTCTTTGTGCTAAGCTAAGGCCAAGGTCTAAGTTATAAGTTGTTGAAAGTGTAGAAACCTTGGATTAGATAAGAAAAGTTGGTAATTTTCCATACACTAGACCATATGAAGAGTAGCCTATAGGGAGCTTCCATGTAGAGTGGTATTCCTAGCTGGAATCATTTGGTTTTGTTCTCCATTCTCTCTTATATTTGCTAATAGTTCTTGTTAGGATCTTTGTGATCTTCCTATTAGTAACTTTTGCTTGATCATTGGCTTAGGAGTAGTAGGGTGTTCTTGGTTTATGTCAACCCCCAAGAATTACATAAGCTTACAAAAGGTAGTGCTATAAAATGGGTTCTATTGTCCGAAATTAGTGCATGTGGCATCCCAAACATATTTACAACATTTTGTTGTACAAACCAAACAATAGTAGACATTGTATAGTCGATGATGACTGCTACTTCTACCCATTTTGTATAGTAATCAATGGTGATAATTATGTATGCCTTTTCATTTGACATGGACATGATGAAACCCCTAAAGTTGATGCACTAGATGTGAAATAATTCTAGTGGTTGAATCTACTATTAAGGTCCCTCCATTCGAGTAGTCATCTCCCTATCTCATTAATAGCATTGACATGAGTGGATAAATTAGTTGATGTTCCTAAGATGGTTGGCCAATAATACCTTTCCATCAATATGTAAATGTCTATGCATCTCCTAGCATAGTGGCTTCCACAATGACCCTCATGAACNTATGTACATGGCTATGCATCTCCTAGCATAGTGGCTTCCACAATGACCCTCATGAACATCCTAGAGAACACAGTTGATCAACATGAGGTACACACCAACAAACCAAGCCATTGGTGCATACCCTGTAAAGGTGTCTATTGATTTCCATGAAGCATTTGGCTTGATCAGGAAACTATTATTTCTTTCTATATTCCAAATATTTTGGCATCTCTTAAGTGAAAAGATAAGTGAGGATGCCATCATATCATTTTGGTTCATTAGGTATGTTTTTATTTATTACGCTAGTAAAAAGAAGTTCATCAAGAACTTGGTCAAAAAATAGGCTCTCATCTTGGTTATCCTATCTTAATTGAGATAAGTAATAAATGATCATATTGTTAGTCCCATTTCAATCTACCATTTTAAAATCAAACTCTTGTAAGATCACCAACCATTGAATGATACAAGGGCTTATCATTATCTTATTTATGAAGAAATGAATGGCACTATGGTCAATGTGCATAAACACTTTATATCTAAACACATAGAGCTTGAACTTTTATAGAGCATACACCACTGGCATTCGTTCTTTCTCCATTGTGGTGTAATTTATTTGTTCATATGCCTTGACTTGTGTAGTGGATGTAATATGGATGATTCTTGTCATTCAACTATGTAAGCATGGCTTCCAAGGCGTAGTTTGATGCATCTTTCATTATATGAAACATTCTGGATAAGTTAGGTTCTTGTAGAATTAGAGTGTTTACAAGCCTCTACTGGAAGGTGTGGAATGCATTTTCACAATTCTTAGTCCAGATGA
This sequence comes from Gnetum montanum, assembly GCA_015680685.1. Taxonomy (NCBI): domain Eukaryota; kingdom Viridiplantae; phylum Streptophyta; class Gnetopsida; order Gnetales; family Gnetaceae; genus Gnetum; species Gnetum montanum. The sequence continues at coordinate 64,620 of MNCI01008734.1, forward strand.
ATGGAGCATCTTTCTTTGTAAGCTTAACCAAAAAATTTTTGATCTTAGAGAAATTCTATTTAAAACACCAGTAGTAGCCAGTGTGTCCAAGAAATGAATAGACATCTTCAGTGGTTTCCAATTGGCTAGTTATTCCTTGGATGATCCTTATCTTTTTAGGGTCCACCTCAATCCTTACCTAATAATTTTTTGTCCTAGTACAATACCCTCTTGGATCATCAAATGGATCTTTTGCCAATTAAGCCAAGGATTCATCTCCACACACCGTTTAAGTACTTTCTCAAGGCAATCTAAGGTTTGATCAAACGTGGCATCATAGGTAGAGAAGTCATACATGAAGAATTCTATCCTACAACTAATTTGTTACTAAAAAATTCTCAAGACAAAGCATTGGAATGTTGTAAGAACAATGCATAAACCAAAAGACATCTTTTGATATGCAAATGTTTCCTAGGGAATCCTAAATGTTGTTTTGGCTTGATCCTTTGGCATGATCTAGATTTACGTATAGCCACCATAACCATCCAAAAAGTTGTAATAGTAATGTCCAATTATAGTATCCAACACTTGATCCACAAATGACAATGAAAAGTGATCTTTGAATGTTGTCGTATTCAATAATTAAAATTTTATGTTGACCCACTATTTTTCATCTTTCTTTGGCATAACAATGAGTAGAATAACCAACTCACTATCCACAATGTGTTAGACAAACCCTACCTTGAGGATTTGTTCAATTTCTTCTTTGAAAATCTGCTTCAATTTAGGGTTTAATTGTTGCTGCAACTGCCTGTTTGGCTTCATGGCTAGATCAGTGTAGATATGATGCTAGCATATCCTAGGATCAATCCCTATGAGTTCAAGATATGACCAAGCAAAGGCTAATGGCCATTTGTTGACCACCCTCAGCAACATCTATTTTTGTTTCAAAGAAAGATTAGCATTGATGATTATCAACTTGTTGTTTCTCAAAAATGCATACTCCATGTTGGTAAGTAGAATTTTCAACTCTAAGGATTCTTCTTTAAAAATTTTAGGGATTTCCAACTCTCCACAATAGGTATCATCATTTGCATCATTAGAGAGTTAGTGATGAACTTTCTCTAGTTCATCCATGCCTTCAACATAGGCACATGTCAATCTCTTAATAGGTTCATGAAGAGTGTGTTGCTTTCAGAATCAATTATCAGCTATTAGGTGCCTTCGTATTTTTTTTCTACTATGTACAAGAATCTTTAAATATATTCTTCATTTGTACACTATCTACATGATGAAATGGATGCTCTTTTCATGAACTAGAGTTTTTAAATGTAGTTGCACCATGTATCATTGTACACAATGTATAGAGCTTGTTTCTTCTCAATATTTCCAAATGCATTTTCTCAGCAAATTTGTAAAGAAAGATCTCTAATGTCCATTCATGTATCAATAATGCTCAACCAAGCCTTCCACATAATAAATGGTAAGTTCACCTTACAATTGTCAACTATGATTTCTAGGAAATTTATAAGATATGAACATCCATAGATAGTGGTCATAATATCTTCTACTAATTCCAGTGAAATATTGGTGGACTAATCTACTAGTTCTAAATAGATGTTTCTCTTATTTAGAGGAGGTAGGTTCCAAGAATTATACATTTTATGAAAAATTAGATTAACTCTAGAACTTGAGTCAAGAAAATATTTGCATGGCTCATTCCCAATAATCTACAAATACATGAAAGGACTTCAAAGATTAGATCTTTTCCTAGGAAGGTTGCTAGCCTTGAACTAATTAGATATAGTGTAGGTTAACATAACTATGTAGATCTTGGGAGGCATTTGGTTTCAAGGGCTCTCAAAAGAAATGAATGTAGAGGATGAGAAGGATACAGGGTGACCAACTGCATAAGTAGGTGAAGGTTTAGTAGGGTTATTGGTTCTAAAAAATGATCTTTTACTAGATCTTGGTTCCAAACCATTTAGCTAAGAAGTTGGCTATAATTTAACAACCCTAGTAGCATTACATTCTTGTGATTAAACTAGAAGGTCATCTTGCATGGCTGGAGCAAGTGGTAATTGGATTGAGGGTGTAGGAGCATGTGCTGAAGGATGGGAAGGATGATAGGGATATGGGGCTATCCCTCTAGTAGATAGAGAACCGGTTCTATAATACTCTAGAGGGTAGTAGTGATGTTGAAAATAAGCATGAGTAGAGGACTCACGTAGAGACATTAGTTGTTGAATATAATATCCATATGGATCTAGCTACTTGTAAGGGTAGTGCTTCCTTGGTGGTGCATCCCTGATGATTGTGAGTGCTACCATTATTGGTATTACTCATATGGCTATGGTGGAGATTTATTTGGATAATAAGCTTGTTGTTGTTGGTGGAACTACATTGGATTTCCTTAAGTATAAGATAATCTTTTGGGTACTTTACTTCTTGCTACTTTAGGATTTAGTGCATACACCCTAGACTCCTACAAGTGTGACATGGTAGGGTAGCATCCTTTAGGATGTTTGTATTGGCAAATGTCACACCCACCATCATCATCTGATTCTAACTCAACAATCTCTTGTATTGTTGCAGCTTTGCCCTTAGCCCTTTACTAGGTACATTTAGCTTCTTTTCATATCCTATGGTCATGATCACTACATTATTCTTTAGATTCTTTTACAATTCTCATAGAAATTTGGAATTTTTCATCCAAAGAGCCTATAATTTATCAACCTTGGCCAACATATCAAAATCATATTTTTGAATTATCAATGTCTTTTGTTACACCACCTCATCAAGTGCTACCTCCTTCTCATTGTTGCAAAATAAAATCTCTCATTTTCTGATGGAAGGATCCAAATTATACTCCTTAGCACTTTCCCATTTTTGCAACTCTCCTCTTCTTTCTCTACTTGCTCTATCAACCTCTGTATTTAATGGACTCTATGTTTTGATAGTCTTTCTTTGGCATAGACCCCAAGAGTTCTTCTCATTTCTCATTTAAGTCCATCTATGATGTGGCAAAGTTGTTCTCATTAAGAATAACAATGGCCAAGACATTGGTGTATGAAAGAATAGCATTTAACCATGGCAACACCCAAGGATTCATGTGTTCCTTCAAACATGCACATAACACCTAATAAACCTAGTAATGATTAATGTTTGGTAACTTTGTAGTGTTATACTTGTTTAGGATGTGTATGGAAAGTGGGATCAAATGCTTATGTTAGGACTAGTTATTTAGTTAGATTAAACTAGTAATTAAATTACATCCTTTCTTTCATTATTTATTTTACACACCCAAAACATTAAACATAAAAAATAATAAAAATCATATGCTTCAATTACACTTAATCATACCCTTGCATATCATAAGTGTAATTGGGAAGATAACAAATGCCTATTAGGATATGTTCACTTCCTAGAGGCTAGTGTAGTAGAAGACAAAGGGTCCATGAAATTCAATTGGATCACGAGTGAATTCTTAGTGATTCATATGGTGGACCATAGGAGAATTTTCTACTCATCATTAACACCATTACTGTGGACTCCTTTTTGTTTGAAACCTATGCTATCTAGGCATAGTAAAAATCATTAACATCAATGGATGAATCCTATGGTCAAAATCATCCGAAAAATAAATATAATAATTTGAGCACACTGATATCTTATTCTAGTTATAAAATTTCTTATTCTAATAGGTGCAATAATACTAAATCACTAGTGCCTCAAGAATTCAAGGTGGTATATATTCATCTAGATGAATATGTGATTGACTTTACATTCATTTTGCATTAAGATGAACAACTATGGTGGTGAGATATGGAGGGAAACATTGTAATGCCTCCTAATCGATCCATGCCTAGGATGTTGCTCAAAACTCTTAGGAGGTTAAACATATAGGATCTTCAAGAAAACTACATTGTGCATGACCATGCCTACCGAGACTATCATCCCATTGAAACACAACATAGGAGAGATTGATACCAAGAGAAGAATTATGAGGTTATGAAGGAGAAATGGTTCACCAACACCTTGTTCCGACTAAACCAAAATAACAATGATGATTCTCCCTTTTGGGACTCTCACCATGAATATTCTCCATTCCTTGATATTGGTAATGGAAGCTTGAACCTAAATCTGTAATCCACTATTAACAATCCAAGTTTAGGCAAAAGTGGGAGTTAAAGAAAGGGCTTGGGCAAGCACCAAGATGACAAGAAAGCTAATGAACATGGTCATCATAAGCATAGTGGAAGTGGTAGATACCATGGTTGTGATAGTCCTGCTCTCTCTTTGACCTCTTCATCTACATATTCTTCTTCCTCTTCTAGTTTTGATAGATGTCATACAAAGGATAAATATGATGGAAGTGGAAAATGGGAAAATAATGATCATTGAGCTCGCAATGAACAAAAGCGGTAGTAGAGGACATCATAGGAATTATCGATGTAATGATGATGATGAGCCTTTGCTGGCAACTTGAAGTATGCTAAATATTGTAGAGGTAGTAAAAAGTTCAACTAGGATTATGAAAGATAGTCAAATCATGCAACTAGACATGAACAATATCCCTAGATTTGAGGGGGATATAACTCTGATCCACAAACACATCTTCAAGCCTCTTATAATGCTTGTGCATTATAGATTATTGAAAATGATTGGTATAAATTAAAGATATTTTCTAGGACACTCATCAAGGAAGAAGAAAACTAGTATTATCAGTCCTTGGAGTTAGAATCCATCTACACGTGGAGTACAATGCTAGAGTCATTCAATGATCAATATAAGATGTACTTTAGAGTGTCTAATCTGAGAAGGAAGACCCAAGGATGGAAGTAAGAAACACATGAATCCTTGGACACCACCATGGATAGATACTATTCTCTCATGGCCATGGTTATTCTCAATGAAAATAACTTCACAACATCATAGATGGACTTAGATTAGAAATGAAAAGAACTCTTGAAGTCTATGCCCAAGGAAGACTATTAGAACTTAGATTCCATCAGATCCAAAGGTTGATATAGTAGGTATCAAAAGAAGAAGGAGAGCTAAAAGAACAAGAAATTGCTGAGTATAGCTAGGATCCTTCCATTAGAAAAAGGGAGGTTTTATTTTGTGACAATGAGAAAGAGGTATCACTTAATGAGATGGTGCTGTGAAAAACCTTGGCAATTCAAAAATCTATTTTTGATATATTGATCAACGTTGATAAATTATGGGACTCTTTGGATGAAAAATCTTAAATTGGTATGAGAATTGTAGAAGAATCTAAAGAACAAAATAGTGATCATGACCACAAGAGGCAAAAAGAAGTTGAAGATGCCTACTAAAGGGGTAAAGGAAAAGCTACTATAGTAAAAGAGGTTGTGGAGTCAAAATCAAATGATGATGATGGATTGGACATCTGCCAATATGAACATTCTAAAAGATGTTTCCCTATCATGTAACAGTTGTAGGAGTTTAGAGTATACACATTGAATCCTAGACTAGCAACAAGGCAAGCACCGAGAAGATTGTCTTATCTTCAAGGTAATCCAAGGTAGTTCCACAAACAACAATAAGCTTATTATTGAAGTAGAGCTCCACCACAATCATATGAGTAGTACTAGTCAAAATAGCACCTGTAGTCATTAGGGATGTTACCACCAAGGCATTAGTATCCTTATAGGTAATCAGATCCATATGGATACTTTGCTCAATAATTAATGTCTCTCTGTGACTCTTCAAGTCATGTTTCTTTTCAACATCACAACTAACCTCTAAAGTATTACAAAACCCATTCTCCATCTATAAGAGAGGGAATCCCATATCCCTATCATCATCCTGATCCTTCAGCACATGCTCCTCCATCCTTAACCCAATTACCACTTACTCCACCCATGTAGGATAAGCTTCCAGCTCAACCACAACAACATGATGCTACTATAGTTATTAACATATAGCCAAATCCTTAGTTGATTGGTTTGGGACTAAGATATCATAAAGGACCATTTTCCATACCTACTTATGTAGCTAGTCACCATGTATCTCCTTTATCTTTTTCATCCATTCCTTTTGAGAGCCCTTCAAACCAAATGCATTCCAAGATCTACAAAATTATGTTAACCCATGCTATATCTAATTGGATCAAGGCTGGAAATCTTCATAAGAGTGGATTTAATCTTGGAAGTTCTATCATCTATTTTTTAATTACTGAGAATTAGCCATGTAAATCTCTTCTTCACTTAGGTTCTAGGGTTAATATAATTTCTTATAAAATGTACAATACTTAGAACCTTCCTCCTCTTAAGAAGACCAATATCCATTTAGAACTAGTAAATTAGTCCATCACTATTTCATTGAAACCTGTAAAAGATATTGTGATCATTGTATATGGGTAGTCATATCTTGTTGATTTTCTAGTAATCAAAGCTAACAATTACAAGGGGGACTTTCCAATTATTATGGAGAGGGCTTGGTTGAGCACTATTGATGCACAAATGAACATTAGAGATCTTTTCCTAGAAATTTACAAGAGAAATGCATTTATAAATATCGAGAAGAAATGAGTTCCATGCATCATGTACAATGATATAAGATGCAATTGCATGAAAAATATCTAGTTCTTGAAAAGAGCATCCATTTCTACATGTAGACAGTGTGCAAATGAGATAGATATTCAAAGGTTCCTATATGCAAAATAGTAGGGTAGTGAGTGGCTGACAGCTAATTTTAGAAGTAGCACACCTTGCATGGAACCTCCTAAAAGCTTGACATGTGCCTATGTTGAAGGCATGGATGAAGTAGAGCAAGTTCATCACCAACTCTCTAATGATGCAAATGATGATAACTATTGGGGAGAGTTGGAAATCTATGAAAATTTTAAGGAAGAGCCCATAGAGTTAAAAACTCTAGCTATCAACATGGAGTATGAATTTTTGAAAAATGACAAGCTAGTAATCATCAATGCCAATCTTGATCCTAAATAGAAATAGATGCTATTCAAGTTAATCAACAAATGGCCAATAGCCTTTACTTGGTTATATCCTAAACTCATAGGGATTGATCCTAGGATATTCTAGCATCATATCTACACTTATTCAACCATGAAGCCAAAGAGGTACTCATGAAGCAGTTCAATTTCAAATTAAAGTAGATCGTTAAAGAGAAAATAGTAAAAATCCTCAAGGTAGGGTTTATCTATCCCCTTGTGGATAGTAAGTGGGGTAGTCCACTTGTGATTATGCCAAAGAAAGATGGTAAGTGGTGGGTCTACATTGACTTCTGGTTGTTGAATATGGTAACATCCAAAGGTCACTTTTCATTACCATTTGTGGGTCAAGTGTTGGACACTATATCTAGAAATTACTATTACAACTTTCTAGATAGTTATAGTTGCTATAACCAAATCCAGATCATGCAACAGAATTAGGCCAAAACAAAATTCAAGAGTTCGTAGGGAACTTTTGCATATTTAAAGATGCCTTTTAGTCTATGTAATGCTCCTACAACATTCCAACGCTTGCTCTTCAGCATTTTTCAGCAAAACATTATTTGTGAGATGGAAGTCTTCTTCGATGACTTCTCCACCTATGGTACAATATTTGAGCAAGCCTAGGACTACCTTGAGAAAGTTCTTAAAATGTGTGTGGAGATGAATCCTTGGCTTAATTGGTAGAGGATCCATCTGATGGTTTAAGACGGCATTGTACTAGAGCATAGAATTTCTCAGGTAGGGATTTAGTTGGACCCTAAAAAGATAACGATCATCCAAGGAATAACTAGCCAATTAGAAACTATTAAAGATGTTTAGTTATTCCTTGGACACATTGTCTACTATTCACATTTTATAAAGAATTTTTCTAAGATCTCAAAATCATTGGTTGAGCTTACAAAGAAAGATGCACCATTCATCTAGACCAAGGAATGCAAAAATGCATTCTAGATCCTTAAGCAAAAGCTCATATAGACTCCAATTCTAGGAGTACTTGACTAGTATAGACCATTTCATACAATAACATAAACATCAAATTATGCCTTGGAAGCTATGCTTACATAGTTGGATAACAAGAAACATCCATATTACATCCACTATAAAAGTTGAAGCATTGTGGAAAAACAACTAAATTACATCACAACAGAGAAAGAACTAATGATAGTGGTATATGCTCTAGTAAAATTTAGGCACTATGTGCTTCGATAAAAATTAATTATGTACACTAATCATAGTGCCATTTTCTTCCTCATGAATAAGCCAATGGTAAGCCCCCATATCATAGAGTGTTTGATGATCTTGTAAGAGTTCGATCTTACAATGCTAGATTGAAAGGAACTAAGAATTTCATCACTAATAACTTGTCTTGGTTACGATGGAATAATAAAGAGGAGAGCGTACTCTATAACCAATTTTTTGATGAAATCCTCTTTATTGGTGTAATAAATGAACAAGTTCCTAATGAACCAAAATGGTATGATGACATCCTCACTTATATTTTTACTCAAGAAATGCCACAAGATCTAAACTATAGGAAGAAATAATAGTTTCTTCATCATACCAAACACTTCATAAAAATCAATAGACACCTTTATAAGGTGTATGCTAATGGCCTAGTTTATTTTTGTGTACATGATGTTGAGCAACTATGTGTTCTCCAAGATGGTCTTGAGGGTCCTTTTGGGGGCCATTATGCTAGAAGACACACAATCATTAAGATCTTGATGATGGGGTATTATTGGCCAACAATCTTCAAGGATGTTCACTGATTTGTCTATACTTCTGAACTATGTCAATGAGATGGTGGGATGACTACTTGAATGGAGGGAAATCAATAGTGAATTCAACCACTATAACCCTTCAACATGTAGGGCATTGACTTCATGGGTTCAATCATGATCATGTCAAATGGAAAGGGGTACATAATCATCACCATTGATTACTACATAAAATGGGTGGAAGTAACAGTTGTCATTGATTGTACATCATTTATTATTGCATAGTTTGTATAAAAAAATGTTGTAAATAGGTTTGGAGTGCCATGTGCATTTCGTTTTTATAATGGAACCCATTTTATAAGCACTACCTTTCGTAAGCTTATGCAACACTTGAGGGTTGAACATAAACTAACAACACCCTACCACCTCCAAGTGAATAGTCATGTAGAAATTACTAATAGGGAGATCACAAAGATCATAACAGGAACTATTAGAAAATATAGGAGAGACTAGAGCACAAAAGTGAATAATGCCCTCTAGTTTTACTGCTTGGCATGAGAACTCCCTATAGGCTACTTTTCATATGAGCTAATGTACAAAAAATTACCAACTCTGCCTATCCAATCCAAGCTCCATATACTTTCAATAGCCTCTGACTTGGACCTTGACCTTTGCCTAGCACAAAAAGTAAGATTAATAACCTAGAATGTGCTAGATGAAAATCAATTAGTAGACCTATCCTTGAATGAAGTGCACAAGGCATTCAACAAAGAGCACCATGACCTTAGGATAACAAAAGTGAAAATTCAACCTAGAGACAAGGTCCTCCACTAGAGCCCCACACATATACCTCAACGAACTAATTTCCAAACATTGTGGGAAGGATCTTATATCATTTATGAAACCTTTTCTTCTTGGAACATTTTGATCTACAAACATGAGAGCCCAAACAAAAAGTAGCTAGTCAACATGCAACAAGTTAAACATTTTCATGAACCCAAGCAAGCTAGTAGAACTAACCCCTTAATGAATGGACAACCACACTCAATTTGTTTGATCTCCTCCTTACAACTTAGTGATGGGGGAGATGGCCATCGATGTTGAGCATTACAGTAGCTCCTTAGTTTTTCATATATTTTTTTCATGTTTTTATTTTACAATTTGTTATTTTTAAAACATTTTGTTTTACACTTCTTTATCTTACACCTTTTCGTTTTTACTTTATTAATTTTTCTGATTTTTATTTTACAACATCATTAGTACATTTTATATTTCTTAAATATTTTACAATTTCTTTTATATTTTTCCTTATTTTTATGTAAATGTTTCTTGTCTTCTAATAAAAGTGCTTTATTGCCAAGAGGATGCAGTGGTGTTGTAGTTGTTTGCTAATGGTGGTTTGCACTTAACATTTTTGATTGCTAATATCTAGTTTCTGTTTTTGAATTTTGATAAGTGATAACTAAGACTAGTTTTTTCTTCATAGAATAGGCAATGAGTCCATGTCATCCACCCATCCACAAACTTTATGGTTTTCTTTGTCTTGGGAATATGAGATTCCTTTTTCATTAATAAAACTTTAACAAACTTGTGACCTTTGTAGTTTCCAAGCTTAGAAAATATTAAAAGGTTTGATAAGGGTGTGGCTTCAAGGGGATTCAATACTCTTTGTACCTTTCTACTTGCTTGAGTGCATGTGTGTCTTCATGGATTTCTTACCATTTTGTGTTGACCAATAATAGGAACTTGAATAAATCTTTGCATGTTGTGGTTTCCATCTAGAAATTCATGAAAACCATAAAATGTTCAAAAAAGCATGATGTGAATTTAAAGCATGTCCCTTAGACAAAATCAACAAGTTACAAGCACTAGATATAGGACTAGAAATACATGTTATGCATGCCTAAAGGTCCCCTCTAACTAATCCCCTTTCTTACTTCTTACTTCTCTTTTATTCTTAAATAAGGAGTAGTGGCTATCCAGGGGAGCATTCTTATGTCTCAAGGAGGTGGATTGGTCCTAAATTGGTTATGCAAAGTTACTGAAAGTAGTTGGTTTTGGTCTAGACTAAGTTCGTGGTTTATCGGGTCATTTAACTATAAATTCCACAAGGGACTTCATGTGACTATGATTGGGACATTCATATCATTCTCTATCTTATCCATCAGTGCTCTCAATAACTCACCTTACTACTAGTTTTGATGTTTTGTTTAATCCCTTAGTTTGATGCATTGAAATTCTTGTGTAGATTCTTTAGGTTTGGTCCTTAACTTCTTGTAACCATTAATCAACTATGGGCATCCACAAACTCCATAGGTAATGTTATGCATGGGAAAAAATGAAATGTAACACTATGGGGAGGACCCACTTGCATATCTCATGGTGTGGTTAGTTAAGCCCCTTACCCTTAGATGTTGCTATAATCAAATCTTTCATGCGCTTCATCGTGCATCCAACTATGTACTCCTTAAGGCATTTTCTCCATAAAATCTTATTCTCTAATCGTTTCTCAATTTTTTAGAACTTCAAGACCCTCTTCTAATATTTTCATCATGTTCATGACTTCTTAGGCTTCCAATTGATTCTCATTTCATATTTTTTACTATTTTTGCAAAAGTCAATGGTGTTCAACAACCATGTTGAGTAGGCCAAGTCAACACATTGCAAAAATTTTATAAATACTGCCTAAGACATTGAAATTTTTTGCCATTTTCTTTAAAGTGAGGGGGAATTTTTTGCAATTTTTTAAAGTCCAAAACTTTTCGAATCCCATAACTTTCACACTATTTATCTAAATCACTTCATTCTTTGATCTTGTAACAACCAAATGTAAGCTGTTAGTTTTGGGGGCCACAGACCTTAAGGCTTTTGATGAAAATTTTTCTAACTCCCCCAAGGGATTNTGGATAATGTATCCCAATTATTTCAAGTTATACATTAAATGCTAACCCTTGGTCATGTTGTGATCACAAATGGCACCAAGATTGAAATGACTATACGAAGGAGGACCATCACAACCAATGGATAAACAATCTAAACCTAGAAGGGAACAACAAGAACAAGGTTAGGAGTAGGTAATAGTAACTCATGCAATGGGACCCCTTCAAGAGGAACTCAAAGTGGAGTCTATCTAATAGATTCCTAAAGAAGAAGCTACAACTGAACAATCCCAAGGAGGAGAGGCACCAAGGCCTATACCAAGACTTAAGGTCACATTGACACAAGCCTACCTTGATATGATTAAGTCTCATAATTTCCAATGCTCGCTTCTCCAAAATTTGAACTTTGGACCATTCTTAGGAAATTCTCCACTAGAAGTTAAGACATAGTTCCAAAACTCTTCCATGTGGTCAATCATCACTTTCAGTGGGGAGTGGTACATGGCAGAGACATATCTCTTCTAGAATAGAGAAAAGGTAAGAGCCACTATGAGAATGAAGGAAATTTAGGTGTCCTACTTTGCAGAAGCTATTAAATACGCTCTTGGTCTACCTAATTCTAGGATTCACCTAGTAGAGATCTCTATGCATGCAGACCTAGAGGAAAAAAGGAGTGCACCTAGAGGTGTTCTAGGATTGATATCAAAGAGTTTAGCATGCTCACATTGATAGAGTGCATATACTTCAAGATAGTAGCTTATTACCTCAATCTGATGGTGACACCCAACAAAGTGACTACTTTGTCCACTTGATCATGTGCCATTTTAAATTGGAGATTCCCTATAAACCTCTAAGGAAAATGAACATGGAAGGAAAACTCTACAATTTTCATACATTATTAGAAAAATCCCATTGTCTCCCAGTTTGAGATGATGAAAGACAAGATCCCTATCATGTCCAAAGAAGAGGAGTAGTAATTTCCACCTGCACCACCCATTCAGGAAACAATGTCAGAGGCTCATGTAGCCATTAAATGCTTGCACAAAATCTGAGTAGCTCTTGCATGAACAAGAGAAGCAAGTAAGAACAAGTGGTAGGGATCCATCTATGTACCATTCTAAAATAAGTCACATCAATAAAGTGGCTTGAAAAATCAACCAGATGAAGGGACGTGAACTAACATTCTTAGCCCAAAGAACACAACTGCTCATGAAGTTGAATCCTACTACTTGAGAGGTAACAGTGATGCAACACCAATGGTAGGAAATAGTAGAAGAAGTGGTTGCTGATTAGATCATTGAATTATTGAATGCACATGTGGCATCTATACCAAATGTTTCTGCACTCAGAGATGTGCAAATATTCATAATTACTATTAGTGGTTAATTGAGTGTAGCCCACATGAGGAGTTTCTTAATAACTAGTGGGAACAAGGCAACCGATTCTAGATATCTTTGATTTTCTAGAAAACATCATCACAACCCAGTCAGAAATTCTTGAAGCAAACGACAAACGCATCATTCTAGAAGAGAAACTCCAAATGACTCAAGCACAAAACCAACACTTGGCTATGAAGATCTCTGAATTAAGAGCTCACATTACTGATCCCATGCTTCTCAACCTTGCATTAACAAGAGATAAGGCTTTTCAATAACTTCGAGATAGACTTAAATAGGTTGAGCTAGGGATGGCAACGACCATGTTTGACTAGTCCATGGTTGAGGATAAGACATATTCAATTCAAAAGGATTTGATCTAGATGCACCTAGAGAATGAGATTATAATCACAAAGAATCATTGCCTACAAAATGTTGATGCACAGAAACAGTAGGTGCAAGAAACTAGCTAGGGTAAATACTAAGCTTAGAAGATTGATAGTAGAAAATAGAAATCTCTCTATGGAGAAAGTCCACATCTTACACCAAAAATGTACAATTGAGATTTGAGGCTCTCAAATTTAAGAGAGTCAAGAACCACTATAGAGATCAGGTTGGCTGATCAAAAGAGGTTAATGAAAAACATATCTGGATGGCTAAGGAAAATGTTAATGAGACACTCTAGAAACTTTGGCAAGGAAAAGAAGTGTAGAAACCTATCATTGATGGGATAGATACCTATAATGAAGCAAAGATCTACATGAAGGAGTCACAAATTGAATAAATGATAGAATACATGGAGCTCCACAATCTCTGATATGCAAACCTAGCAAGGCTGATTATTAGGCAACCATAGTCAAAGCTAGAACATAGTTTTTCAACTTGTACTTGTTGTATGAGGTAGAGTTTAAGCACCATAAGGAGACCAACCAAAAGATTGAGACTACAAATGCTGAACTCAAAGTTCTTAGGATAAGATTCACTAATCAAAGTTCAACTATTGAGAACCTATCCAAAGGATTAAATGACTATCAAGAACTATAGAATGTAATCAAGGCATTCAACATTGAATGAAAATAATTTGTTGCATAGTTCATTAATGTTAAGGATTTGTTCCAAAAAATTCCCTATCCTTGGGATGTGCCAATTTTGGCTCACATTAGTGAAGTTTCTTGGACCATGCACAATCCCAAGAGTAAGCACAAGAAGATGAAAGCATTGTTGGATACTTTTCATCTTCCATCTAAAGTTGCAGTAGCAGCAAGACAACCAAAACAGCCTCAACCACCATGTGTAGTTGAAGTAAGAGAAGGTCCTTCGAAACCTTAGGAGCCTCCACTATCTAGGACCATTTAATCTTCTTCATAATCTTTACACCATTAGAGGAATTTTATTTTTCAATTTTATCTTGGTGTTCAATTTTGTTGTCCTAAACACTAGAAAATGTTGTAATAATCATATATCTAAACACTAGAAAATGCTTATTTGTGTTTGTTTATGTTTTTCATATGTCTATTGTTAGTCAATAATTCCATACCTTTCCAAATATGTAAGGAACTCAAGAATGAGTTTCCTTCTAGTCATGGGTGTATGATGAATCATAAATTGGCTACATTTCTTAGGCCTTGTTTACTAGGCCTCATCAACTAGGCCTTTTTGATGCATAATTCAATCCGTTGATGTGGCCCCATCAACATAGTGCCTATTTTTTCCTATAAATACATGCTTACCTACCATGTTTATGACAATCTTTGTCATAGTGTAGTAGAGCTTTTGCAATTTTTCTTTCCGAGAGTTAGAATATTTTTCCAAGTGCCTATAGAAAGAGTCATTGAGTGTACAAATATTTATTCAAACACTATTGTACCTAAGCACAAAAATGTGTGTAGCAATAAATATATTCTTTCTTTTAAACCTTGTAGCACTTTGGATAGATTAAATATTTTCTTCATGCACTCAATGTTTTCAGTAATTTTATTTAATGCTTTTAAGTAATTAAGCTAAATTAAATTAAGTTAAGCTAGATTATATAGTGATCAATTAAGCACATAAATACAACTACTTCGAGCATGCACATGACACATGGTAATCCCAGTAATGCTTAATGTTTGGTAACCCAACAATGTTATATGTGTTCAGAATGTGTATAGAAAGTAGGACTAGATGCTTCTATTAAGATTAGTTAGACATTGGTCAATTAGTTAAATTAACTTAGTAATTAAATTGCTTCATTTCTTTAATTATTTATTTTAAAAACCCATAACATAAAACATAAAAAATAATAAAAATCATATACCTCAATTACACTTAACCATACCCTTGCATATTACAAGTGTAATTGGGGAGACAACGAATGAATTTTAGGGCATGTTCACTTCCTAAAAGCTAATGTATTGGAAGACAAAGGATCCACAAAATTCAATTGGATCACATGTGAATGCTTAGTGATTCATATGGTTGAGTGTAGGAGTATTTTCTGCTCATCATGTTGTTTGTTGTACAACTTCTATATTTGTCATATCTTTTTGTATAGCTTCTATATTTGTAGTAATTTTTTGTAAAATATCATTTACTAAATTCAAATTTAGATTTTGATGCTTTTGCCCATATTTTGGAAATCACTAGTTGAAATTTTGAACTAAGAAAACAAATATAGTGAATATTAATAATTATGAATTTGATGTAGGATTTGGGAAAGATTTCAAAAGTGAAATGACAAACAATTGTCACATGTCAAATGAAAATAGTATAAAAAATGAATTTAAAAAGTAAAATATAATCTTCAATAAAAAAATGTAACACAGTATATAGTGGAAATTATAAAAAGAAAATTGTAATGTAGAGTAGGTGGTGATCAATGAATATGAGAAATTGTAAGTAGAAAAATACAATGAATTAAAAAAATATAAGACCAAAACTTAAATTACAAAGTAGAAATTGTAAGTAGTAGAAGACAATAAATTATAAAAAATAAAAGATCAAAATCAAAATAGCAAAAGATAGCAAAATACCTCAAACACTAGCCTTTGATGAGCAAAGTCAAATCTGACAGATAATAAGCTATGATGAGTAAAGAGTAGGATCAAATAGCCTGAAGTAGATCTATGAAAGAATAGGGTGAGATATATAGATTAAATAAAAATTAGACTATCATGAAAAGAAAAAATCAATGAAAACCAAGCTATGATGAGATTAGTTAGAGATAATGTTTAATAAACATAGACCAATATCAAATCCTATAGAGTAGATTCACCAAAGAACAAGGTTATATTGAGTGGAGTACATTTAGTAGAGAAAATATGATTCAAAGATCAAAAAACAAGAATTACCTCAAATAGCATACTGTCATAAGCAAAGAGTAATGTGAAATCACATGAAACAGATTTGGTAGAGAGTAGGCAAAGAAGAGGGTGAAATCACATAAAGTAGATGTAACAAAGTGTAGGATCAAATTGAGTGAACTAGATTGGGCATGCAAGTTATGATGGACAAAGAGTAAGGTTTGTGATGATATTCACAAAAAGTGGGCACTGATAAGCAAAGAGAAAGTTCACAACTTTTAGATCAAATTTAATAAAGAGTAGGGTTAGATCGAGCATTGTAGATTTAGCAAAGAACTAAAATTCAAAAATCAAAAGAAGGAAATTACCTCAAACATTAAATTTTGGTAGGGATAGAGGAGGGTCAAATCACATGAAGAAAATCAAATAAAGAATAGGATAATATTGGGTGGAGCAAATCAAGTGGAGATCAAGGTCAAATTAGATGCTTAAGTTGTAATGAGTAGATAACAAGGTTAATTACAATAAAGATTTTGTAGAAAAAACATAGAGAAGGTTATGATTACTAGAGACCAAAGTTAGATCAGTGCATGAAGAGTTTTTGAAAAGAGGTTGATGAGTTTTAAGGGTTACAAAAAAGTAGTGATGAGCCGCGATATTGCATCTGCCCCTACGATATCTTGTATGGGATATCACAGCCTGGCAAAACAACTATAAATAAGACGTAGCTCTCCCTATTTTAGGCATCTAGATCTAGACCCTTAGCCAAACTATAGCAGTTCTACCATTCTAGAGTTAGAATAATTTCCATTTTCCCACAAGTAGGAGTCTCAAAGTGAACGAGTCTTTATTCGAGCAAATTGTACCTAAGCACACATTTGTGTATGGTAATAAAGAAAAACTTTCTGATAAACCTTGTAGCATATGGACTAAGATAAATAGGATTTAATTATTTTTAACTATTTAAATTCTTTCCTAGATAATTAATCTCTCCAACCCTTGACTCTCCTAGCTAAGTGCATTCAGTACGACCGCTTCGAGCACATGTGTAATGCTTGGTAACCTAGTAACGAGTAGCGTTTGGTAATCCCAGTAGCGTTGCACTAGTTCAGGGTTTGTACAGCAAGTGGGAACTAATACTAGTGCTAGAATGATTAGAACTTAGTTAGTGAATAGTTAATGAAAGTTAGTTAATTAGTTCTCTTCACCTTTCCCCATTAGCATAGGA
>MNCI01008734.1:82332-101641 GCA_015680685.1 Gnetum montanum
TTTTTTTTTAAAGAACTCTCCTTCTTCTTTTGCCACCGATTCTACGAGCCTTTGTATCTAATGGACTCTTAATCCTGATAATCATCCTGTAGCATAGATCCCAAGGGTTTCTCTCATTTTTTTACAAAGCCCATCTATGATGTGGAGAAATTTCTCTTTTTGAGAAAGACCATGGCTTGGACATCTATGTAGTAGAGAATAGTATCTATCCAAATCTACATCAAAGGATTCATGATTTTCTTACTTCCACCCTTAGATTTATTTTTCTAGATTGGAAACTCTTTCATAGGTTTTTTATTTTCCATTAAATATCTTAAGCATTATGGACCATTGATGGATTGAATCTAGTTCCAGCAATCTATACCACCTTCCAAATTCTTCTAATAGTATCCTAGAAAAGAGTTTGAGCTTTTCACATCTACTTTCAATGTTTTGTAAGGCAAAAGGATCATGGAAGGCTTATAAATGATGTTAGGAAATAGAATTATAGCCTCCCTTAAATTTAGGAATGTCATTCATATCAAGCCATTTGATGTGACTTTTCCTTTGATGCCTATGAGGTATTTGAACTACCTCCCTAATTTATATCATGCTCCTAGTAGCCAACAAGGGTTCATCTTTATCAGACATGTCATGGTGATAATCTCTATTTCTATTTTTGTAATAGTAATGATCTCTTCTATGCACACTTTAATGTCTTTCATCTTGCCTTTGCATTTTTTTTTATCTTCATCTTGACCTCTTAGTATATCTCTATCTCTATACCTACGTTCATCTTCATTAGAACTAGATGTTGAAGAGAAACAGGAAGATGATGAACTAGGAGAAGTATCATGGCTTCTATATCTCCACCTATGATCCATTAATTTATCTCTTCTAGGTTTGGAAAAGGTCCTAGGCCTTAAGGTCTTCCTTGTTCTAGGCCTTAAGGATTGTCTGCATTAGTTGAATGTAGTCTTTGAATGTTCTAAGGGTCTAGATGAGCATATGAGACTCTTGTGTTTAGTCATTCATTCAAATTATCTTTAGTATTGGTCCTATCATTTTTCCTGCTAGTGTTCTCATCATGTTATGGATTATTGACTCTATGTGAAGAAGACATGTTTTTAATTAATAATATATGTGACTTAAAATATTAATATTTTTGAAAAGATAAATTATTAATACTTTTATAGTGATCATTTATAATATAACTAATGTAGATAACTAGCACCATCTCTATCAACAATTCCAATGATGAGTGGTAGGTACCCCCTATGCCCAACCATATAAATCAAAAGTGTTTACCTACAATCCAATTGAATTTCATGGATAGGACTAGTGTGGTATCTAGATTATTAGGCATTGATCGTAGGTTATTGTCTTCTCACTTGCACTAGTGGTAGTTTTGTCAGATATGGTTTAGTGCAAAGTGAGGCATATGATTATGATGTTATTGGGGCCTTAAATTAACCTTAATAGCAGGATAGAAATTAATTATTTAATCTAATTAATAATAAAAAGATAAATTCTAAAATAGTCTAAGGGTAATGAGTGTTTGTTCCCAGCTCATCATACATGTCTTAAACTTATGTACCCACTACTAGGATTACCAAGTGTTATGCTATTAGGCAAACCAAGCAATAATGCTACTAGGATTACCAAGCGAATACATGTTTATGCTCAAAACTAGTCACATTAATTTCACTAATTGAGTAACATGCATGGAAATGTAAATATTAACTAAGTACATGAAAAGTAAATTGTATTAAAAGTAAATATATTCTAAGTTAAAGTGTTGTAATAAATATGAATCAATCTCAATCTTATTATTGTTTATGGAATGTCTCCAAGTATAATGCCACTTGAATAAGTCATCATACAACTATCTCAAATTTACACTATGGTCACTCACTCACTATTTGCTAAGATCACAAACTAAAACTCAAGACTCTAGCTACTATAGTGACCAAAATATGTCAAATACATGGTAGATGCTTACATATGTATAGGAAAATATAAGCATTGCATAAATAGAGATGTGTTAATGCATTTAACTGGGTCAATAGGGATGCGTTTATGGGGATGTGTTGACAAAGATGCATAAATGGAAATGCATCGATAAGGCTACATCAATGCATCTAAGATGTGTTTCCCATTAATGCATCTATGCATTTTAATCCATACATATGCATCAACACATCTAAAATGCATCAACCACAATAGGTTGAAGAAGCTACCTAACATATCATGTCTCATTACCTAGGGAAGTAATCCTTTAGACTTCTCTAGGTTTTAGAACCAAAAGATAAGATGTTATCATTGCCAAAGCTCTAGTTACCTAGTAACTACATAAAAGTATAATCCTTTTATATCAAATTCCACACCACTAAACAAGTCATAACAAGAGAATTAATACAGCCATACTTAGAACATAATAGGTCCCAGGCTTATCCATTTATGATCAAATTTCAAAGGTTATGTTTGCTAGAAAAATTCTAGCCTAATCGTGCATTGAGTGAAGCCTCCTCACCAACTTCCACTCCTTTTCATCCTTGTCTCTTCCTTCCCATCCTTCATCTTTTCATTTATTCCTAGATAAGTTGGTTCAAATAAAATCATTGAAATCCACTCATAGGTATTTTATGAATAGTATCATCAACAAGTCCTTCATCCACATACTTAATGCTTATAATAATTTTTACTTCATAGCTTTTAAATCATAAATAATGTACTATTGTTGTTGTCGTAAATATGTAGATATATGAATATGAAAAAATGCTATTATTATAAATAATTGCTTATAAAATACAATTATCCTTGCACATAGATCCTAAGGATCTCCCTCATTCTATTAGAAAGTCCATATATGATGTGATGAAGCTAATCTTTTAGAGAAAAATGCATGGCATGGACATTAATGTAAAAGAGAAAAGTATCTACCTAGGGCCACATCAAGGGATTTATTATTTCCTAGTTTTTACTTGTGGATTTATTTTCTCTCAAAATTGACATTATTAAATAGGTTTGGTATTTCTTGTTAAAGAGTTTGAGCATTGTGGATCACCAATGAATTAAATCTAGTTCCAATGATCTATACCAACTTTTTGCTTCTTTTATTAGTATCATGGGAAATAGCTTTAGCATATATTACTTACTCTTACTATTTTGAAAGGTGTAGGAATCATGGAAGTCTTGTAGATAATGCTCCAAATTATAATTATAGTCTTCCTCAGATTTTAGAATGTTATTCATGTTAAGCCATTTGATACATCTTTTCCATTAATGTCTATGAGGCATTCTTATTGAGTTATTTATTTCAATTATGCTTCTAGTAACCAAAAAGGTTCCATCATTATAAGATGTATTTTAATCATTAATGAGTAGCAAATGCTCCTATGCTTAACCATATGAATCACTAAGTGTTCATGTGTGACTTGGTTGAATTCTTTGGATGCTTTGTCTTTCAATACATTAGCCTCTAAGAAGTGAATTTTCCCTAATAATCATTTTTTTTCAATACACTTGTGATGTGTAAGGGTATGGTTAAGTGTAATCAAGGCATACAATTTTTATTATTTATTATTTATTATATTTTGGGTGTTGAAAATAAATAATGAAAGAAATGAAGCAATTTAATTTCTAATTTAATCTAACTAACTAATCCATGTCTAACTAATCCTAACATAAGCATCCATTCTGGCTTTTCATACACATCTTGAGGACATATAACGTTGTTGGGTTACCAAACATTAAGTGTGACTAGGATTAACAAGTGTGATATGCATGCTTGAAGTGGTTGTACTTATGTGCTTAATTAATTACTATTTAATCTAGCTTAACTTAGCTTAATTTAGCTTAATTACTTAAAATCATTAAATAAAATTGCTAAAAACATTGAATGCATGAAGAAAATATATAATCTAGCCAAATTGCTACAAGGTTTATCAGAAATCTCATCTTTATTGCCACACACACTATCATGCTTAGGTATAATAGTGATTGAATAAAGATACGTACACTCAATAACTCATGTTGTAGGCACCTCAAAAAATATTCTAATTGTGACATCCTATCCTCGGATGTCATGAAAAACAACAAATATATGATATATTAGACATTATGCATACAAAGAAAATATACAAATGCAAAATATAAGTGATATTCAACATTATGTATAAAGGAAATAATAGGAAAAATGTAACAAAAAAAAAGAAAAGAATGCTTTATTGATATGGAAAAGTGTATCTAGATCATTCTTTGAGAGAGTGTTCATTGTGGTTTTCTTCCTTTGACATCTATCACTTAGAGGCAATCTAGCACTGGCACCATGGTTAGGCCTATAACCCATCCAAAAGGGATGGCTAGTTCACTTCCTGTCCTACTTTACCCAACTTCTTCTAACTTGCCTATACCAACTCTATCACTCCATGACTTGCCTATACTGGCTTCACCATTCCCATGCTAGCATGACCTCTAACCCTAGGTATAAATGCCTTATGTCAAACCCCCAATAATTACCTTAAGAAACATGTTTTTTATTACAACATGCCCTTTTGGGTCTTAATTACAACTACCATTTTGGGTCTTGTTAAGATAACAATAACACTTGTTATGAAGAGACATCATCTTCATTAGTTTGTAGCATCATTTGGAAATGGGGATGTGACAATCTACCCCCCTTAGGTTTTGTTCATCTTTGAAATAGTCCATGTTCTATATCTTTTTCCAGCTCCAATGCTTTCTTTTATGATCCTGTACTCCAATAATTTGATTTCTACTTTGAACTTGAAGTTGTTTCTTGCTTATTCTATAAAGAAAATATATGTGAAAAGCATATATGAAAAATTTAATACTACTTTCTTAATACTCCATTTTCCAAGATAATGATAAGAAGTGAACTAAAGATCTACCAACTACCAATCACTAGTTCTAACCAAGGTCACATAATTTGCAACTTGCATCTTTTTATCCAAGTGAAGGTAGGGCAAATTATTTATTCCAACTTACATATCCTTAGATATTTTATAAATCTAATTGAAATATAAATTAAATAATGAAAAGAAATAATAAGATCATCATATAAAAGTAAGAGTGAGATACTTCTTGATCTTGATCATCGTTGTGAACTGATGGAAGTAATTGTAATTCTACCATAAGTGGTATGTAATCAAATCATTTTGTTCAAGATGGCAAGGCTTGATCTTGATTCTTCTCAACTTATTCTTTAGAAATCAAATTTAGTAACTCTGTAGCTTGAAAGAATCGGGCATCATACCAAATATAATCCAAAGTCTCAATGAAGAATTTTGTTGATTCGTCTTCATTAATCATTGTAAAGTAATTTGTAAACTGTGGTTCTTAATGAGTGCTATCCATCAACATCATCTATTCCTAAATTCTAGAATCTGATTTATCTACTGAAGATTCAAAGTAAGTAGAATATGCATTGGCTAATGGAATGTCATGTTGAATTAATGGAAACATCTTCTTCAAGTTAGGTTCATCTTCCAAAGATTTCTTTATAGATCCATACTCTAAGAATTGATAAAAACTACTTCCAACCTTTTCATTGAAGTCTCCACAAAGAATAAATAGAATTAAATGAGTACAACTTATGAATTACTTCTTTTTCAAGCATTCTTCTATTTTCTTAATCATGAATGCTCCTTAACAAAGTCTAACATCTGAACATGTTGGTTTAGGAATTAAATATGTGTTAACCATGCATACACATCTTCCTGATAGATGAACTTTTAAAATAACTGCTAGGGCTATATGATTTTTCCAAAATCTTGACAATTCTTTCTTTTCCATTACTTGAAGTTCTAGAATTTCAGAAATCATATTTTCTAAACTCCATTCAAATCTTTGTACCAATTCAAACTCGGCTTCTTTAAAAATGATCGTACAACCATCCATGTTGTAATTTCTACAATGTGCTAATTTGTATGGCTCAAAAGAAGAACTTCCACAAGAAATTTTTTGCTTATAAATACCTTTGTATTGCATCTTTTCCAAATCTAGTTGGAATTTATATACAAATTTCCATGGTAAGACTTCTTGTAAGCACAAGACATCAACATCCAAATCTTTTAGCTCTACTAAATTGCATGGGTATTGATATTCATGCCAATCGAAGGCCCATGAATGACATAGTGGATATTTTTTCTTACTCACTAGGGATTTTACATGGACATTGTATGTTGCAACCTTCATTCCTATTATTAGAGTCCTATTTAGATCATTTCACTTCATGAGTATCATACTTATTGTCAAAATGAGATTTTGAGTCTCCATGTTATTTTGCCCTATGTTTTGATTGTAGGGTAGATTAATATACCCTTTTCTTAATGGTTGAATATTTTTCTACTTCTTAAACTATATCTCCAACTAATACATCAACTAATCATTAACTAATACATTGACTAATAATCAACTACATCAATTGAATAACTATATATTCTATTTTTATAATTATATTATCTGATTTTAGTAATAGTTAACGATATCATATTATTTTAGTAATATATGATTACATTACCTAATTTTTAGTAATATTTAACTATATTATTTTTTATTAGCTTTTTATCCCCCTTGAGACCACTAACTCTAGCAATGTAACCAATAACATGACATAGTAATCTTAAGATTATTTGTAAGGGTTATGTACTAAATCTTAAATCTTTAAAGGTTAAATTTATAATATTATTAAAGGATAGGATTCCTATATGATAACTCTAACTATACCATTGAGTTTAGAAGGGTGAAAAATGTTAGAAATGACTATTCATATGTTGAAAATAGACATCATATGCTCAAGTTGTGTGAAGATTAATCTTTAAAGGATCTTCAAGCATTGTATCAAGAAAGGAGTAAAAACTAACTTTTAAGGTTCATTAGGCTAGATTTGAATTCACCATTAGGTCCAAAAGGTTGAAATCTAGAGAAAATGACTCTTCATTCATTGAAAAATGTTTCCAAAATCAAAAGTTATGGCTTTTGAAGTCTAAGTACTTTGGTGTGAAAAATGAGACTTATCAAGAACTAACCCATCCTAGTTCTACTTCAAAATGAGCACGCTTAATTATGGAATTTTTATTTTTGTTGCTACCACCACACCAAATTATAATTTTTAAAATTATTGTTCAAGTTCTTAATTTTAAACTAATTGTTTAATGACAAAACTTTAAAATTTTTTGTTAATTGACAAGAATTTTAAATTTTTTCATCAGTTGATGGACAATTGAGAATTTTACATTATATAATGAAGAATTTACCATTTATTTATCCAATAGTCATAGTGATTGTTGTTTCAAGGTCCATGCGGCTCCACTAGAGGTAGTGATGCGTAGTTCAAGTGGCAATAATGGGCAATGTGGGTGGTAGTGATGGGTAGTATTGGAGGCAGTGATGGATGGTGCAGGAGGTAGTGATGGATAGAGTAGAAGGTGGTGATGGATGGGGTGGAAGGAAGTGATGGACAGTGCAAGAGGCTGTTATGGGCAGCATTGGAGGTAGTGATGGGCAATGGTCCAAGTGATTGAGGGTTTCATGATGAGGGTTTGGTGGCGACATTATAGCCAATTGAGGCCTATGGCAGTGGCATTTATATGGATGAGGGCCTATGAAAAGACAAACATGGCCCATGGATGGATTTGTGCAACCTATGTAGGGGCTAGGATGGCCCTCATCAAGGCTTGTACATCCCATCCTAGGGCTAGCAAAGAAGAATTAGGTATTGTTTATTTGCTCTTGTAGCCTATTCCCAGCACTGGTGATGGGTGGTGGCTAATGTGTAGTGGGAGTGATGCAGTGATAGAACAATAGGCAATGACGAAGGTTGTAGAAAGCAAGGCTTTTGGACTTGGTAGCACATTTTGGTGGTTGGCACAATGGATGATGGCAAATGGAGGAGGGTGGAACAATGTTGGTGTTGCACTGGTAATGTGAGCAATGCAGGTGACATAGTATTGGGGTGCACTTGGGCCCTACCCAAGGGCCAATCTTCTATGACTACAATTGGCTGCAAGCCTTGCTACAACTTGTCGATGGCCTTGACCTAGCCACAACTAGCCATAGGCCTACCCATATCCATTTTTTTTATTATTTATTTTTATAATTATAATTATTATTACTCTTTCTTATTTTATTTTTTAAATGTATTTTAATTGTTACAATATTTTTAATTCTATATGTATGTATGTATGTATGTATGTATGTATGTATGTATTTGTTAAAGTAGGGGGTTTGGCTTTGAACTCACAACCTCCTACTTAAAAGGCTTTTTTTAACTTTTTATTATTATTTTAATCCATCTTACCTTAGCAGTTGATGTGGTGGTTCGGCCGATGACAAGGTAAGGGTTTGGTATGGGTATATGACAACTCTGAGTTGATTTTTGATGCTAAAATTTTGACATTTTTCTTCTTCAAATAATAAATTAATAATTTAATATTATTTTAATGCACATATAACAAAAAATTTCAAACATAAATATCTCCCAAATTATAAGTCTAATTGAGACAAAATTTGTATCATTGGAATCATCTCAATAAGTAGTACGCATGGACATAGTTTTAGGGTTCAAAATGAAGTTGATTTTTTAGGCATTAAAAAGACTAGACTAGTCTATTTTGTTGAATTAACATTTCTCGGTTGATATATGGTAACTTGGAATCTTCTAGATTACTTGGATAGTGAATTTCAACAAAAACAAGATTAATTCAAGTCATGGTTACTAAATTTCTTGAATGAAATTTAACAATGATCCTAAATGATTAATAATTATAATATTGAGATTGGTAAAAGTCACCTAGGCCAATGTATCATTATCTCACTAATGTCTCTTGTAATTAATGAATTTTGATAAGGTATGATCATGTCTTCATCAATTAATGATATCCATGAAAGAAATTTTGTTGGTTTCTGGGATTTAGATGCCAGATCCATTGTTCATGAAGTCAATGGAAAGGTATATTCTAACTTGCATCATAAATATATAGTACATCTAGTGATGATCAATGGCTTTCCATGTGTTTTGGCTTCAAGGTTCATCATCAAGTTCATGTTGTAGTTCAACCATGGTTCTGAATGGTCCTTGGGATCATGATTTGCTCTAATACCAATTGTGACAACTCATCACTGTATGTCATGGAAAATGTAAAATATATGATATATTAGACATTATGTGTAGAAATAAAATATACAAATGTGAAATATAAGTGATATTCAGCATTATGTATAAAGGAAATAATAGGAAAAATGCAAAAAAGAAAAAAAATAATGATTTATTGATATGGAAAAATATATCTGAATCGTTCTCTAAGAGAGTGTTCCTTGAGAGTTTCTTCCTTTGGCATATATCCTTTAGAGTTAATGTAGCACTACCATCATAGTTAGGCCTATAACCTAGCTATAGGGGATGGCTAGTCCACTTCCTATCCCACTTAGCCTAGCTTCCTATAACTTCCCTATACCAATTCAGTCACTCCATGACTTTCCTGTACTAGCTCCATCATTCCCATGCTAGCACGACCTCTAACCCCAGGTATAGATGCCTTAGGTCAAACTACCAATAGTTACCTTAACAAACATGTCTGTTATTACAACATGCCCTTTGGGTCTTAATTACAACTACCCTTTCAGGTCTTGTTAAGACAACAATAATACTTGTTATGAAGAGACCCCATCCTCATTAGTTAGTATCATCATTTGGGAATGGGGATGTGACACTAACTCTAGGGAAGAAAAGTTGTAACAGCTCTACTACACTATGACAAATATTACTATAAATAAAATGGATGAGCTTGTATTTATAAGAAAATATAGACACTACATTCTTGAATTCTTTACAAATTGAATGAAAACTCATTCTTGAATTCTTTACAAATTTGGGTAGGTATGGAATTATTGATTGATGATAGACATACAACAAACACAAACAAACACTAAGTGCTTGAGTGTATGGATATACAGTCATTACAAAATTTTTTGGTGTTCAAGACTACAAAATTGACAAACACTATTCCTTTGATGGAATGAAGATGATGAAGAAGATTAAATAGTACTAGGTGGTGGTGGCTCTTAAGGTTTCAAAGAACCTTCTCCTCCTTTAGGTGAACATGGTGGTTGAGGTTGTTGTGGTTGTCTTGCTATTCTTGCAACTTCTAGTGGAAGATGAAAAGCATCCAACAATGCTTTCATCTTCTTCTTCTTAGTATTGGAATCATGCATAGTCCACATAACTTTGCCAATGTGGGCTAGAATGGGCACATTCCAAGAATAGGGAATTGTTGAAAAAACCTCCTTAACATTAACGAACCAAGAAAAAAATTGTTTACATTTGATGTTGAACACCCTAATTGAAATCTACAATTTCTAGTGGTTATTTAATCTTCTAGCTAGGTTTTTAGGAGATGATCTTTGATTAGTGAATATTGCCTTGAGAACTTAATGTTTGGCATTTTTAGTTTCAAGCTTTTGTTTGTCTCCTTGTGGTGCTTGAACTCTACCTCATACAACAAGTACAAGTTGGCCATCTATTTTTCTAACTTTGACCATAGCTATTCGGTAGTCAACATTTCCAAGTTTGCATATCGGAGATTGACAAGCTCCGCGTATTATGTTATTTCTCTAATTGAAAATTCCTTCATGTTGATCTACACTTTGTTGTAGGCATTTATCCCATCAATGATAGGTTTTGAAACCTCTTTTCCTTGCTGGAGTTACTAAAGGATCTCATTAACTTTTTCCTTAGCCATCTAGATATGTTTTTCATTAACTTCCTTTTGTAGGCTAACCTGATCTCTATAGTGGTTCTTAACTCTCTCAAATATAAAATCCTCATTCTTCTAGGTGGCAATCTCAATCATAGATTTTTGGTGTATCCAAAAAACTTTCTCGATAGAGAGATTTCCATTTTTTGCTGTGAATCTCGTAAGCTTAGTGTTTACCCTAGCTAGTTGCACCTACTATTGATGGATGCAGTCTTGCATATGCTATTTCTACACATCAACATTTCATAGGCAATGATTCTATATAGTTAACTTCTAATTCTCCAGGCATGTCTGGGCCAAGTCCTTTTGAACTAAATATGTCTTAGCCTTGTGAATAAATTGGTCAAATATGGTCATTACCATCCTTGCCTCAACATGTTTATGTCTATCTTAAAGCTATTGAAAAGCTTAATCTCTTGTCAGTTTAGGGTTGAGGAGCATGGAATCAGTAAGGCAAGCTCTTAATTTGGCAACCTCCATGGCCAAGCACTAATTTTTTACTTGATTAATTTTGAGTTGCTCTTCTAGAATGATGAATTTTCCCTTTGCCTCAAGTAGCAATGACTAGGCTATAGTGATGTTATTTAGAAAATCAAAGATATTCAAAAATGGTTGCCGAGTTTCCACTAGTTGGTCTAGCAACTCCTCATGCTAGACTGCACTTAATTAGTTACTAAGAGTTCTTGTGGATGTTTGTACATTTCTAAGTGAAAAAATGTCTAGTATAGATGCCATAAGTATGTTCAATATTTCAGCAATTTGATCAAAAACTACTTCTATAGATATCTCATGTATTTGGTGCTATGTCACCAAGATAGTTGCTCCTTCACCTTTCTCCAAGTGCACCAAAAAGCTAGTAGCATTCCTAGAGATTTTTGGATATTTCTATTGTTGCAAGAGAGACATTGTTACCTCTTAGGAACTAGGATTCAACCACATAGATAGCTGAGTTCTTTGGGCTAAGAATATTAGCCCACCTTCCTCCATCTAACTAATTATTTGAACCACTTCATTCAGTTGACTCATTATAGGATGATGCATAGATGGATCCCCATCACTTGTTTTTAGTTATTGCTCTTACTAATGCAAGAGCTACTCTCACTCATACAAGAGTTGCTCTTGGATTTTATGCAAGCATTTAATGGCTACACGGGCCTTCGACATTGTTTCTTGAGTGGGTGGTGGAGGTGGTGATTACTGGTCCTCTTTTCTGGACATGGAAGGGGCCTTGTCTTTTATCATCTTAGACTAGGAGGTAATGGAAGTATGCCTAATTGTGCCATTTTCATAGCAAACTATCCCTACCCTTTTACAGAGATTTTTGATAAGGCATGGAAATGGAAAAATTTTCCTTTCACATTCATTTTCCTTGAAGCACTTTTACATCTCTAGATATATTACCTATGGAAGGTTTACAAGAAATCTTTTGCTTAAAATGATACATGCTAAAGTAGAGAAAGCAATCACCTTGCTAAGCCGCATCATTAGCTTAAGGTAATAAGGCACTATCTTGAAGTATATATGATTTTACAATGTGAGAGCACAAAACTCCTTATGGTCAACCCTATAACATCACTGGCTTTACACCATTTTGGCCCCTAGGTCTATATGCATTGAGATCTTTGCTAGATAGATGCCAAAATCAGGCAAACCAAGAGCCTGCATAATAGCTTTTGCCAACTAGGATACCAAAATATCCTTGATTCTCATAGTGGCTCCTACCTTTCTACTATTCCAAAAGAGATATGTCTCTTTCATGTACCACTCCCCAATGGAAGTGATGATTGGCCACATTTGAGAGTTTTTCAACTACATATTGACTTTTTGTGGAGCATTTTCTAAGAGTGGTCCAAAGTTTAGTTCTTAGAGAAGTGAACGTTGGACACCATGAGGATTGATTATATCAAGGCAGGCTTACATCAATGTGATCTCAAGTCTTGGTATGGGCCTTGGTGCCTCTCCTCTTTCGGATTGTTTACTTACAACCTCTTCTTTAGGAATCTATCAAATAGACTTCTCTTCAGGCTTCTTTGGAAGAGGTCCCATTACATGAATTTCTACTACCTACTCCTAGGGTTGTTCCTACTATTTTTTATAACATGTGATGACAACATGACCAAGGGTTAGCATTTAATGTGTAACTTGAAACAATTAGGATACCTTATTTCTTTAGGAAAGTTACACCTTACTAAGTTGTGACTGTAATGATTGAAAGCATTGGTGACTGGAACATTGAGGGGTTTGCGAGCGCATAGCCTAACCCTACCTCAGTGTGAGGGCCTTGCTAGAAAATGAAAAAAAAGTTGCTTGGATAGTCTTGTTAATTGAATAGGGACTTTTCTATCTTCAACCATGGTATTGGGTGCAACTAGGGGTGCCATGCTTAGCTAAAAATGCAAATGCAAATAATGTGAAATGGTGCTAACTGTCAAAGTGATGTTTCATGGTACTAAGTGTAGAGCGTAGCCATGGAATGGAGGTAAGTGTAGCCAAGGGTTTTGATTGAAATGAGGATGCCAACCCATGGAGACTACCACGTGAGCATAGTATAGCATGACAACATTTGAAAAAGTGCAAACAGACACAAGAAAAATGCAAGAAAATCCTAGAAATGGGAGAGAGAAGAGGAACACCACACCAAATGGGAGTGTAGTTAACGTCAAAAGGATATTAGAATGTACAGATAGTACAATAGGTGTAGTGGAAGCATAGTCATAGTCTTGTTGGTGTTGGGCTATGATGTTTGGAGCTTGTTGTGATGAACTATGCATGTTAGGTTGGCCTCCATGATGTGCCGTGCAATGTTTCATAGGGCTGAAAATGGGATTATTGTGCATAGTGCAATGTAGGGCTACAAGTAGACCATGTTGTACTATGAAGTGCCAAGTTGCAACATAGTTGCAATGTACCATGCATTGCAACTATGCCCCTCTATTGATGTGGTGTGCTCTAGGTCTTGTTCACCCATAGAGCTAACTACCAAAAGGCCAAAATGCCAAACACCAAATGAAAGTGTCAGCTATCAACCCCAAAAATGTTGGGGATCTAGGAGTATTTATAGGGCTAGGATTAGTCCAAAATCTAGATTTGGTGACACATGGTAGTGCAATAGGTGGGACTATGAGAAAAATTTAGAAACTTTTCTAATCCTAGAGGTGACTAGAAAAAGTTTAAAAGTTTTTCTAACTTTGGTTGCTATGCTCACTACACTTACCCCTTGCTATGCTTGACCCCTTGCTATGCTCGCTACGATCTAGAGCATAGTCCTGATAGTTAGTAAACTTTTTGCAAAACTAGTGTTCCGTACTGGCTACACTAGCTACACTTTAGAGTCTAGCACAATAGTTAGGAAACTTTTGCAAAAAACTAATGTCCAGTGTTGCTACATTTGTTATGCTTATGAGCATAGTAGGAAGGAATAGGGTTTAGCATGGACACTTAGAGAAATTTTGTAAAAATTATAGTCCTTGCTCTTGCTATGCCAGCTACACTCTAGAGCATAGCAAGAGGGGTAGCCTCAGGAGTTAGAAAATCTACCAAATTGTTTCTTCCATTCTAAGCTAGCTTTAGAATTTCTAGCTTGACACTCATGCAAACTAGCCACTAGAGTACTACTATGCTTACTATGCTTAAGAGTGTAGTAGAAGGAATGGGAGCATAGTAAGACAATTAGAAATATATTTGCAGCTTGTGGCATCATTCTGATATTTACGAAAAATCTTACAAAACTGGCTCTAGGTGTGATGAATATGCTAGCTATGCTATAGATCATAGCAAGGGCCATGGGACTGTAGTATAACATTTAGAAAAATTGCTACAACTTGTGTCAGAATTTTGACACTTGGCCAAAATTGCACAAAATTGGTTATTCAAGCTGACTGCACTTTACTACAATGGAGAACATGGTCCTAACACTTGGAAAAATTTTTGGAAGGTGCCATTGTTCTGACACTTAGTCAAATTTGTAGTCAAAAATTTGTCCCAAATTTTTGTGGTATTTCATTGGCCCCTCTTTGTTGACTTCTAGAGGAGTGGCTGAAGAGACATCAACAAAGAATAATAAAACACCATAGTAGACATGGTACAAACATTGCTCATTACTACCTGATTGGATGTCATTCAACCATGTTCAAGAGTGTTGTGGATAGGGGTATGCTCAGGGCAAAGGGTGTGGGCAATGTGCTAGAGAGATGAACTGTAAGTAAGGGGAGATGAAATGAAAACAATGTATCATGATGCAAGATGCAAAGTCAACACTATTGACAGTGACTATGGCTTTCCCTTGTAACATTGACCTATCATCGAAGTGGCCATGAGAGAGTTAAATTGAATCCAAGGCTAGGCTAGTTGTGAAGCTACAACACTTGTAAATTTCTTAGGAATGTCCTTTTCCTTATTCTTTTCTTTCCTTTGCTTTTTTGCTCTACTATGAGGTGAACCTCCATTGGATTTGGCTTACTACTAAATGCTAGCTACATGTTGGCCATCGAGTAGATGGGCTTTAATTTTATTTAACTGCATCACATCTATATGATAGGTGTTTCCTCTTAGGGATGAGCTACATTACATCTGCTTTGGCTTTGGCTAGCCAATAGAGGCTCCCAATGAGATAAGTTGCATTATGTCTACCATGGGTTCTATGATTAATGTGAAGAGAATGTCATGTGTGCTATAGTGTGTATGCATTACAGGGATGTACAATTGTGAGTATGCAGGGAATGAGAGGCTATTGGGATGAAGGAGTGGATGTGCATAGGTTGTAACAAGATGAGGGGGATGTGCACTCTTAAGGGACTTCACTAGTTCAATCATGCACATCGAAGTGATGTGGCAACTTGCTACTATGACGAGATGCATCTCTACAAAACTACCTTGAAGGCTCATCCTATGAACACAAAACTCAGAAGATAAGAAAATCACACAACATAACATGCAAATGCACATGGCAAATGTGAAGATGTTGCAAGTGCTAGATGCAAAGATGCTACAAATGCATCAAACGCTATGCTAGTTGTAACTGCTCAGGAATCTAGCAAAAGTGCCAAGGCGATGATGTTGTGAGTCCTACAAAGGTTGCACTAATGGTAGGCGCTTCAAAAGATTAGTAGAATTATGAGAGGCAATGATGTTGGAGCTTCACAAACCTAATTTAAGATCTTGGTAGATCATGTACTGCTAGTGATGAGACGCGACATGCACTGTGCTGCGATATTGCGTATGCGATATCGCGGTCCACCGCCATATCTATAAATAAGAGGTGGCATTCCCTTCATTTCCCAATCTTGGCTAGAAGTAGCGAAGCTCTGGCAGATTGATCACTCCAGAGTTAGAATTTTTCCCCATGTGCCCGCAATAGGAGTCCTAGAGTGAATGGCTCTTTATTCGAGAAACTTTGTAACCTGAACACAAGTTGTGTACGGCAATAAAGACGAACTTGATTGGATAAACCTTGTAGTAGATGGTTTTAATTATTTTTGTTATTTATTGCTTTCCTAGTGCACATGAGTACCACTTGATTACGAGCATCCACGGATGTGTACGGCTAATCAAGGAATTAGCTACTCATCGCAATGCGTGAGTACGACTTAACTACGAGCATTGGCTACTTGGTAACCCAGTAGCGTATTCCAGGATCTGTGCTTGGTAATCCTAGTAGTAGTCCAATGTGTACGGCTAGTTAAGGAATTGGCTGCTCATCGCTAGGCTAGAACGTGTGATAAGTACGACTTGGCTACAAGCATCCACGGGTGTGTACGGCTAGCCAAGGAATCAGCTACTTATCACACTTAGGCTAAATAGGTGCCTCAGTATGACCACTTCGAGCACTTGTGTTACGTGTGGTGATCCCAGTAACGATTAGCGTTTGGTAGCCACAGTTGCATAGTTCAGGGTGTGTCCGGTAAGTGGGAACGGATGGTGACGCTCATTAATTTAGACTTAGGACATTAGTTAGAGTTAGCTTAACCTCTCAACCCTTTCCCTCATAGCTTAGGAGATAAACTGGAAAATACCAAAAAAATCACATACCTCATACTTGCTTAACCATACACCATGACACATACAAGAAAGCTTGGAAAGACAACGAATGATTAACCCCAAGTGTTTCTTATGGCGTTAAGGCATTTAGTCTACGGAGTTCGACCGGATTGCGCGTGCATGCTCGTATTCATATGGTTGAGTGTAGGGGTACCTCGCCACTCATCATTGGCACCATTGCAGGGCACTAAGTGTTTTTTTTATGCCAATTGAACATAGGAATATCACTCACATCGTTGTGAGCATCAACGAACCTTCGGGTTAATCAGTTAATCAAGAACATAAATAATGGTAAACAGCACACCATTAGAAATGGCTTCTTCTCATGAAATCAACTCACCTAAGGGCAACACAAGAGAAGGTCAGCCTCATACGCATAACCTAGATCAGCCAGGTCCTAAACAATCTAAGGTCACATATACTCATCCTAATGAGTATGTCCCTGACTTTACTTTTATTTTTCATCAAGATGAACAACTATGATGGAGAGATCTGCAAGGTAACATCGTGTTACCCCCAGATAGGTCTGTCCCTACCATGCTTTTCTGTACCTTAGCACAGACTGGCATGCAAGAACTGATTGCGGAATACTTTTTGGATGATTATGACATAAGGGATTATCATCCCATAAATGCCCAACGTATTCGGGATGCAAGGCAGGAGAGCCAACATTCATTATTGAAGGGTAAGGTTCCCCATGTCATTAGTGAAATAGGAGATGAGGAACCCCTCACAATGGGTCTCTTAGAAAATGATGTTCCTCCTCCTCACTCTGGTGAAGAGGTAAAGCATCAGGGCCTTCGATCAACTGTACATGCTACAGGCTCTAATCACCGTGAGCACCAACTGTTCATGGCAGGAACAACTACTCACACTAAGGACGGACAATTGGATCGTCACAACGATCAGGGCTGAAGCAGCTGAAGAGAAGGTAAGAAACATCACCATGGTGATGGATCCCCTTCTTCTTCTCCTTCATCTCACCATTCACACTCTCCTTCAACATCTAGGCGTAACCATCATGTGCATAACGGAGACAGTAAAAGTAAAAGGGAAAATGAAGTGCCTCGACAAGAAGGTCAAGAGTAGTTAGGAAAAGGGCAAGGACGTAGGGAAAGTAGGGAACCACCACGTAGACATCATAGATTTCATGAAAGAGATGATCATGAAGAACCCCTACTCGCAACCTGAAATATGCTCGATATAACTGAGGAAATTAGGATTCCCACAAGGCATTTGAAGGACAGTCGAATCAAGCGGTTAGACATGAACAATATCCCATGATTTGAAGGGGGATATAATGCTGATCTACAAAATCATTTGCAGGCATTCCATGATGCCTGTGCCTTGAAGAACATTGATAATGAATGGCAGAAGCTTAAGTTGTTCCCAAGGATACTCATTAAAGAAGCAAAGAGCTGGTACCATTCCTTAGAACCGGAAACCATCGGGAGGTGGAGTACGATGCTTGAATTATTAAACAACAAATATCAGACGTACTCCAGAGTGTCTAATTTGCGTAAGCAGATCCAAGGCTGGAAACAAGGTACTCATGAACCCTTGGATGCTGCCATGGCCCATTACTATACAATGCTACATCGTTGCTCGGGCCATGGGTATGCCAAGAGGGATCAACTTCACCACATCGTGGATGGGCTAAGAAATGAAATGAGAAGAACTCTTGGGACTTATGCCCAAGGGAGACTTTCCCAACTAAGAGCCCATGAAGTTAAAAGCTTGTTGGAACAAGTAGCGCAAGAAGAGGGTGAGCTACAGAAGAGAGAAAGTGCGAAAGAATACAACAACGATCCCTCCCTTCGCAAGAAGGGAGTGAAATTATGTGATGAGGAGGATGAGTCACCACTCGAAGAGTTGGTGAACCGGAAAACCGTGCCGATCCAAAAGTTAACAACTAAGGTATCGGCTAAGGTAGACCAAATGTGGGGTTCCTTAGACTCACGAATAGAAACAGTCTTGAAAATTCTAGAAGAGTCTAAGTTTGAGCAAAGTAGTGACAAAGGAAAGAAAAAGTGGAGAGATTTAAGCCCTACACATAACAAGGGTAAGGGAAAAATCACTAACCCCGATGTGGCTGTAAATTCTAATTCAGATAATGATAGTGGATGTGAGATCTGCTACTATGACCATCCTAAGGGATGTTGCCCAATTATCTCACATCTGCAGGAGTCTGAGGTGTATGTACTAAATCGAAGACTTAATCAATGGCAAACACCCTGAAGGTTACCTTATCCACAAGGTAACCCAAGGCAGTTCCACCAACCACTAACATATTACCCAAGTGGAATGCCTCCACAGCCCATTGGACAACATCAGCAGTGGCAATACCCATAGTCATGGGGAATGCCACCGCCAACACATCAATACCCTTACCAGCAGCCTGATCCTTACGGTTGTTATGTGTAGTAGCCAATTTCTCCAAGTGACTCTATGGGTCATGTAACCCCCAACCGTTACTACCAATCTCGGGAGTACTTCAGAAGGACTCCTTCTCCTCC
>MNCI01008734.1:103905-119577 GCA_015680685.1 Gnetum montanum
ACCTTCGGTAGTCATCATCTACATTTTCACAGATCCATATCAGCCATACCACAACCTAGCCAATGAACCTAAACTGAAGCAAGGTATTATTTCCTTCATGATTCAATTACCCTTGCTAATATATGATTGTGTTGTGTGTGCAGATGGCCATCATACAACAACGAAATGGATCTGGTGCAAACACTTGGAATGGAGCAGTGCTGAAGTAGTTATGCAAGGAGTAGGATCGATAATGCACTTACGGATGGACAACGAAAGGTGCAATCTAGGCGTTGGCAGCAACAAGACTCTTCTCTCTTCTTCTCTTCTATTCTCTCTCCTCTTTTCTCTGAGCTACCAAATGTGGCCTAATGTCATTGTAATAAGGTGTTCACTATTGTTGTCATGAACACCAATTTTTGTCAAGTCTTGTAATAAAGACTCGTTCACATGTCATTCCATTAGTTCCATTTCCCTTCAATAATCCCATACCTACCTGATATCATTGTAAGGAACTCAAGGACGAGTTTTCATTCAGTCATGGGGGTATGATGAGACGTGACATGCACTGTGCCGTGATATCGCGTCTTTCCCTGCGATATTGGGTACGCGATATCACGGTCCGCCACCATATCTATAAATAAGAGGCAACACTTCCTTCATTTCCCAATCCTGGCTAGAAGTAGCAAAGCTCTGGTAGATTGATTACTCCACAGTTAGAATTTTTCCCCATGTGCCCACAGTAGGAGTCCTAGAGTGAACGGCTCTTTATTCGAGCAACTTTGTAACCTAAACACAAGTTGTGTACGATAATAAAGATGAACTTGATTGGATAAACCTTGCATTACATGGTTTTAATTATTGTTGTTATTTATTGCTTTCCTAGTGCGCACGAGTATGACTTGATTACGAGCATCCACAGATGTGTACGTCTAATCAAGGAATCGGCTACTCATCACTAGGCTAGAACGTGTGATAAGTACGACTTGGCTACGAGCATCGATGGGTGTGTACGGCTAGCCAAGGAATCAGCTACTTATCACACTTAGGCTAAATGGGTGCCTCAGTATGACCACTTCAAGCACTTGCATTATGTGTGGTGATCCCAGTAACGATTAGCGTTTGGTAGCCACAGTTGCATAGTTCAGGGTGTGTCCGGTAAGTGGGAACGGATGCTGACGCTAGTTAATTTAGACTTAGGACATTAGTTAGAGTTAGCTTAACTTCTCAACCCTTTCCCTCATAGCTTAGGAGATAAACTGAAAAATACCAAAAAAATCACATACCTCAGACTTGCTTAACCATACACCGTGACACATACAAGCAAGCTTGTGAAGACAACGAACGATTAACACCAAGTGTTTCTTGTGGCATTAAGGCATTTAGTCTGCGGAGTTCAACCGGATAACGTGTGCACGCTCGTATTCGTATGGTTGAGTGTAGGGGTACCTCGCCACTCATCAGCTAGTTTATAGTCCTAGCAAACTGTTGTATGCGAGTTGAATGTTGTAGTAGATGAGCTATTATGCCAGTTTAATGTCATGAACCAAAGATGATTTGTGCTAGTTTATAGTCATAGGGGGGGATTGCTATGTTAGTTTATAGTCATAATGGACTGTTGCGATAGTTTATAGTCATAGTGGATGAGTGCTTACCTTGCTTCTATGAGGTGTGATGTTGTATGCATAGTCATGCTATGTGCCTAAAAGATCTTACAAAAATCAACTAGAAAAATAATATCAAGTGGCAGCTATAGAAAGCAAAGTGAAAATGCACAAATGAAAGGAAAGCAATGTGAAGGGTGATAATTTTAGGCCATTCCAGGTCACAATGGTAATTTAACGTCATTTAAGGCCATTGAGTGTTGCTAGTTTTAGGCCATTTTGTGCCATCACTAGTTTAAAGCCACTTGAGGTCATACGTTGTCATTTTAAGGCCATGGTGGATCATAGGTTGCTAATTTAAACTCATTCTAGGTCATGGACTAGTTTAAGGCCTTTTCAGACCATGTGTTTTTTTTGCAGTTTTAGTTTTATAATTATTATGTGTTTCTGATGTTTTGCAAATGCAATCTATATGCTAAGTTAATGAATGTGTAAAAAAAGAAAAAAATACATGAACTAAATAAAATTTATGATCTAAGAAATTAGGAAAAATGTAAATGCATAGGCTAGTGTAATGCAAACGAAAGTAAAAAATGCATGGCAAGTAAAGGCAACGGGTAGGCAAGCACCTAGTGCATTTTTGGCCAAAGGAGTGCCTTGATTGGACAATTGTTTTCTAATTTGGTTTGGATTAGGGGATGTGTAGGGACTAGGATCCTATAGGAGGCAATTTAATTCAACTGCTCATTTGAGCGTGTTAGCCTTATGCATTGCATTGGTTGTCACATATGCATCATCAAGAAAGTACACCTTTGACACTTGCTCCATGTCTATGTTGTGGATAGCCAAAGAGGACACATTATCGCCATGCATGATAACTTGACCATCTTTGTATGGAATCTGGACTTCTTGGTGGATGGGAGAAGATATGACCTATAGTTAAGCTAGCCAAGGCCTACCTAGAATCAGGTTGAAGCTTGGCATCTCCTCTATGATAGTGAAATCTGTGGTAGTGGGGAATTGTTCTCCTACCACAAAGGCTAAGTTGATTATACCCCTGATAGTGATGTGTGATCCATTGAAGGATTTTAGACACATGTTTTTGATTAGCCTAATTTCATCTACCAAGCCTTTCTTATTGATGACAGAGTACAGGACTATGTTTGTTACTACACCATCATCGACATGCACTATACATATTGTGCACTACCCAACACATATACTAATGAACAATGGAGTTGTAGTGAACTTCCCTCATTTGGGGTTGACCTTGACTACATTGTCATGAAATTCTATGAATGTTAAACTTGATTCCTATGGTGTAGGAGTTAACATCATTGCATGAACGATGTTCTCATCCACAAGGATGTCCTCTGTAATAGAAATGGATGCCAAAATCTGGGCCAATGCTTGACAGTGAGTAGATGAGATCATGACTAGGTTGTAAAAGCTCAACATTGTGTTCTTTTACTTGAGCATTTATTTTATATGGCGTAGTGCAACTATGAA
Source organism: Gnetum montanum (assembly GCA_015680685.1). Classification (NCBI taxonomy): domain Eukaryota; kingdom Viridiplantae; phylum Streptophyta; class Gnetopsida; order Gnetales; family Gnetaceae; genus Gnetum; species Gnetum montanum. The sequence continues at coordinate 106,998 of MNCI01008734.1, forward strand.
GTCCTTGTCATCGACCATTGTGTTGGCCTTGACTTACTTCATGTAGCTTGAGAGATAGATCTCTTGCGGATGGGACTTAGGCTTGGGTTTCTTGGCCTACTTGGGGGTAGTGGCCCTAATGTTCAATTTTTTCTTACTGGTTATGGCCTTTTCTTTGGCCATAGGGTTGCAAGATGCTCATTCATCCTCTTATGTTGCCATTTGGTAGGCCTACTCGGCTTACTAGTGGGGTCAACCTTTGAAGGAGAAGAGATTAAGACATTGCCCATTGTTGGGCTTTAGGTAGGTGAGGGGCCATCATGTTGTGGCACCCTTATGATAAATGGTGTTTTAGAAGTTATTATGGAACAAAATAATTTTGGCACCTTCATGATAAAAGGTTGCTTAGCAATTATTGTTACTACGTCATGCCAGTTTGACATCTTAGTGGATGATTGACTTCGTTGTTAGTTTAATGTCTTAGTGGATGATTGTTGTTGGACCTTAGTCACAGAGGGTGTTATGGGTGCCCAAGGTGGCACTTTGATAATAAAAGGAAACCTCTCTCTTGTGGAGGCTAAGGGGATCCTTGCCTTACTGGGAGGCATGCAGATCACAAAATATTGTTGTGCAAGTTTAGACTTGCCATCTACATTGATGTAGTTTATGACATAGGGGATGTTGTCTACATTGGATTGGCTCACTACATCGAGCACCAATTGGCCCCTTTCTATCATTCTTTGCAGGTCATCCTGTAAAGCATGATAATTGTTCATATTGTGGCTAGACATTTGGTGGTAATGATAATATTGGTTCAGCTTGAAGTGTTGTTTGATTGGCATCTTGTTTGATACTACTGACATGGGATTCCATAGTAGTTCATAATAGGCAATCTTTGATATGTTTTTGTATTGGATTTTCCTAGCTTTCAAGATTTTCTCTAGAAGTTTAGAGAGTTCCATTGGTAGTGGTGTATACTTTGAATGATCCTTGGACTCAAAGTTGGACCTTGGGGTAGCCCTTGCTAATGTAAGTGAGTTGGTGGCTTTGTGAGCTAGTGCCATGGGCTACTCTAGCTATCTAGCCTTGGTTGGTTTCTTTTGTGCTTGGGGCCACTTTTGCCATCATTTCATTTTTCTTATGCGCATTTTGTTTTCTATAGATCACATAGGCTAGGTAATTGCCAGCTTGCACTACCTCCTTTATGCCCTTTGTTTGGGTAAAGGCTTGGCTAAGAAACTTTAGGGCTAGGTAATATAGTTTGGACTTGTGAAGTCATTCACTGCATCCTTGAAGATGGCCAATAGGTGTGTCTCTACTAGGGGTTTATGTATTTTTCTCAATGTGGCATTCTAGCATTGGAGAAATTTTGGCACAAGCTCTAGGGGCCATTGCTTGACTTGCATGAGCTGGTCAAGGGTTGCTTCAGGCTTTAGGTTATACTTGAAGCATGTCACAAACTAGCTTATGAGATCCTTCAAAGAAGATATTGAGGCCTTGGATAGTTTTTGATACTGATCTAAGGCCTTACCAAGGAGTGAAATGGGAAACACATGCATGATGACATGTGGCTAGGCTTGAAAGTGTAGGCACTTAGATCGAAATGTAACCAAGTATGCATTGGGATCTCCTACACTGTTGTACTTGCCAAGTTGAGGTAGTAAGACACTAGTTGGGAGAGTTAGGGGACTTATGGGATCATCTCGGTAGAATCCACCATCTTGATGGTCTTGAAGGAGGCAACTTTGAGTCGCTTGATCTCCTCCATCAAACTTTGGATTAGTTGGAATGCTTGATCCAAGCTTAGGGATGTGCTAGCTAGTTACATTGACTAGGCTTGTGTTACTTGTATGATGTAGGGTTGAATTGTTGGTTGCATAGTTTTCCAGTTTAACATCATAGCAGATGATCATTACCAGTTTAACATCATAGCATATGATTGTTGCTAGTTTATCATTTTAGAAAATATGTTTAGTTGTTGTGTTGGCTAAGGAATGGATGTGTGTGGTTGAGGTGCACCACACACAAGTGGGTTGGATAGATGTTTTGAGCATTCATGAGACAAGTGAGACGTAGAATGCCTAAATCATTTGGGGCTAGAAGGTGACCTCTACATGAGCATAGGGTTGGGAAAATATAGTGGTTACTTACAAGGAAGGCTAAATTGGCATAGTCACCATCTTGAAGAGAAGAGGTGGACCAAACTAAGGAGGGACTATACTAGGGAGTGCTTGTTGAAAGCTAGTGTAGAGGGGGCTCCTGCATTCATAGAAGGCCTTGAACTCATCTTCTTCCTCTTGTGAGGCTTCCTTGTAGGTTATTCTTGCATCATGCTTGTTTGCATGGATGATTTGCGAGAATAGCTGGTGGTAGGTCTCCATGAGTAAAATTATGTCAAATAAGGAGGGGTTGTACTTGCATCTATCTTGGTGGATTCATTCGTAGCCCTGTTTTTCCTTCAAGTGAAGGTAATCCACTAGTAATCCTACTAGGATTTTGGCAGAAAGAAATTGTATTATTAATGGCTTAGCATGGCATGGTTTGGGTGGATTGTGGTGTCAAATGTGTTAGACACTGATGTGGAAGGTTGATCTAGATTCATGTTCACAGATCAGGTTGTCAAAGTTCTTGTTTGCAAAAAGTGGCTAACTCTAAAAACAACAGAAAAATGACTAAGTCTACTGATAGCAAGAAAATGGCTAAGTATAAAAATGGCTAAGTGTAAAAATGTAGAAAAATGCCTAAGTATGGAGATTGTAAAAAAATTGACTAAGTGTAAAATTGTAGAAAATTGGTTAAGTATGAAACTATGGAAATTTTGATAAGTATGAAAATGTAGAAAAAATGCTAGGTATGAAAATGCAGAAAAAATGCTAAGTATGGAAATGCAAGAAAATTGCTAACTGTGAAAGTTGCTAAAAATGGATAACTCTAGTGATACACTTGCTATGATAGAGCTAGCTATGCTCTCCTGAGTGCCTAGAATTTTGGTTAAGTGCCAAAGATACAATTTGGAATTTGCCCAACAGGGTTCTAGGGGAATTGATGATAAGGTCCAATCTATACCAATTTCTGGAGGAAATAGCATGTGAGACAACAATCAAAAAATGCAGAAGGAAATGGTGAGGCCCTCTTTTTAGCACTGAAAATTATAACAACTAAAAACATTGATGCTTGGAACATTGAGGGGTTTGTAGGTGCATAGCCTAACCCTACCTCTACTCAAGAGCTTTGGTAGAAAATCAAGGTAGATTACCTTAGATGGTCTTGTTGATCAAATAAGGACTTTGCTGACTGCAACCAGGGCATTGGGTGCAACCGAGAATGGCATGGTTAGCAGAAAAATGCAAATGCAAACAATGCAAAATGGTGCTAAGTATCAAAGAGATATTTCGCAGTGCTAACTATAGAGTGTAGCTATGGAATGGGTGCAAGCATAGGTAAGGGATTTTACTGAAATGAGGGTGTCACCACATGGAGACTACCACCTAAGCATGGTACAATGTGATGATGCATGAAAAATGCAAAAACACAAGAAAAATGCAAGAAAATGCTAGATATGGGAGAGAGAAATGGAACACCACCTTAAATGGAAGTGTAATTAACTCTAAAATGGTCTTAGAAGGTACATAGTGTACAATAAGTGAAGTGGAAGCATAGTAACAATCTTGGTGATGTTGGATCATGAAGTTTGTTGCTTGCCATGATTAATTGTGACTAACGAGTTGGCCACTGTAGTGTACCATTTGGTGTTCTGTGGGGCTGCAATGGGGCTATGATGTATCTTGTGGTGTAGGGCTACAACAGGATCATGGTATACTGTGTAGTGTAGGATTGCAATAGGGCCACAATGTACCATGCAGTGCAACTATGGCTCTTTGTTGGTGTGGTGTGCTCTAGGTCTCATTCACCCATAGAGCTAAGTGCTAAGAGGCCAAAATGCCAAATGCCAAATGAAATTGCCAACTACCAACCCCAAAAATGTTGGTTGTTTAGGGGTATTTATAGGACTAGGGTTAGTCCAAAATGTGGATTGGGTGCCATGTGGAAGTGCAGTAGGTGGGACTACAAGAAAAATTCAAAAACATTTCTATGTTTGGAGGTGACTAGAAAAAGTTCAAAACTTTTTCTAACTTTGGTTGCTACACTCTTTATGCTCACCCCTTGCTATCCTCACTACTCTCTAGAGCATCGTCCTGATAGGTAGCAAAAATTTTGCAAAACTGGTGTTCCATGATAGCTATGCTAGGTATGCTCTAGAGTGTAGCACAACAATTAGGCAAAATTTGCAAAAACCTAAAGTCCAATGTTGTTATGCCTACTACACTCATGAGCATAGTAGGAAGGGATATGGCATAGCATGGACACTTAAAAGAAGTTGGTAAAAATTGCAATTCTTATTCTTGCTATGCCAACTACACTCTAGAGCATAGTAGAAGGGGTAGCCTTAGAAGTTAGAAAATCTACCAAACTATTTCTTCCATCCTAAGCTAGCATGACAACTTTTCGCTTGATACTCATGCAAATAAGCCACTTGAGTATTTCTATGCTTGCTATGCTCAAGAGCGTAGCAAGAGGAATGGGATCATATCAGGACACTTAGAAAAATTTCTACAGCTTGTGTCATCATTTTCACAATTAGGAAAAATCTACAAAACTGGCTCTGGGTGTGTTGACTATGCTAGCTACACTCTAGAGCATAGTAGGGGAAATGAGAGTGTAGCACAACACTTAGAAAAATTACTAAAGCTTGTGTCATCATTTTGACACTTAGCTAAAATTATAGAAAATTGGCTGTTGAAGTTGACTACACTCTACTGTAGTGGAGAGTATGGTCCCAACACTTGGAAAAATTTGTGGAATGTGCCATTGTTCTATCACTTAGCCAAATTTGTAGTTGAGAAGTGATAGCCCAAATTTTTGTGATGTTTTAGTGATCATGGTTGATTTGATCATTTCACTTATTATTTTAAATTTATTTTAATATTAATAATTAATTCTATACTTACTAGAGTTTTTTGGAAGGGTTGAACTCTCAAAAATTGATGGTTTAATATTATTCTATTCATTAACCGTTTGGGGCAGTTAGAAAAATTTTGAAAATTTTTCATTAGAAACCTTAAGGTTTGTCACCCCCATGATTAAGAGCTTACCGCTAGTAGCTATAGGATCAAAGAACGAAGTGATTTGGACAAATGGTATGAAAGTTATGGGCTTTGAGAAATTACAAAAACTCCCCTATCATTTTGAAGAAATTGACAAAAGATTACAAAGTGTTGGATGGTATTTATAGAATTTTTGTGCTATGTTGGCTTGGGCCTTGTTGAAGTAGCTAGTCGCATTGACTAGGCCTAGTTGATGGGGCTTGGTTGACATAGCTAGTCACATCAACTAAGCCTAATTGACATAGCTATTGACCATCATTGACTTTGTCAAAAATAGTTAAAAATAAGGAGTTTTTGTGTGAAATGTGGATCAATTAGAAGCTCAAAAACCCATGAACATGATCAAAATATTAGAATAGGATATTAAAGTTCCGAAAACTAAGAAATGATTGGAGAATGCAATTTTATGGAGAAAAATGCCTTAAGGAGCACATAGTTGGATGCATGATGGAGCACATGAAAGATTTGATTGTAGCAACATCTAGGGGTAAGGGACTTAACTAACCACACCATGAGTTATGTAGCACATGCCATTTTTACCCTTACATAACCTCAACTAAGGAGTTTGTGGACCTCATAGTTGATTAATGGTTACTAAAAGTTAAGGACCAAACCTAAAGAATCTACCCATGAATTTTAACATGTTAAATTAAGATATTAAAAAAACATAAAAATTGGTAGTGAGGTGAGTTATGAAGAGCACCAATGAATGAGATAGAGAATGGAATCGATGTCCCAATCATGGACACATGAAGTCCCTTTTGCAATTTGTGGTTAAATGACCCGATAAAGTCCAACCTTATTCTAGACCAAAACCAACAACTTTTAGTGACTTCACATTACCACACTAAGATTGGTCTACCCACATGAGACACAAGACTGCTCCCTCACCATTCCTAATTGAGAAGAAAAGTGAAGTAGAAAATGAGAAAGCACATTAGTTGGAGGGGACCTTTAGGCATGGGTAACATGTCTTTCTAGTCCCATAACCAATGATTGTAACTTAATTTTCTTTAAGTGATGTGTTATGAATTCCCATCATGTTTCTTTGGGAATTTTATGCTTTTCATGAATTTTTGGATAGAAACCACACAATGTAGAGACTTATTCAACTTCCTATTATTGGTTGACACAGAACTATAAGAAATCCATGAAAACACACATGCACTCAAGTGAGTAGAGAGGTACAAAAAGTATTGAATCTCCTTGAAGCCACATCCTTTTCAAACCTTTGAATCTTTTCCAAGCTTGAAAACTACCAAGGGCATAAGTTCGTTAAAGTTTTATTAATGAAAAAATGGATCTCATATTTCAAAAATAAGGAAAACCATAGAGTTTGTGGATGGGTGGATGACATGGAATCACATCCTATTCTATGAAAAAAAAACCAATTTTAGTTATTAGTCATCAAAATTTAAAAATAGAAATCAAAAATAGCAACCAAAAATATTAAGTACAAACCATCATTAGAAAATAGCTAAAGCACCACTGTGTACTATTAGTAATAAAGTACTTTTATTAGAAGATAAGAAAACATCACATAAAAATAAGGAAAAATATAAAATAAATTGTAAATTATTCAAGTAAGATAAAATGTACTAACGAGGTTGTGAAACAAAAATTGAAAAAATTAATAAAGTAAAAACAAAAAGGTGTGATATAAAGAAGGTGTGAAATAAAAAGTTGTAAGAATAACAAAGTGTAAAACAAAAAGATGAAAAAGTAAGGAGTAAATATAATGGATAGAATGGATGGCCATCTCACCCATGACTAAGTTGTAAGGAGGAGATTTAAAAAATTAAGCATGATTGTTCATCTGTTGAGGTGTTTCTTCCACTAGCTTGCTTGGGTTCATGGAAAGGTTTGACTTATTCTATATTAACCAGCTACCTTTTGTTTAGGCTCTTAGGTTTATAGATCAACATGGCCCAAGAAGAAAAACTTTCATAAATTATAGAAGGCCCTTTTCACAACATTTGAAACTTAGTTCATTAAGGTATATGTATGGGGTTCTAATAGAGAACCTTATCTCTAGGTTGAATTTTCACTTTTTCCATCCTAACATCATGATGCTTTTTGTTGAATGCCTTGTACACTTCATTTAGGGATAGGACCACCAATCAATTTTCATCTAGCACATTCTAGTTTATTAATCATTCTTTTTGTGCTAAGCTAAGGTCAAGGTCCAAGTTATAAGTTGTTGAAAGTGTAGAAACCTTGGATTGAATAAGAAAAGTTGGTAATTTCCCATACACTAGCCCATACGAAGAGTAGCCTATATGGAGCTTCCATGTAGAGTGGTATGCCTAGAGGGCATCATTTGGTTTTGTTCTCCATTCTCTCTTATATTTTCTAATAGTTCTTTTTAGGATCTTTGTGATCTCCCTGTTAGTAACTTTTTCTTGATCGTTGGCTTAGGAGTAGTAGTGTGTTCTTAGTTTATGTCAACCCCAAAGAATTACATAAGATTACAAAATGTAGTTCTATAACATGGGTTGTATTGTCAAACATTAGTGCATGTGGCATCCCAAACATATTTACAACATTTTTTTGTACAAACCACACAATAGTAGACATTGTATAGTCAATGATGACTACTACTTCTGCCCATTTTGTGTAGTAATCAATGGTGATAATTATGTATGCCTTTTCATTTGAAATGGACATGATGAAACCCCTAAATTTGATGCACTAAATGTCAAATAGTTCTAGTGGTTGAATCTACTATTAAGGTCCCTCCATTTGAGTAGTCATCTCACTATCTCATTGATAGCATTGACAAGAGTGGATAAATTAGTGGATGTTCCTAAGATGGTTGGCCAATAATACCTTTCCATCAAGATGTAAATGGCTATGCATCTCCTAGCATAGTGGCTTCCACAATGACCCTCATGAACATCCTAGAGAACACAGTTGATCAACATGAGGTACACACCAACAAACCAAGCCATTGGTGCATACCCTGTAAAGGTGTCTATTGATTTCCATGAAGCATTTGGCTTCATGAGGAAACTATTATTTCTTTCTATAGTCTAAATATTGTGGCATCTCTTGAGTGAGAAGATAAGTGAGGATGTCATCATACCATTTTGGTTCATTAGGTACTTTTTTATTTATTACACTAGTAAAACGAAGTTCATCAAGAACTTGGTCAGACAATAGGCTCTCATATTTGTTATCCTATCTTAATTGAGATAAGTAATAAATGATCACATTCTTAGTTCCCTTTCAATCTACCACTATTAGATCAAAATCTTGTAAGATCACCAACCATTGTATGATATGGGGGCTTACCATTATCTTATTTATGAAGAAGTGAATGGCACTATGGTCAATGTGCACAAACACTTTATATCTAAGCACATAGAGCTTGAATGTTTCTATAGCATACACCACTAGCATTAGTTCTTTCTCCATTGTGGTGTAATTTATTTGTGCATATGCCTTAATCTATTTGTGGATGTAATATGGATGATTCTTGTCATTCAACTATGTAAGAATGGCTTCCAAGGAATAGTTTGATACATCTTTCATTATATGAAACATTCTAGACAAGTTAGGTTCTTGTAGAATTAGAGTGTTTACGAGCCTCTATTGGAAGGTGTGGAATGCATTTTCACAATTCTTAGTCCAAATGAATGGAGCATCTTTCTTTGTAATCTTAACCAACAATTTTGGGATCTTAGAGAAATTCTCTTTAAAATACTAGTAGTAGCCAGTGTGTCCAAGAAATGACTAGACATCTTCAGTGGTTTCCAATTGGCTAGTTATTCCTTGGGTGATCCTTATCTTTTTAGGATCCACCTCAATCCTTACCTGAGAATTTTGTGTCCTAGTACAATACCCTCTTGGATCATCAAATGGCTCTTTTGCCAATTAAGCCAAGGATTCATCTCCACACACCTTTTAAGTACATGCTCAAGGTAATCTAAGGCTTTCTCAAATGTGGCATCATAGGTAGAGAAGTCATACATGAATAATTCCATCCTACAACTAATTTGTTGCTAAACAATGCTCAAGACCAAGCACTGAAATGTTGTAAGAACATTTCATAAACCAAAAGACATCTTTAGATATGCAAAAGTTTCCTAGGGACACCTAAATGTTGTTTTGGCTTAATCCTTTGGCATGATCTAGATTTACTTACAGCCACTCTAACCATCTAGAAAGTTGTAATAGCAATGTCCAATTATAGTATCCAACACTTGCTCCACAAATGATAATGAAAAATGATCTTTGAATGTTGTCATATTCAATAATTAAAATTCGATGCTGACCCACTATTTTTCATATTTCTTTGGCATAACAATGAGTAGACTAACCAACTCACTATCCACAATGGGTTAGATAAACCCTACCTTGACGAGTTGTTCAATTTCTTCTTTGAAAATCTGCTTCAATTTGGGGTTTAATTGTTGTTGCAACTACCTCTTTGGCTTCATGGCTAGATCAATGTAGATATGATGCTAGCATATCCTAGGATCAATCCCTATGAGTTTAGGATATGACCAAGCAAAGGCTAATTTCCATTTATTGACCACCCTCACCAGCATCTATTTTTGTTTCAAAGAAAGATTAGCATTGATGATTATTAGCTTGTTGTTTCTCAAAAATGCATACTCCATGTTGGCAAGTAGAATTTTCAACTCTAAGGATTCTTCTTTAAAACTTTTAGGGATTTCCAACTCTCCCCAGTACGGATCATCATTTGCATCATTAGAGAGTTAGTGATGAACTTTCTCTAGTTCATCCATGCCTTCAACATAGGCACATGTCAAGCTCTTAATAGGTTCATGAAGAGTGTGTTGCTTTCATAATCAACTATCAGCTATTAGGTGCCTTCCTATTTTTTTTTTGCTACTTTGTAAAAGAATATTTAAATATATTCTTCATTTGTACACTATCTACATGAAGAAATGGATGTTCTTTTCATGAACTAGACTTTTTAAATGTAGTTGCACTATGTATCGTTGTACGCGATGTATAGAGCTCATTTCTCCTCAATCTTTCCAAATGCATTTTCTCATGAAATTTCTAAAGAAAGATCTCTAATTCCCATTCATGTATAAATAATGCTCAACCAAGCCCTCCACATAATAATTGGTAAGTTCACCTTACAATTATCAACTTTGATTACTAGGAAATTTTTAAGATATGACCATCCATAGATAGTGGTCATAATATCTTCTACTAATTCCAGTGGAATAGTGGTGGACTAATCTACTAGTTCTAAATTGATGTTGCTCTTCTTGATAGGAGGTAGGTTCCAAGAATTATACATTTTATAAAAAAAATAGATTAACCCTAGAACTTGAGTCAAGAAAAGATTTACATGGCTCATTCCCAATAATCTACAAATACATGAAAGGACTTACAAGATTAGATCTTTTACTAGGAAGGTTTCTAGCCTTGAACTAATTAGATATAGTGTAGGTTAACATAACTATGTAGATCTTGGGAGGCATTTGGTTTGAAGGGCTCTCAAAAGAAATGAACGTAGAGGATGAAAAAGATACAGGGTGACCAACTACATAAGTAGGTGAAGGTTTAGTAGGGTTATTGGTTCTAAAAAATGATCTTTTACTAGATCTTGGTTCCAAACCATTTAGCTAAGGAGTTGGTTGTAAGTTAACAACCCTAGTAGCATTACATTCTTACGATTAAACTAGAAGCTCATCGTGCATGGGTGGAGCAAGTTGTAATTCGATTGAGGGTGGAGGAGCATGTGCTAAAGAATGAGGAGGGTGATAAGGATATGGGGTTTCCCCTCTAGTAGATGGAGAACAAGTTCTATAATACTCTAGAGCGTAGTAGTGATGTTGAAAAGAAGCATGACTAGAAGAGTCACGTAGAGACATTAGTTGTTGAATATAATATCCATATGGATCTGGCTAGTTGTAAGGGTAGTGATGCCTTGGTGGTGCATACCCCATGATTGTGAGTGCTACCATTATTGGTATTACTCATATGGCTATGGTGGAGCTTTATTTGGATAATAAGCTTGTTGTTGCTAGTGGAGCTACATTGGATTTCCTTGAGTATAATACAGTTTGGTTGCTTTCCTTCTTGCTAGTTTAGGATTTAGTGCATACACCCTAGACTCCTACATGTGTGACATGGTAGGGTAACATCCTTTAGGATGTTTGTATTGGCAAATGTCACATCCACCATCATCATCAGATTCTAACTCCACAATCTCTTGTATTGTTGCAACTTTACACTTAGCCCTTTTCTAGGCACATTTAGATTCTTTTCATCTCCTATGGTCATGATCACTACATTATTCTTTAGATTCTTTTGCAATTCTCATAGAAATTTGGAATTTTTCATCCAAAGAGCCTATAATTTATCAACCTTGGCCAACATATCAAAATCAGTTTTTTGAACTATCAAGGTCTTTCGTTACACCACCTCATCAAGTGCTACCTTCTTCTCATTGTTGCAAAATCAAATCTCTCTTTTTCTGATGGAAGGATCCCAATTATACTCCTTAGCACTTTCCCATTTTTGCAACTCTCCTCTTCTTTCTCTACTTGCTCTATCAACCTCTATATTTGATGGACTCTAAGTTTTGATAGTCTTCCTTTGGCATAGACCCCAAGAGTTCTTCTCATTTCTCATTTGAGTCCATCTATGATGTGGCAAAGTTGTTCTCATTAAGAATAACAATGGCCAAGCCATTGATGTATGAAAGAATAGCATTTAACCATGGCAACATCCAAGGATTCATGTGTTCCTTACTTCAAGCATGCACATAACACCTAATAATCCTAGTAATGCTTAATGTTTGGTAACTGTCTAGTGTTATACTTGTTTAGGATGTGTATGGAAAGTGGGATCAAATGCTTATGTTAGGACTAGTTAGTTAGTTAGATTAAACTAGTAATTAAATTACATCCTTTCTTTCATTCTTTATTTTAAGCACCCAAAACATTAAACATAAAAAATAATAAAAATCATATGCTTCAATTACACTTAATCATACCCTTGCATAACATAAGTGTAATTGGAAAGATAAAGAATGCCTATTAGGGTATGTTCACTTCCTAGAGGCTAGTGTAGTAGAAGACAAAGGGTCCATGAAATTCAATTGGGTCACTAGTGAATTCTTAGTGATTCATATGGTGGACCATAGGAGTATTTGCTAATCATCATTAACACCATTACTGTGGACTCCTTTTTCTTTGAAACCTATGCTATCTAGGCATAGTAAAAATCATTAACATCAATGGATGAATCCTAAGGTCAAAATCATCCTAAAAATAAATATAATAATTTGAGCACACTGATATCTTATTCTAGTTATAAAATTTCTTCTTCTAATAGGTGAAATAATACTAAATCACTAGTGCCTCAAGAATTCAAGGTGGTATATATTCATCTAGATGAATATGTGATTGACTTTACCTTCATTTTGAATTAAGATGAAAAACTAT
>MNCI01008738.1:8869-19008 GCA_015680685.1 Gnetum montanum
ATAAGTGTTCCCTTGCTCAGAAAATGCTCTTGTCCTCTTGATCTGCTGCCAACCAAAAAGCGATAAGTCCTCTGGTGCTCTGCTTTGTTAACTTGTCAACTGGCCAACTCCCCCCCAATCTCCTCTTTTTTGTATATTTGTCAACCGGGGTATTTATAGACCGCGACACGCGCAACCCTGATGATGTGGGCCCGAATGTCGCGGATCCTATTGACGCGATTCTTTTAAGTCAAACTGCGACTACGCATAACACGCTCATTTGCGTGCTGTGCGTGTAAAGAGCAGGCCCATGATAGGCGTGTCTCGGCTGCGTTTGCGCTCATTCGCGTTGTGTTGCGTGTATAAGCGTACTGATGTAAAAACAATGAGTCCAAGATCGTTTTACGCTCACCACGCAGCTGTGCGTGGCAAAGCGTAAATGTAACGTACGCTCACTACGCAGCCGTGCGTGGTGAAGCGTAAACAAAGTATAACTTACGTTCATCATACAACTGCGCGTGATAAAGCGTAAATAATGCATAACTTACGCTTACCACGCAGCGGTGCGTGGTGGAGCGTAAGAAGCGTGCAACTTGAATTATGACCCACGCATTGGTACGCACCGTCGCGTAACGAGCGTAAAGGCCACTTATGTATGCGCTGCAAGAAAAAGTGCCAACCCGTCGTGCCTCTCTGGATTTTTCCTTCAACTTTTTTGGAGCTTATTACGCTCATCACGCTGCCGTGCGTGATAGAGCGTAAACTTGTCCTTGAACAAATTTGCCTTTAACTGTCTTGGAGCCTATTACACTCATTACGCTGCCGTGCGTGATGGAGCGTAAACTTGTCCTTAGACAAATTCGAGGCGCGTTCTCGCTCAAATTACGAATCTTCGCCTGAGGCCGACCCGTAATTTTCACGGTGTTTCAGTCTCATCAACCCTATTTTTTAGTTTCCCCCCTAGCACTATTAAAGGAATCAATCCATCATAATCACAACCTAGCCAAGTGTAACTACCAATGAGACAAGGTACCGAAAAGCTAGCCAATATGTTATGTTGTAAAGAACTTGTTCCTCTTCTTCTACACTCAATAATGAGTTTTCATTCAATCGTGGATGTATGATGAACTACATTATGTTGGCCCTAATGTCAGGTATGTGATGTTGGAGCTGCGACATCACATACACGATGTCAAGGTCTTCATATGATGTCACATAAGCGACATCAAAGCATTTACCTTGGGTCTATAAATACTGCACCTATGCTCCTATTTTGAGTTAGTTTTTAGTTTAGTTTCCAAGTAGAGTAGTGAAGCTCTTACCATTTCTTTTCCTCGGAGTTAGAATATTGTCTAAGTGCCCACAGAAGGAGTCTAAGTGTGTATAGTTCTTTGTTCAAGCACTAATGTACTTGAGCACAGCAGTGTGACGAGAATAAAACGAACTCTTTTGAAAATCCTTGCAACACTAAGAATAGCTTAATATTTTCTTTATTGCACTTTACTTCCTTACTCTTTATTTTAATAAATTTGAGTTAAGCAATTTATTTCCATCAGTTAATGAACAAGAACACGACCACTTTGAGCATTCATTTAGTACTTGGTAACCTAGCAATGCTTAATGTTTGGTAGCCCAGCAGTACTATATGTGTTTAGGATGTGTCCAAGAAAGTAGGGTAGTTACTTGTGTTAGGATAGCTAGGCAATAGATGACTTAGATCTTCAATTACTTTACCTTTCATTCTTATTGTAGGCAATCAAACTCATAAAATATAAAATAAGAAAAATCATATACTTGAATTACACTTAAATCATACCCTTGAAAATCACAAGTGTAGTTGGGAAGACAACAAATGCTCTCAATGCCCATTTCACCTCCTAGAAGAGTTAGTGCATTAGATAACTATAGGTCCATAGAATTCGATCAGATCATGCATAATGCATTAGTGATTCATATGGTTGGGCATAGGGGTACCTCACCACTCATCATTGGTGCCATTACTAGGGACCTTTTTGTTATTTTGTGCGCTATCTAGGACCTAGTAGAAAGTGTTTAAATCATTAGAATGAACCTTAGAGTCATATCTTATTTCATAATTACTACAACAAATTCTTAGAGCACATTGAGATTTGTATTCGATAATTGAAAATGTCTTCTTCTCACAAGATCGCTTCTCTTCCCAAGGCTAATAGAGTTAATCTACCAAAGCCTCAACAACTTTGAATTATATATACTCATCCTAATAAGTATGTGCTAAGCTTCACCTTCATCCTACACCAGGATGAACAACTATGGTGGTGTGACATGGAGGGCACATTGTGTTGCCACTCGATTGTGCTGCTCCTGCAATGTTCTATCAAATGCTTGCATAATATGGTCTTCAAGACTACCAAGGGTAGTATATTGTGAAAGATGTTGATGCCAAGGATTACCATCCCACTAAAGCACAACATCTATGGGATCGACAGCTTAACAGTGCCATGAAATTTTTAAGGAAAAAGGATTTAACAATTCTCCATTCCCATTGTACCAACAAGCTAGTGGGGAACCCTTCTCTAGGGATTATTCATTCAATGAAACTCCTCTGTTTGACTTTGGTGATGGAGGTCAAAAAAAATCTACATTCCACAGTTCACAATCCTGATTCTAGTAAC
Organism: Gnetum montanum; assembly: GCA_015680685.1. Lineage (NCBI taxonomy): Eukaryota > Viridiplantae > Streptophyta > Gnetopsida > Gnetales > Gnetaceae > Gnetum > Gnetum montanum. The sequence goes on from MNCI01008738.1 coordinate 11,503, forward strand.
AAGGGATCCAATCAAAATGAAGGATCCTGAGGGGCAAATAAAGATAGGGATGTAGACAAGAAGCATAATTATGATCATGGTTGCGATCGCCAAAGAGGCAGTAGTAAGCATCATGATGATGTTGGTTCTCCTTCCTCTTCTCTTTCATCATCATCATCATCATCTTCTTCTATCTCTAACTATGACTGTAGAAGGTGAGACCATGATAAAGGTGATCACAATGAATGAAACAATCAACGAGACCAAAATAACCAAAGGGACCATCGGGATAGACAAGATCAAGGGCGTAGATGTTCAAGAGAGGCACATCACCATGGATGAAGGGGTAGTATAGGGCATTGTAGGAACCATGATCAAGGCCTTGATGAGCCTCTATTTGCTACCATAAGTATGCTTAACATCACTAAGTTAGTCAAAATTTCAACAAGGCATGTGAAGTATAGTTGGATCAAACAGTTAGACATGAACAATATTTCTCAATTTGAAGGAGGATATAACTCTAACCTGCAGAATCATCTTCAAGGTTTCTAAGATGCATGTGCCTTGCAAAACATAGAGAATGAGTTGCAAAAACTAAAGTTGTTCCCCAGGACACTTATCAAAGAAGCAGAAAACTGGTACTAGTCCTTAGAGCTAGAATCCATTAGAAAATGGAGTACCATGCTTGAGTTGTTCAATGATAAGTATCAAACATACTCCAGAGTGTCCAACTTAAGGAAGAAAATTCAAGAGTGGAAACAAGGAACACATGAATCCTTAGATGCTGCCATTAATCGATACTATGTCTTGATGCACAAATGTCTTGGCCATGGTTATTCTCAATTGGTTTAATTTTGGCACATTGTAGACAGGCTTCATAATTAAATAAGGAAAACCCTTGGTGTCTATGCCTAAGGGCAATTGTTAGAACTAAATATCCATCAAATACAAAGATTAATAGAGCAAGTCACCAAAGAGGAGGATGAACTAAGAAAAAGAGAAAGTGCAAAAGAGTACAATCATGATCCTTCCATTTGCAAGAGGGAGGTTTGATTTTGTGACAATGAGGATGAGTCCGTATTTGATGAGGGGGTGCATAAGAAAGTCTTTCCACTCCAACAATTCCAATCTAAACTTACAGCCAAGGTTGATCAGTTAAGGAACTCAATAGATAACAAATTCCAAGCTATTCCTAAAATTGTTGAGGAGTCCAAAGAACAAAGTAGTGAGCATGAGCATAGGAGGTGCAAGGAAGCTGAATGTGCATATTACAAAGGTAAGGGCAAGATTGCTATAATGAAAGAGTTTGCAAATAAGGAATTAGATGATGATCATGGGTGTGACATCTATTAGTATGAACATCCTAAGGGATGTTACGTCATTTTGTCACATCTACAAGAGTCTAGGGTTTATGCCTTACATCCACAACTTACGTAATGGCAAACATCCATAAGGTTACCTTATCCTCAAGGTAATCTCAAGCAGTTCCACCAACAACAACTATATTATCCAAGTGGAGCTCCATCACAACCATATGAATAGTATCAACAATGGTAGCAACTACAATCATGGGCATTAGCACTACCAAGACAACAATACCCTTACCAGCCTAATCCATATGGTTACAATGTGCAACAACCCATGTCTCCACATGAGTCTTCCATTCACATTTCTAATTTCCAACCTCACTACCACCCTTCAGATTATTATCAAGCTCATTCACCCCATGAAATAAGGGATACTACCTCTTATCCTTATCCTTTTCCTATCCTTGCACATATTCCTCCTTCAATTGCATAGCTACCACCTACTCCACCAATGTAGGGTGAACTACTTTCTCAATCGCAACAACGCAATGCTACAAGGGCTATTAATTTGCAACCTAATCATCAATTGGGTGAAATGCCCAGTCAAAGAAAAGACCTTTCTTTCAACCCCTTAGTCCACCTAAGCCTTCACCTACGCTCGCAGTTAACAACCCTACTCTTGCCTTTTTCTCCATATCAAATTCCTTTGAGCCTCCTTCAAACCAAAATATTCCAAGGATCCATATTGTAATGCTTACTCACATTGTGTCTGATTGGATACATGTAGGAAACCTTCCTAGAAAATTAGTCAATCTTAGAAGTCCTCTAATTTATTTGTAGATTACTTGAAATGAACCATGCAAGGCTCTTCTCAATTTAGGTTTTGATGTTAATTTTATTTTTCATGAGATGTACACTACTTAGAACCTACCTCCTCTCAAGAAGAGCAACATCATATTAGATTTGATGGACTAGTCCATCACTATTTCTATTGGGACTGGTAGAAGACATTATGACCATCATCTATTGGTGGCCTTATCTTGCTGACTTCTTTGTAATCAAGGTGGAGAATTACAAAAGGGACTTTCCAATCATTATGGGAAGGGCATGGCTAAGCACTATCGATGCAAGAATGGGCATTAGAGATCTTTTCCTGGAGATATCTAAAGAAAATGTATTTGGAAAGATTGAGAAGAAGAGAATTCCATGCATTGCGTACAGCGATACAGGGTACAATTGTGTGCAGAAACTTTAGGTCATAAAGCAAGCATCTATCTTTGCATGTAAGTAGTGTGCACCAAAAGTAGAAATTCAAATGTATTTGTACACAACAGCCACAAAATAAGAGGGTACCCAATGGCTGACCACTAATTTGAAAAGTAGCACACTTTGCATGGAACTAGCTGAGAGCCTAACATGTGCGTATGTCATAGGCATGGATGAACTAGAGCAGGTTCATCACCAACTCTCTAATAACATAAATGATGATACTCATTAGGGAGAGTTGGAAATTCTTAAAAAATTCAAATAAGAGTCCCTTGAGCTAAAAATGTTATCAAGTAGAATGGAGTGTGTATTTTTGAAAAATGGAAAGCCGCTTATAATTAATGCAAAACTTGCTCTAGAATAGAAAAAAAATGTTGTTGAAAGTAGTTGAAAGATAGTTAGCAACATTTGCTTGGCCATATCCTAAACTCACAAGGATTGATCCTAGGATATGCCAGCATTGCATCTACACTAAGCTAGCCATGAAGCCAAAACAATAATAGAGGCAATTGAATCCTAAATTGAAGCAAATCATCAAGGAGGAAATTGAGCAACTCCTCAAGGTAGGGTTCATCTATTTCATTGTGGATAGCAAATGGGTTAACCCACTTGTAATTGTATCAAAGAAAGGTGGTAAGTGGCGAGTATTCATCAATTTCAAGCTACTAAACATGGCAACATTCAAGGATTACTTTCCATTGCCATTTGTTGACCAAGTGCTTAACATAATACCTGGGCATTGCTACTATAGTTTTCTAGATGGTCATAGTGGCTATAACCAAATCCAAATTGCACCAGAGGACCAAACAAAGATAATTTTCATGTGTCTCTAGGGAACTTTTATATATCGCAAGATATCATTTGGTCTATGCAATGCTCTTGCCACATTCTAACACCTCATCCTAAGCATTTTTCAATAGTAGATCAGTAGTGGTGTGGAAGTCTTCATGGATAACTTCTCCACCTATGGAGCTATATTTGAGCAAGCCTTGGACCACCTTGAGCAAGTGTTGAAATAATGTGTTGAAACCAACTTGTAGCTCAATTAGCAAAAAAGTCACCTCATGGTCTAGGAGGGCATTGTACTAGGGCATAGAATATCACAAGCAAGAATTGAGGTAGACCTTGAAAACATAAGAGTCATCCAAGGAATAACTTGCCAACCAGAAACAGTTAAAGATGTTTGGTCATTCCTTTGACATACTGGCTACTACCAATGATTCATAAAGAATTTCTTTAAGATTGCAAAATCATTGGTCAAGCTAACAAAGAAAGATGCTCCTTTTGTTTAGACCATAGAATGTGAAAAAGCATTCCAACAACTAAAAGAAAAACTTGTAAAAACTTCAATCCTACAAGTGCCTAATTATCTAGACCATTTCATATCATGATGGATGCATGAAATTATGCCTTAGAAGCTATACTAATGCAGTTAGATAATAAGAAGCGACCATACTACATCCACTCCATTAACTGAAGCATTGTGAGTGCATAACTAAACTACACCACTATAGAGAAAGAATTGATGGTAGTGGTGTTTTCTCTAGAGAAGTTCAGGCATTATGTGCTTGGATACAAGGTGTTTGTGCACACAGACCACAATGTCCTCTACTTCCTAATGAACAAGCCAATGGTGAGACCTTGTGTCATATGGTGGCTAGTGATCTTGCAGGAATTTGATCTTATGATGATAGATTGAAATGGCATTGAGAATGTGGTTTTTGATCACTTGTCTTTGTTGCGATGGGACAACAAAGAGAAAGATAGCTCACTCTTTGACATGGTTCTTGATGAACTCCTCTTTGCTAGGGCTATAACTAAACAAATGCCCAATGAGCCAAAATGGTATGATAACATTCTCACCTATCTTCTCACTTAGGAGATGCCACAAGGGTTGGACCACTGGAAGAAATAGTAGTTTCTTCACCAAGTAAATAACTTCATGGAGATCAATGGACACCTCTACAAGGTGTGCATCAATGGCTTGGTTCATTGGTGTGTCCCTGATGCTGATCAACTGCATGTTTTCCAAGACACTCATGAAAGTCCTTATGGAGGACACTATGCTAGGAGATGCATGGCCATTAAAATCTTGATGCAGGGTATTGCTAGCCAACACTCTTCAAGGATGCTAATCATTATGTCCACTCTTGTGAACGATGTCAATGAGATGGTGGAATGACTACTCAAATGGAGGAACCTCAATAATGGATTCAACCACTAAAATCATTTAACATCTGGGGCATTGATTTCATGAGTACCATCACACCCATGTCAAATGGAAAGGCATACATCATAGTCACTGTTAACTATTATATGAAATGGGTAGAAGTAGTAGTCATCATTGACTGTACATCTTCTACTGCTGCTTGGTTTGTACAACAAAATGTTGTAAATAGGTTTGATGTACCATGTGCATTAATTTCTAACAATGAAACTCATTTTACAAGCACTATTTTTTAGAAGCTCATGCAATGCTTAGGGGTTGAACATAAACTCATAACACCTTACCATCCCCAAGCTAATGGTCAAGCTAAGGCTACCAATAAGGAAATCATAAGGATACTAATAAGAACTATTAGCAAGAATAGGAAGGACTAGAACACAAAACTAAATTATGCCCTTTGGGCCTACTACTCAACTTAGAAACTTCCTATAGGCTACTCTCCCTATGAGTTTGTGTATGGTAAACTACCAACACTTCATATTCAATTTGAACTCTCTACACTTTCAATAGCTTGTGATCTTGACCTTGACTTGAGTCTAGCCCAAAAAGAATGATCGATAAATCTTAACTTGCTAAACGAAAACCAATTAGTGGCCTTATCATCCAACAAGTTGCACAAGGCCTATAACAAAAAGTGTCATGACTTGAAAATTAGAAAAGTTAAATTTCAACTAGGAGACAAGGTTCTTTACTGGAACCCCACACACGTACCTCAACGAACTAAGTTCCAAACACTATGGAAAGGACCTTATATCATTTATGAGACTTTTCCTTCTAGGGCCATGATGATCTATAAACCTAAGAGCCCAAACAAGAACTAGCTTGTCAACATCCAACAAATTAAACCTTTCCATGAGCATATGTCAGCTAACACAACAAGAACCTCATCCAATGGACAACCATGCTCCATATTTTGGATCTTCTCCTTTCAACTTAGTTGTGGGGGAGATGGCCACTCATGCTAATCATTTAAGTGGCTCTTTAGTTTTTCAATTTTTTTGTTTTACACATTCTTTCTTTTACATCTTTTTTATTTTTATGTTATTAATCTTTTTTTATTTTTGTTTTACACCATCATTAGTATATTTGCTATTTCTTGAATATTTTACACTTTTTGTTATATTTTCTTTTATTTGGTGTGATTTCTAACTTTTTGTTAATAAGTGTCAAGTACAATGGTAATGTATTACTTGATGGTGGTATGTACTATATTTGTTATTTGATTGTTGGTGTTTAGTCTTTGGCTTTGAATTTTGTTATGAATAATTAGGACATAGTTTTTTTTTCATGTAACAAGTAGTGAGTCCACAACATCCACCCATCCACAAACTCTATGGTTTTCCTTGTTTTGGAAATGTGCAATCCCTTTCCCATTAATAAAACTTTAATAAATTTGTGACTTTGGTAGTTTTTGGAATTGGGAAGGATTCAAAGGTTTGAATAGGTTGTGGCTTCAAGAGGATTCGATATTCTTTATGCTTTTTTGTTTGCTTGGGTGCATGTGTGTTTTCATGAATTTCTTACCATTCTATGTCATCCAATAAAAGGAAGTTGAATAAGTCCTTACATTGTGTGGTTTTCATCAGAAAAAAAATGATGAGAATTCAAAGCACACCCCTTAGACAAAATAGATGCATATGTCCTTGCATGGTGTGGTTCTCATCAAGAAAAGAAAAAAAATAAGAGAAAAGATGAGGATTCAAAGCACACCCCTTAGACAAAATAAATGCATGTGTCTTTGCATAGTGTGGTTCCCATTTCAAAAATAGGAATTCAAAGCATACCCCTTAGATAGAATAAATAGGCTACAAGCACTGGTTATGGGACTAGTCTCCTCTAACTAAGGCCCTTTTTTCACTTCCTACTTCTTCTCTAATTTGGAATGGTGGTTGTTCTATGGAAGCACTTTTGTGTCTTAGGGGATGGATTAGTCTTAGAATGTCGATGTGTGGTCACTAAATATGGTTGGTTTTGGTTTGGACTGAGGATGGATTCTATCAAGTTGTTTAACCACAAAATCCACAAGGGACTTCATGTGATTGTAATTAGGAACTCCATTCCACTCTCTCTCTTTCTCTCACATCCATCTATGCTTTCCATGTCTCACCTCACTATCAATTTCATGTTTTGGTTCGATGTCCTAGTTTGATGTGTCAAAATTCTTAGTTAGTTTCTTTTGGATTTTTGTACTTAACCTTCTATAACCATTAATCATCCATAGAGCCCATGGACTCTTTGGTTTGAAGTTATGCAAAGGCATAAGAGGCATGTTTCTACTTTGGGGAGGACCCACTTGCATATCTTTTGGTTGGGTTAGTTAAGTTCTTTACCCTTAGACATTTTTACAATCAAATTCTTTTTGTTTACCCCATCAATAACATCCAATTGTACACATGTTCACAACAATTTCAATGAATTCTTCTTGTCATTGTTGTGAATTCTTATACCCTCTTCAAATATTTCCTTGTATTGAACTTTTTCAAATTTAATGGACTGCTTAATTGAATTAACCCTATCTGTCAGCCTTCCCACTAACACTACTCAAGGAACCAATCAACCACAATCACAACCTAGCTGATGAGTGGCGAGGTACCCCTACACTCAACCATACGAATACGAGCATGTACACGTGATCCGGTCGAACTCCGCAGACTAAATGCCTTAACGCCATAAGAAACACTTGGGGTTAATCGTTCGTTGTCTTCCCAGGCTTGCTTGTATGTGTCA
>MNCI01008738.1:19518-33400 GCA_015680685.1 Gnetum montanum
TACGCGATATCGCAGGGAAAGACCCGATATCGCAGCGGCCGCGATATCGCGTATGCAACATCGCGGCACTATGCATGTCACGTCTCATCACTAGCTGAGTGTAACCACCGACGAGATAAGGCATTTAATAGTTATGTGTTACACATTGCATACTAATTCATGATTTTGTTGTGATTGCAGTGGGAAGCATGGGCTAGAAGTGGGACTATCTTCACCAAGGATGATGCATCAATACCACATAATGAGAATCATTCATGCTTGTTGGATCTCTTCTCTTTCTCTCATTCTTTTGCTACCAAGAGGTGTTGGATGTCAATATTCTCCAAGGTATTCACTCTTCTCATGAACATCCAATTTTGTAAAAATTGTAATTCTGTACACTTGGGCACTCAAAGTTTGTATGTCTATTTCATCTAAGTCAATTTATGTAAGAGTCAATAATTCCATACCTACCCAATATGTTATGTTGTAAAGAACTTGTTCTTCCACTTCTACACTCAAGGATGAGTTTTTATTTAGTCATGGGGGTATGATGAACCACAATATGTTGGCCCTGATGTCGAGTACACAACATTAGAGCCACGACATTGCATACACGATGTCGGAGCATCTACCCTAGGTCTATAAATAGCACGCCTAGGCTCCCATTTTGAGTTAGTTTTTAGTTTAGTTTTCAAGCAGAGTAGCGAAGCTCTTGCCATTTCTTTTCCTCCAAGTTAGAATATTTTCTAAGTGCCCAAAAAAGGAGTCTAAGTGTGTACAATTCTTTGTTCGAGCACTGATGTACCTGAGCATAGCAATGTGACGAAAATAAAATGAACTCTTTTGACAATCCTTGCAGCACTAAGAATAGCTTAATATTTTTTTTATTGCATTTTACTTTCTTTCTCTTTATTTTAATGCATTTGAGTTAAGCAATTTATTTCTAGTAGTTAATGATCACAAGCACAACCAATTCAAGCATTCATATAGTACTTGGTAACCCAACAACGCTTAACATTTGGTAGCCTAGCAATACTATACGTGTTCAAGATGTGACTAAGAAAGTGGGACGGTTACTTGTGTTATGCTAGCTAGGCAATAGATGAATTAGATCTTCAATTACTTTATCTTTCATTTTTGTTGTAGGCAATCAAACTCATAAAATATAAAATAAGAAAAATCATATACCTAAATACACTTAAACCATACCCTTGAACTTCACAAGTATAGTTGGGAAGACAACAAACATTCTCAATGCCCATTTCACCTCCTATAAGAGTTAGTCATTGGATAATTATAGGTCCATGGAATTCGACCAAATCATGCATAACGCCTTAGTGATTTGTATAGTTGGCCGTAGGGGCTACCTCGTCGCTCATCAGAGTACTTCGCTACTCATTAACTTGATTTTTCATATTATCAATTGTAAGGTTGTACATATTCTTAAAATTGGAATGCTTTTTTTTTTCTATATTATTCTTGATATCTTCTACTCATTGTTAAGCATGTAATGTACTTTGAAATGCTTTTTATTAATATTTTTTTGGGGTCTAATATATTCATGAATTTCCTACTCCACAATTTTGTTGGAGTTAAGCATGTTTAAGTGCTTAAATAGCAAATTTACAAAGTAAACCTTTTAAATATCGGTTATTAAATAACTTGCATCACATATAAAATTACAATGACTCTAAATTTATTTAAAGTACTATTGCTTGTTATATGCCATTATACCTAAAAAATGATCAAACTATGAATATGAAACAATTTCATGAATAGACATATAATTAAATCACATTACGATTGGTATTTGCAAGCGATGAGTAACTTAATAATGTGTAAGTCTTCAAGTCTTTTAATGCATTATATTAGCTAAATGTCTTTGTTTAATTCTAATCAAAGTTATTTAGAAGTAGACACCCTTCCCTCTTTTTACTCGGTTTCAACAGAATATGGTTTACACTATATTTGGGACTTTTATTGCCCTTGCGGTCCGACATGAAATGCTTGTTTGAGGAGCATAGCAAATTCTTTTGGAACGGCCTGAAAGCAGTTGCGTGGATGCAAGCTCGCTGGAAATTCTAAATGGCGAACAAACGGCAGCGCCTAGCCAAGCGGCGCCACAAAGAGCAAAACCAGGATCAGCAGCAGCAGCACTACGGCGATGATACTCGCATTAGTAAAAGGAAGCGCGACAGAGAAGCAGACAGCGATGTCGCTGACAGGCACAACACGAAGAAGAAGAAGAAGCAGAAGAAAACAGAGAACAAAGCTGCCGTTAACAAGAAAGGTGGAACACATCGTCATCCGCTTCGAGTTCCGGGATCAAAACCTGGTGAAGGCTGCTTCTTCTGCTCATCCACGGAGCACGTTGCCAAACTCTGCCCCGAAAAGGCTCGCCGTGATGTCAAAAAGGTTCGTCCGGTTTCCTTCTCCATTCGGACGACTTTTTCTTGTATACCGAGCTTTTTAAGAGATATTAGATATGAACGATAAACACTACGGGCTTACTAGCTCCTATGTTCCTCGCAGCTATAAGCAAATCTCTGAGGAGATTTTCGTTTCCAATTTGTTTTGGAAGATATGATATTGAGGTGAACTAGTCACGTTTTGCTTATTTCGTAATCCATTTGTACATAATAACAGAATTTAGGCCCATTAATCCGAATTTTGGCGGAGGAATTGAAGTCATGTTTATTCTTCCTCGGGTCCTACTTTTTAAAAAGGAACCGTAGCCTACTAGAAGAGCTCTCTTTACTGTATTGTTCGCATTGTTTTATTTGTTTTGACTTTGAAAGCTGAGTTGTACCCCATTGAATCTGCCTCCCCCTTTGTTTGAATTCTTATGTTTATTATGCATTTCTATAATGTCATGTATTTATGCTCTATAAATCATTGCATTGATATTTGTTACAATTGAATGCTTTGTGACTATTTCAGGTATGTCTACTGTGTCGTGAGAGAGGGCATACGTTAAAAAACTGCCCAAATGGGAAAGAAGAACAAGAAGTAAATCACTGTTACAACTGTGGCCAGACAGGCCATCGCCTAGCTCAATGTCCAGAACCAATGCACGATGGTAACTTTGGCTTATCCTTTATATATGTGTTTTATTTGAAAGATTTTTGTATCAGTTAAAATTGGAGTTATATGTGGCTTCGAGAAACATAAGTTTTGTTGAAAGCAAGTTGCACATGAACATGATTCTAGCGAACTTTGTAAAATACGAAGTTCTTGCAGATATTGTAATTCAAAACATGTTTATTTGGTTTGTTTCTACTCTTTTTGATGCAGTCATCAATATTTTAGTAAACGCATTGAGAGTATCACTATACTTAACTATAATTGGACTTCTGTGAATGTGTTATTGCAATCTTGACAGAGGAGCGGTACTTCTAACTATATTAAAAAGAGCCAAGCTACTTTTTAATGGTCTACTGTTCAAGAATCATTGCAACTAGATTGCTTCCTTATTTCTTTAAGATAACTTATTGTATTGTGCAAGCTTTGTGTTACAGGAGAAATTTATTTGACAACATGTTTTCCAATATGTTTTGATGAATACTTTGCCAGTTGTTTACCGTTTCGATAAACTTGCAAATTGGTTTCTTTTTAGGCTAAAAAATGTTTTAAAATGTCTTTTAAGCATCGAAATTTTGAAATGACAATATTTCAATGCATAGGAACAAGTAGTTGGTAACGACAGGTTGTCATTGAAAGAAAGATACTGACTGAAGCAGATCATTAGTTGGAACCATCAGTTGTGTAATGACTGGTAGTCCTCATTACCTCAGTTTGTAAGTTCTTTAACTATTGAACTAGAAGAATGAGTTTGATTCCATGACTGGAGGCTAAGTCAACTAAGAGCCACTGACTAGAAAATCATCAAGTTTGTATATCTTCAAGCCTTGGGTTCTCACGTCTTTTTCCTCATCACCAGATAGATGGAAAAGGACTTGGAAAGGCTTTTTCCGACACCTTTCTTTTATAACTTAGCTTGAAATATAGAACTCTGGATACTAAAGTAAATTATTCTAACATTCAACGTTTGGGCAGTAAAACTAACATGAAGCGGGGCAAAGGCGTAAGGCAAAACACTTTGTTTCAGAAACAAACAAGTATGTGATAAATTCATCCTTTTCTCCTGCATTATTGGAAAGCAGCGTGAAGCTCTTACCATTATAGCTTAGAGTAAAATGAGTTACCATACAATCATTCAGCATTGGCTTTAAGGTCTTTGAAAATAAGTGTTCTGTGTAGTTGAGGTTGGTCCTAAGATTATTGCTGTCTCCAGATAGTATCAGTATGTGTCATCTTGTCAGGTGAATTGTGCTTAGACTCTCACAATAAATAAAATATTTGTTGCTTTAAAGACCAAACCATTTAGGAATGTGCCTCAACCATGACATCTCATTTGCTGGTTCTGTTATGGAAACATGCTCTGCTTTTATAGTTGATAAGGTCACATCAAATTGCTTTTGCAACCAAGTAGTCATTTATCATGAGGATATAGACTGCAGTGGATTTTCTGCTGTTTTACAATCAATGCTACATGTACAGGTATAGCCAATAGATTCCAAACACGATCCTTGGAAGCATAGTGTGCCCTGGTACATGAATACCCATTTGACTACTTCTCAACAAGTTTTGATAGTTCATGAATTTTCAAAGAAGTCCTGTGACATAGCAGTGCTTGATCTATTGCAGATAATGACATACAACAGAGTTTCAGACTACTAACTCCTCATGGGAAAGGCACTGACATCATGCCATTATCCTATTCTGCATAAGGACAGCTTTCTTTAGAAAGCTGAGATGCACTGCAGTGGGGAGTAGAAGCATATGTGCAATTGTGCTTTTTAGATCATTCAAGAACATTAGCTTTGTTGAATCCTTATTTACGTAGTGCTTATTTTTACAGTAATAAGAATCGGTATCATGAAGACCAGACTTATGTTGTGTTAGCTTTAAGCTTGTAACTACACCCATCCTCGAACTTCTAATCTCTAACATGTGGAAGTAACTGCCAAACCCACATGGCTTGCAAAGCTATAAAAATATTCTTTAAAGTAGGCCTAGTGTTGGATTCATAATGTCAATGAGGTATGGCGTGTTGATAAGGCTTTGTTTTGACCATTTGAGGAATTTAATAGAAATTATTGATTTCTGACATAGCAACATTAACTTTTGTTATATGATTGGCATGTGTTAGAGGATATAAATATTTTTCTGTTCTTTTGTTTTGCATAACAGGAGGAACAACATTTGCAAAATGTTTCCTCTGCAAAGAATCTGGACATTTGAGCAGAAATTGTCCATCAAATGCTCGTGGGGTTTATCCGAAGGTATGAGAATTCAAAAATAACTTTCATGTGTTTTGCATACTTTTATTTTGGTTTTCCTTGGGAACAAAATAAAATTATTGTGGTTTGATGTCTTTTTATTTTCATATGTATCATTTAATATTAAAATGAGATTGAGTTTTCATGCATACATAAACACTTGCAATTTGCTTATCTTAATAATTGTATGGAATTGTTTTATCTTATAAGTCTCTTCCCAAAATTTTCCAGCATAATTTAGACCATTAAAATCATTGCAGTTATGGGTTTTGGTCAGTCTTTATGGAAAATCAACTGAAACAAGAAGGAATGAAAGAAATTAGGTCAAGCAGCAGTTAAACTTCAAATTTTCCGTATTATAATGGAGTCAATTGCAATTTTCACAATCGATGTCTTTTCTTTTTCATTCTTTGTTTTTTTTATTTGGTTCATTCTTTGAGCAAGTGGTTTTTCTAAGGAAATACCGACAACTTTTCAAGTAGGGCAATGTGCAAAGGAATTAAACAAGCATATATCATTCCAAAGGGCATGTTGAGGCATGTGCCACCTTGGAACTTTGTAAAAATATGCTTTCAGGGACTATGGTGTCCAGTAGACAGCTGGCCGTAGAAAATATTTGTCAAATCCTTTGTTTACTTTAATGGGTTAGCCCATATTGTTGAGATCATCATCATCATCTTAGCCTTGTCCCTAGAAAATGAAGTTGGCTATATGAGTTCTTTTTTGTGATTTGCCTCTATGAAGAGCTAGATCTCTGTTTATTTGCAATTTCTTCAAATCATCTGTGATTGTTGCCCATCATATTGTTAGGATAAAGGCATCAAAATGATGTTATAACAAGCTTACCATATTCAAGATTCTTAAAGTGAAGATTTTAAAGCTGCTCAGGAGACTTTTATATAATCAGATTTTAAGACTTACAGAATAAGATTCTTTAAAGTCATGCATCGGAAGGGACTTTATAAGGGGTACCTTTGAAATCGGAAGAGAAAAAGCTTTTGTACGTAAGCATGCAATGTATGATTCTATCCAGAACATATGCCCTTTTATTTATAGTATCACGAAGATCATCCCGCAATTCGTACATAGAAATTAGATTCCAGTTAACAAAATTAAATTATTTTTTATTTTCAACCTATACAGAATTTCATATTTTAAGTTTGTAAATATTTAGACTTTCTTTTAAAACCTTTTCTTTAGTTAGAACATGGCTGTATGGAGCCTTTTTAGCAATACGATTTTCGTTCGGTTCTGCCATAACAACCGCCCTTTTTCAAACCTTTTCTATTCTTTAGATAAGAACTTTTATGTGCTTATTTTATTTTGTTTATCGTTTAACTTGAACCTGTAATTTATTCGGTTCACACAATCTTTTGCCCTTAGAATACCCTCAATATTTTTGCAAATATCTCAATTATAATGGCCAATTATCCCAAGCAAATTATACAGGTACAAATTCTCCAAATATTTCGCCCAGGACAATTAATCCATGTCTCATCTGATCATTCCAGTTTCCACTAATATTTCCAATTTTAGCTGTAACAGCATCCATTCTCTAACTCTGTAAGCTGAAATTTATTATGATATAAAGCTGGAGGAATTTATTATAGCTAAAGCTTATTTTTAATATAAACAGGGAGGCTCATGTAAAATATGCGGGGCTGTAACACACCTTGCAAAAGAATGTCCAGATAAAAAGGCTTCTGGCAATCGGGCTACGGTAAAATTAAAAATATGTAAGTGATCTCCGGAATCTTGCATGGTAATTTCTTAGCTTTGGAAGTGGCGTTTTCCTAAACTTTTATCTGATACAAATTTAGTAATTTTGGAAAATCATGAATGTTTTTCTTTTTGTTCCTCAGCAACGGAACCTCCAGCACAATCTAAACCTGGAGAGAAGGGACAACGGATTGTTTTCTGTAGTGGGGATGACTTGGAGGATGATTTTATTTCTACTGATGGCAAAGATTTGACATCTCTATACGGGGGAGAATAATGAAATGGAAGCAGATGAGTCGGTTCCTTTCAAGAAGAAGCATGCTAGGAACTTATAAACGAGAGGAAATAACAAAACCGGTGAAACTGAAAAATCAGTTATGAAGAAAATTGTCAACTGTTTTTCCAGTATTGTTTTTGACACTGCAACAATGCATGGTATCCCTTTTTGCATTGCCCAGGCGCGTTTGTAAATGGAAATTCCTGGATATGCTTTTGTATACACTTTTGAAAATAGTTGTAAGGTTATTTTTTAAATGGCTGAGATATTTTGCACTAGTGTTAAAGCTACGCCCTACTACTTCATGTTGTTTTAGTTGAATATTTTTGACCATCTGGATCTTGAGGAAAACAAGTCCTGTTACCTTCCATTCAACACGAATCTTAAATCTTTCTTAAATATAAGGTATGGGAGGACAAACTCCAAATCTGGATATCCATTTCAATTTTTACCAAACTGAAATTGTTCTTTAAATGAGGTGGACCTTATAGACTTATTGTATCTGTTGAGTTTCAAAAAAAATTTCACGAGGCTTATGTGTCTTAGTAGTGACTACTAATATTGAATTTTTTTATAAATCACGTCTTAGCCAACAAATTACATACATATAACATATGCAGGTATTAGAGAAGGTAATTTACAAGTCCAATCAAACAGCTCTTATACATACATTTTTTATTAGAAATTTTAGCTATTTAATTTTTTATAATTATTTTGTTATGAAATGGGTGGATACATGAAATTTTAACCGTGACCAGTGTTTGATGCGTGTATTATTCAATGGTTAAGCTTACTATTGTGACGGTATTTTATAGGGTATGTATCATAAAATTTTCTTTCAAGGTAGCGATATGTTTTCAGTTTAGAAAAATCTTAGCATTCTAAGGTATTTTCATTACCTATCATCTTTTTCCTGATCTTAAAATTTGAATTTTTGTAAAGAGAAAAGATTCTCAGCCAAAATATAGATATATAGAATAAATATATCGCTAATCTAGCATATGAAGATTTATGTATATTTATGCATGTTTATTTAATGTAATTGAAGATAGGTATGAAATAACTACTACTAGAATTAGAACACATGGAATAACTTATAAATTTGAAGTTACCTCAGGTTTGCATTAAGTCTCTGCACTCTTATGGATGAAATAAGGAAACCTAGTATGAAATTCCAACAAATATTACTTCTAAAATAAAAAGTTGAAATACTTTTAGAATTCGAAGACATGAAATTAGAAAAAGATATGGAGAATACATAGAATTTAATAATCTCTATTGCTCCTAGTGTATCTTGGTGTTGCATAACCACCACTGTGGCTTCTTCTCCTATTTCTAGCATGACCTAGAATGATGTAGCATTCCTTGATATTTGTTGTGCCTAATCGTCATCTTCTCCTACTTACAATGAGACTTAACCACTAGTTGGTCCTATTGATACTACAAGTCTGTTTGGATTGTCCCTCACTTTGTACATACTGGAGGTTTCTCTATTTCTAAAGCTTATAGTTTCAACTATTTGTTGCATGTGGCTCATGGAGGATCTGTAGTCTTGTTATGCTAGTGGAACACTTGGTCCTAGTCGATCACCAGCTAGTGTTGATCCATTGGTTCTTGCTTGCACTTGTCTCGAGACTGGGACATTTCTTGTTAGTGTGGATCTTGCAACTCCCTCAATGCCTGCTAGCTCTCTACATGATCTTTCTTGGGAGGCACTAGCTTTGAGATCTTAGCATAGGATGCATTTTGGACTTTTCGAAGGATATCATTAGTATATCCCAAAATTCTTGCTTGTTTGCACACTCTTCTGATGAGGCAAGGGAATGGTAATGTGAGTTTCCTTGTCTTCTTTTTCTCAAATCTCCTTTGGATTTCTAAGAACAATAGATGAGTCATATTTGCTTGAAATTTCTCCATGAGGATGGCACTTCCTTTAGCAACATAGGTGAAGATTCTATTTAGTCTATTAGTTGGGAAGATGTGATAGGTCTCGATCTTGAAATAGATCTTTTCTTCAGTATAAAATCCATTGTATTCATTTTTAGTTGTTTTATAAGCCCTTTGTAGTCATAGCTTTTTTGCATCTATGTCGGACCTTGTAGATATCTATGCAATGTTGGCTTCAACGTTAAGAAGATTTAGTGCCTTGGCTATTACCTCTACTAAATATGGCACTGTGATTCCTTCAATCTTGACAGTGGCATCATCTTGTTTATTCTTCCAGAATTGATATACTTTTTCTAGGTACCATTCACCATTATATGATAGTGTGGGTTAAAGAGGAGAGGCTTAAAGTTTCTCTCAAATAGAAGTAGGTGCAATCTCCATGAATGGTCCAAAATTAAGTTCCATAATGACTATGGACATGATGGATTTCTCTGTGATAGCTTGGAGGCACTCATTCAACAACATGGGGCATTGTCCTTCCTCTTGAGCAGGCAGCGCTTTAGCTTTAACTTGTGTAGATTGCTCCATCGCAGGTGTAGGCTGATGAATGTTGAAAAATTGGATCTCTTGCTTAGCTTATGGGGTTTGCTCTCTAGCTTGTCCTCTTGCTTTAGGTTTCTTGCCCCTTTGTTGTGAGGGTCCTTTAGAAGCCATCTACAATCATAAAGAATTCATTTATGGTTATTCAAGGATTTCGAATAAATTTCTAATGGTTCATAATCCTCTTCCAGGTCCTTGGATTTAATCAAAATCTATCTTTATTACTTCCTTTTAACTTCTATTAGGATTGCAGAGTTATAAAAACTTGAAAAGAAACCCTTAATTGTTGTAATTTTTTAAATGTTTTTGTTCTTTGTGACCTCACAAAATTGTTATTTTCATGTTTAATGTGTATTTGAATGGTTTATTAGGAAGAATAGCAAAGTTTATTAGCTTTTAGTCAGTTATTTAGTTCAAATGTGATTAGTTATTATTGTTCTTACCCTTAATATATTCTTCTAGGCATTAGAAAAATTTAACACAGATCACACGCAACACTCTCCCCCATGACTGAGTTGGTCACTCTATGATCAAGAGGGTTCAAGAATCATGCAAATCGGAGCTTCGATGAGGAAGTTATGAAGCTCTAAAATTTGGTTGCTAGAGGATTAGAAAAACAACATTAACTCCATTTGTATGAATGAGAAAAATGAAAATTTTGCTAACTTCCATGTGTATATATAGGGGTTTATAACAAATCCATCATAGATACAACATCATCAATGCAATGTCGCAGGGCATCATACATCATAGCTACAATATCACCATTAAAATTTTCTATATTTTAAGCTATTTTCAATGGAAAAGTTAAGTGAAATGGATAGTCTAGAAGGTATAAAGGTGTTACAAAGGGTTCTTGATCATGGATGATGCTTAGAATATATGAATTTATCGTTAAAAGTGTGGGAAAGAAGGAATCTAGGCCAAGTAAGTTGATTAGGTCTTTAGAAGATGGTTAGTAGAATTTGCCAAATGTATGATCAAAGAGGAATGTATAGGAAAGTAACAATTCACACATAAGTGTCCTTGGTGTAGGAACACCTCTCTCAATTTCCTTGTGGTTGCCCTACAAGTTATTTTTGCAAGTTTCAAGCTTGAAGAAAACTTAGATGAGTGTATCCTATTTTTGTGTGTCTTCTTGTGTTGATTTTGTTAATGATGATTTCTAGATGTTTTAGCATGTTTCGGGGTGTTTTGGACTCATTTTCATGAGTTTAAGGGGTTCTAGAGTCTATGGGAACTTATTTGGAGACATCTAGAGGTTTCAGATATCAAAACAAGCATTTTTGTGTTTGGCCCTTACAAGTGGAACGTCCCATCAGAAACTGAGATGTCCGAGTTAAGACATCCCAACTGTGCAAATGACATCCCAAGTAGGATGTCCCACTAGAATTTGGGATGTCCAAGGACTAAATGGGACATTCTAGAAAAATAGCAGACATCCCAACCGAGAGCTAGGTTTTCACAGAAGATGTCCCAGTAAAGTTAGAGACAACTTAGAAGGATGGGGAAACATCTGAAAACGTCCATCTTGATTTGGGAAATAGCTAGAATGCAATAGAAAAAGATGAAAATAGCTAGGGAGAAGATTAGAAGACTTGAAAAACATCAAGGTGAGTTGAGGAAAGATTTCTAGGATTCTTATCTTTTGGTTTTGACATAAATCTTGATGTATTCATCATTATTGATGAAGAGGAAGAGAAAATGCTCTTAAGAGTAGAGAGTTGAGCAAGAGAGAGTGGGCGAGCACACTAGATGAGTGAAATTGGTGATTATAGCTCCAAGATCAACTTGTATGTGTGTTTGATTATGTGTTCTATTCTTTTATATCTCACTTGTGAGTTGAGATCTCAGCCTTGGGTTGTAAAAGAGATTTCCATTGCTTGTGTCTTGCATGAAGAACAACCATTGTGTAATTGTAGAGCCTCATGCTTTGTAATATCAATTGAGTGTGACAAGTTTTGGATGCTTGTGGATTTTATGAACCTTGTTGTAATCTTCTAATAAATTAATTGAAGATAGCTAGTTTTCTTGTTTTCTAGCAAAAAGATTTGTCTTTGCATAATATTTGGATTTAGTACGTTAAAGGTGATTTAATTGTGAAGTGAACCTACTTCAGTGTTATTGGTATTGGAGCCTAGTTTTATTATTGCTTGGATTTTGGTTGAGAATTTTGTCAATTTTAGATGGCACCTGATGAGACGCGATTAGCACAAGCCGCGATATTGCGTACGCAATATTGCGGTCTGCTGCCATATCTATAAATAAGAGGCGGTACTCCCCTCATTTCCAATAAGATAGGCTAAGGTAGCGAAGCTCTAGCGGATTGATCACCCCAGAGATAGAATATTTTCCATGTGCCCGCAGTAGGAGTCCCCCAAGTGAACGGCTCTTTATTCGAGCAGCTTTGTACCTGAACGCAAGTTGTGTACGGCAATAAAGACGACCTTTGTGGATAAACCTTGCAGTACATGGATAGGTTTAATTAATGTTATTTATTGCTTTCCTAGTAACGCAGCATGAGTACGACTTGGTTACGAGCATTGACGAATGTGTACGGCTAGCCAAGGAATCGGCTACTCATCGCGATTAGATTCTCTCACCCTTATCTCCTAGAACGTGGGGTAAGTACGACTTGGCTACGAGCACCTACGGGTGTGTATGGCTAGTCAAGGAATCGGCTGCTTATCACACTTAAGTTAGTTAAGTGCCTCAGTATGACCACTTCGAGCATGTGCGTTACATGTGGTAATCCCAGTAACGATTAGTGTTTGGTAGCCACAGTTGCACAGTTCTGGGTGTGTACGGTAAGTGGGAACAGATGCTGATGCTAGTTAATTTAGACTTAGGACATTAGTTAGAGTTAGTTAGTTTCTTCAACCCTTCACCCTTTAGCATAGGAGATAAACCTGAAAAGACCAAAAAAATCATATACCTCGAACTTAACCATACACCGTGACAACAACAAGTAAGTCTGGGAAGACAACGATTAATTAACCCCAAGTGTTCGATGGGGCGTTAGGCATTTAGTCTGCGGAGTTCGACCGGATCGCGCGTGCTACGCTCGTTTCGTATGGTTGAGTGTAGGGGTACCTCGCCACTCATCATTGGCGCCGTTGCCGGGGACTAAGTGTTTGTATGTCAATTAGAACATTAGGAAATCTTTCACATCGTTGTGAGCCTTAACGAACCTTTGGGTTAATTAGTTAAATAAGAACATATATAATGGTGAATAGCACACCAATAAAATGGCTTCTTCTCATAAAGCTAACTCACCTAGGGATAACACAGAAGACTGTCAACGACATACACATAACCTAGACCAGCCAAGTCCTAAACAGTATAAGATAGCTTATACTCATCCCGATGAGTATATGCCTGATTTCACTTTTACCCTCCATTAGGATGAACAGTTGCGCTGGAGAGATTTGTTTGGTAATATCATTTTACCACCAGATCGATCTGTTTCGAACATGCTCTTCCTTGCCTTATCACAGATTGGCATGCAGGACTTATTCGCTGAATACTTTGCTGGAAGATATCATATAAGGGATTATCATCCCATAGATGCCCAACGTATTCGAGACTTAAGGCAGGAGAGCCAACACTCATTTTTGAAGGGCAAGGTCCCCCATGTCCTTAGTGAAATAGGAGATGAGGAACCCCTCATAGCGGGTTTCTTAGAAAATGATGTTCCTCCTCCTCACAATGGTGAAGAGGTTAGGCATCAGAGCCTTCGATCAACTATACATGCTACAGGCTCTGATCCCCGTGAACACCAACTGTTCACGGCAGGAATAACCACTCACACTAAGGATGAACACTTAGATCGTTATGACGATCGAGGCCAAAGCAGCCGAAGAGAAGGTAAGAAACATCGCCATGATGATGGATCCCCTTCCTCTTCTCCTTCATCTCATCATTCACACTCTCCTTCCACATCTGGGCACAACCACCATGAGCATAAAGGTGAGGATAAAAGTAAAAGAGATGAAAGACCTCGACAGGAAGGTCAAGAGGAGTTAGGAAAAGGGCAAGGACGTAGGGAAAGTAGGGAACCACCACGAAGACATCA